>JAJTTY010000006.1:2000658-2434060 GCA_036971295.1 Dactylellina cionopaga
TATAGGCTTGCTGTAACGCGCTCCGCCATTCTTCGTCTTGGGCGGACGAAGTAGCGTCATTGGCCGCGACGACAACTGCAGGTGCGGATTGAGGTTCGTAGCGAGATGCATCGACGCCACCGGTGAACGGCTGGTTGTGGGATATCCGGTCGAACTCGGGCGTAATGAGATCCGAGAAGACTGGCGACGGTAAGGGGGCCAGCGACGGGTGTGGGGCCGTGCTGTGTGAAGGGTCCAGCTCGGCCTGGATGAGCGAGTGCACCCGGGAGGTGGTTGTAGGGGTCAGAGGTCTGTCGATGTCTATAGAAAGCAAGATTTATTTTTTCGCGTTAGTACAATAGAAGCATAACTATGATACGTAAAAGGGAAGAGAGGTAAAGAGAGCTGGTTCAGCTGAAGAGCAGGTGGCGCTTTACATGGCAGCGAATCGTGGGACGCATTGATCAGAGACATGGTGTCTGTGAAACGGCTGTCGTTTCGAGACAAGCGTAGAAAAAAGTGTAGATGATAATTTTACGCGAAGTGTGAAGGTGGATGAACTGAATCGATTGATGCAGCGTGATCGCAGCGTGGTCGTTTTTGGTGAACTCCGTCGGAATTTTAATTTTTTTTGTTTCGGCCTGGTGGTTGGTTGGGTAAGGTTGGGGGTGTGTGTGTTACAGGCGTGGCGAGCGGCGACTTGCGCGAGTGCGATGGGAAAAGAGCAAGAAACAAGATCCCAGCACACACCAGCCTCCAGCCGCACGACAAATCTTCCCACCAGCCACAAGCTTTGCGATAGCTCACAGCTAGTCAGCCACAGCTCATTACTGCTTCAGCCAATACAGTGCGGCCACAAGGGCCTTTCACCCTGGCTCCGACTATCATGATGCAGGTCAAACCCCTACACCATGCATGGCACTTGCATGCTCCCCCAAAACGCCATCTCGTCAGCTTAACAAATGCAATGCAATGGGATACGGATAGACCTCGGTGTCGAGGCGAGACATTTGCAGATTAAAGCTTATCACGAGCCTCTATAGCCCCACTTTTGGGTAGCTTTCCTGAGCTTACGAAAGCTCATAAGCTGGGAGCTAGTGGTTGGGATCGTACGAAAGGGGACCCGGCCGGTAGACGGGAACCAGGCTGTTGCTTCGTAAGTTACAGTTACAGGTGTTTAGCGTTACATGATATTTTATTTTCTCATCGCCGGCATCAAGGGCTTGCGGCAGGGTTCTGACGTAGCTGGGGTTATCTAGGCAGAGGATCCACTTTTTCCTTAATCTGCTCCTGTTTGCGCGAGACGGGTGTTCACGTTCAGATGGTGGTGTATCATGATCAATGGTATTATCTGCAATCACGGAGGTCGCCCCAGGGAAAGCAATCGCGAAAAAGAAAAGTACCGAATTGCCGGGAAAATGCGGTTTCTGCGACTGAAACTGAGACCTTGCGGCATTCAAAGAAAAATGAGGAGAGACCTTTTAGCCGAACGAAACAAGTTACCAAAAGTGGAGCCGTCGGACCAAGCTTCTCAGAATATTATACGTCTCAGTACGAAACTAGAGCCGATCACGACAGAGCTGTTACTCCACATACGTTTCTTTTAGGAGTAATTGCCTAGAAAGGAAACAAAACAATTACGAAAGTTACTGGTTACAACCACCGGAATAGATTTTCGTCGGATTCCGATAATGCGCTATGGCCTTTTCGGTTTACGGCGATGCCGAATGTTTCTATAATAGGTGCCTTAATACTAGGTTATTATACATCTCGTTACCAGGAATCTTGCAAAATTTTCTTCCCACTCTGCCACGAGTGTGCGGCTCCGATCCCCAAAAGGTACGCCATCCATACAGGTTTTTCTTTCTTTTATTTTTTTTTTGCTAATTCTTGATTTCTCGTTCCTTGTGCATCTTAGCGAAACCAGGGACCCGAAAAAGATAACTTTATGTTTTACATTCTTGCATTGTCTTGCAGATGCGCAATTAACTGATGGTTTTACACCCCTCGAATGATCATTGTTGTTTCACTTTACAATCTCTTTGGATAAGTCTCGTTGGAATATACAATATCACCATTTCC
The DNA here is from genome assembly GCA_036971295.1 of Dactylellina cionopaga. NCBI lineage: Eukaryota > Fungi > Ascomycota > Orbiliomycetes > Orbiliales > Orbiliaceae > Dactylellina > Dactylellina cionopaga. The sequence continues at coordinate 2,002,720 of JAJTTY010000006.1, forward strand.
AAAACGAGGCGGTTCTAACCCGTACGATTGGAGAAATAAAAGAAAGAAAAGAAAAAGGTGTCTAGCTATATGCGGACTTTTTCTTCTTTTTCTTGTTGTAGTTGCTAACTTTTTTTCGTTCAAGACGTGATTTGTCAACTATTCCTGGAATTTATCACGGGCCCTCTCGAGCTCAAGTAGGGATCTGCGGCTGTTCCTCTTCGGAGATAAGGAAAATACTCGATGTCCATGACGCATTTTTGCGCAGGACGATTAAGCTTCAAAAGCATCGCACATATTTCATTCAATATGGCAATGATTGTTGTCGAAAGCACAGATGTCTCATTTCTGGGGAATGCATGTTTAACGGAAGGGCTGTGCTTGGGAAAACATGGGAAACAAATTCTCCGAGCCTATGAAAACGCCGATACAGAACCCTCGGAGCAACTTTTGGAAAGGGGGACCCAAGAAAAGGAAAAAGTAAGGGTGTTCCTTTGCTGCTCTCGCCCGAGGGTCTGGAGCAGTCCTTGGGAGGAGGTCGGTCACACCAAAGGGGGGTGTTCTTGCGGTGGGGAAAGAGGAAGAAATCAAGAATGCTAGTGGAAGCCACAGATATGCGCGCTCCGCACAATTGAGGCTAGTACTAACTGAGGCTGATGGTGTGGTTGTGGTGGCTGTGCAAAAGAGTGATCTCCACCTCATGCCATTCTTGCAGAAACTGGGGCCTACGGCTGAGGGCTGTGGCGATTGCGTACATTACACACACCACATTTCTGGGTGGTGGCTTCTGCATGCATTCTGAAGCATGCATGCAATACGGACGTTTGAACCTTCCTTTGGGGGGTGGGCTATGGATACAGTACATTCTTGTACCCCCATGCTTGTATGCGAAAACAGGTACATGTACACGAACGATCCAGCCATCCCACACCACGTCGAGCGAAATATAGATTACGTATCGCAATAGCTTCCGACTTGGATCATGCTTTCTTGTTCAATTGGATATTTTAGATTAACGAGAACCTAGAGGCAGATCGCGATCGGGTTAATATTGTGTAGGGTTATTATGCGAGAGAGGCGCTCATGATCAAAAGGGAGGCTGCCTAAGGTAGCTACTTTGCAGGGGGGTAGCTAAGGGTAAGGTTCCGGACGATCATCGACTCGATCGCCAGATATTGATTGCAATCCGGGATTAGTTAATTATGGTGTTATATTATTAATATTGTGTGGTCTGATATTATCATCTTGAGTCGATGATGTCGATGCTTTTTGTCGGGGAGGTTCTGCGACATGACCACACGGATCTGATACTGTTCCCCGGAACAATCTCCCTCGAATCAGGTTAAATGGGGAACGGGCTTTTCGGAGGAGTATCTTTGTTCAGAGTGGAAAAACTTTTCCCTTCCACATTTTACCAATAAAAAACGAATGAAACTTCTTGTTATTGATACTACAGGTATAACGCCCCGTTCGATAATGGGATGGCTACATCCTTTAGCGACAATTAGGCGTGGAGCAAAAAATAGGTCTCATGCAGGTCTCTCAGAACCACAACTTCGGGAGCATGTATGATGTATGTGCAGGACTGGACTGGACTGGTTAAGACAGGCACAGGTACAGGCAACCAGACCGTAGTTGGAAAGAGAGAGCGGCGTTCAAAGTTGAGAGCAAAAGTAATATCATGTGGTCCTATAACTCTTTATTAACATGTACAGGGGCAGCAAAGCCTCCCCGTCGGGTGCATACACACCACCACCTCCCCTCCACTACCTACCACCACCGCCAACCACTACAACTCGACGCGAGTAGTTTCGTTCCCACTTCTTTTTTCCTTTCCGACTTTTCTTTTCTTGTTCGCTTGCTTTTTTTTTTCTTTCCTTTTCGTTTATGTTTCTGATTCGATACGTACCTGTTTCTAACACTAACTTGACCATCCCCATCCCCCGAAAAATCAAATCATGCATCGGTTTCTATGAGGGATAACTTAGCTACCACATTATTACATACTTACTTCCATTATACATACGCCTTCAATACTACCACTCCGGTACCATACTCAGGGTCCAAAAATAAGAAATTACAACCTCCCCTCTTATCCCTTTGGAGTCCATTGGAATTTTATCATTGGACGCTTCACTTTTCCTTTACATCATTTTTCGCACGGGCATGCCGCCAGCTGAGGTTACGAGGCCTTAGAAGATCGTGACTGTGGGGCACCTTCAAGGACCGCGGCGGATGCATGCACCTACTTCCTCGTCCTTGCTTGCTTGCATCAATCGCTCCCCTCAGACCACGTCGACGCTAAAGAATTTGACAGATTTGGTACTACGCTTGACTGTCGTGGGAAACCGCTTCGAGATTGTTGCATCAGCGCCTGCTCGCTCGCTCGCTATCGGGCTGGGGGGGCTATAATCCTCTTTTCATTATAGCCACTTCCAACGCACCGCGAAAATCTACGAATATAAAATTACACCTCAGGTCGCCTCCTGCTGGGTCTGTATCACCAGGCGAGCAGCACACCACAGCGAATGATCACGGCTAGACGGAAACATACTCCAGTGCGATCCGACGAGCTATCTAATCTCCTTCCTCATTCCCTTTCTAGTCTCCGTCACTAGTAGTATAAACTTCGTCCTCGTCCTCGTCCTCAAACACAATAACACCCGATTGCCCGCCGTCATGGAGTACTCGCATATGCCAGACACGCATTTGGAAATGGTATATCCGCCCTGACCCTTGACTTTTTTTTTTCTCTTCTTATGCTTAACCAGAAAAAAAAAAAAGTTATAATAATAATGTCTCATTAAGAGGCCCCGTTCGGAACATTCCTTTCTAACGTTATCTCCATGTGTTTTTCTCTCTCGTATAGCACTCGACCGAAAGGGCATCTAGTTCTGTGCCCGCCCTGGTGATCCAAAAGAAGGGGGAATCACAGGTGTTCTACATCCCTCTATCGAAAGTAAACTGCTGGGAGGTATGTATAGCAAGAAAAAAAAAAACCATTCTTTTGCTTTCCCCTCCCTTCCTCCCTCCCCCCCACACCCCTTTAGCCTGATTGTTTGGTCCTACCGGAAGCTCCCCGGGCGCCTACGAGCTAGCTTTTTACTTTTTGGTTTTACATATTCCCTAGATCTGGAAATGTACTGACCTATCTCGCTTCTAATTAAGGACCTGGTTACATCTATTCACCATTTATACACATTTTCATTCTCGTCACCGCCAGCTATAATTACATTTGAAGGAGATGTTGTAAACCAGAAAAATTACTTGCAGTTTATGAAGCCAAACACGCATCTTATGCTCAGTTTCCCTGTCGGGTTTCAAGCCTCTAAGAATTCCTTGAGGCGCATGAGCGAACACTTGTCACCAAGAATGATGTCTGTGAATTCATCATACAGCATTGCCTTTATGAAGAAAGACCCCACGGGTGGATCAACCTCTGTGCAAACATTCTCTCCTTACAGCTCGTCTCATACTTTCAGAAACGAGTTAGAAAGAGCTGAAGCGCAGGAACGGAGATTAGAGGAGCAGAGACACGCAGCGCATGTCAAAGCTCGGGAGGAGGTTCAGCGTTTTACACAATATTCAATGGGTACGGCTCCTAATTGGTTCATGTAGAATACCCTACTCTAGTTTTTTTCGAAACAGGACAGGACAAGGCCATGGGGAAAAAAGAGACAGAAAACGCCTTTTCTTTCCCTTCGCCTCTTCCTTCCTATCCCTTCCAGGCTTTACCCTGCACAAACCACAAAAAGACCACATTCTTATATATTTCTTATATGGGCAGTAAGCTAAGATACACATCCTTTTTGGATATAAACAGGATCAAGAGCCACGACCGAAAAGCGGTCCTTCTCGTCCTCCATAAGCAATCCAATGTCTTCTAGCTTAACTCCGTCGTCTGGGGCACCACATCCCGGTCGGCGTGGCTCTCTCTCCTCTCAGTCCTCGGTCTCACATTCTACAATGTCATATATGCCCGAAGAGGGCTACAGACAAATGTCACACAACCTTACTCCTGCCACTGAGGTAGACTATTATCCGGAGACTGGCTCTGGCTGGAGCTTTTTCAGATCTCCAAATGTCTGGTATCCTTCGGGAGATCCTTGGACTACCGTTGAAGGCAAGAGAGAACAACAAAAGCTTGGGATAGTTTTCCCAGCTCCTGAAACCCCGATGCCAGAAGATAGCATAGGTCTGTACTATACTCCATTCTTTCCCGGATACACTCACTTTTCTTGCATTTCTTTCATCGGAGATGTGAAAAATACTTTTTGTTCAAAAATAAATACATATCTTTTTTAAAATCCGTAACACTAACATTCTTTCTGCTTTTCTCTTCAGACACTTCTAGCTCTCAGCAGGCTTACCCCGCACCTGTTCTGCCGAGTTATTCCACAGAGAACATGCATCTCGCTCCTGGATTCCCAGTCTCTAACATAATCCAACACCAGTCACAAATACCCACAAAGCTGGAAGAACAAGGCGAAGATGGCTCCTCTTCCGTCCGATCGCAGTCGCCGCTCGATGCCCAGTGGGATCGTATCGAGACTCCTCAGTCCAGCAGCGTGCTGCTGTGTCCTCACATCACTTTCCATTGTGTCAGACCTATAGATTTGAAGATCAGGTTGACGCCTACTGTTACCGTTATCCCTCCGACCGACCCTCATGAGCATGATCGCATGTTCGCTACTGCTATCGGTGAACATGTGAATCTATCGATGTCCATCGAAGGTAACGGGAAGATTACGAGAGTGGTGAGTGAGCCCGAGGGTACCGGCTCACCGGAGAAAATTACACTCTTGAAGAAGAGTCAAGCGAAGGGTGCTGGAGGCAAATGGTACATCAGCAGGATGGAAACCCAACTCGAAGGCGGTTGGGGAAGCGCAGATGTCGGTGAGCTCGGAGGGCATGGTGAGGACGGGAAGAAGAGGAACCCGGGTATCATGCTGGATTGGAGCTTCAAGGGCGAGCAGAACGAGAAGAGATCATTCGCTGTTGCCTACGAGAAATTGTCTGAATTTCTTGACCTCTTCATGGACACTTGTGGTTTCCCGAAGAGAGAAAGACAGGTAAGGACCTTTTTTTGAAAACTCTCTCGAAGCCTAATCTAAGGCGAAATCAAAAAAGACACCACTAACAACACGCTTTTTTTTCTTAAAGACCATGATCAACTTCTGGGCCAGAAGATTGCCTCAAGAGCCGTCAAAGAACGAGTTTCTTCTCATAAAGCTACTACCCGTTAAGGATCTTATTACGTTACTTCCCATCCAGACGGACCCACCACCAGACAGGACCGTCAGATTCTTCATCATCATCAGAAGAGCCACACGAGAAATCGTCAGGAAAGAGGGACTGCAGGTCCGTGGTGAGATGGCTCGAGTGGTGTACGAAGTCCTGGGAAGCAAGCCACCCCCAATTGTCCCTGCCACAAAGAAACGCAGGGGTCGGGGTAAAGCGAAAGGCAAGGGGCCACATGGTGACGCTAATGCCTCCATGAGAGATGCTGAGCGACCTGCAGGACCAGATCCCAACCCCCGAGTGCCTGTGGAAGGAGGAACAGGCCTTACCATCTTCGAATACGGTGGCGTGCTCATGGCAAGCCAGGAAGCGGATGAGCAGATGGCCGAAGAAGCAGCTGCCTTGGAATCCGCTTCAGAGGAGGAGAAGATCAAGAAACCAAAATCGAGAACGTCTTCGCCTCCACGAAAAACATCGCGTCGTGTCACTGTTGAGGAATATGCCGAGCCAGTGGTCACGCCGACAAACATGGATGTCGATCAACCGGTTCTTGCCGAAACAACCTCCATGGTCTCGTCTCAAGACCACTACCCGATGCTTCCGGACACGCAGTCCGGAATGCAAATGTCAGACTTTGCATCTCGTGCCCCTGACGAGGTCATTTCTTCTTTATACTATGATAACAACCAGCAATTCTACGATCCATTTATGTATACGCATCAGGATATGGAACTACATGATCCTAACCAACCGGTTTTCACGGTCGTTGGTGGGAACGGACCGTACGGAGGCGGGTTTTTCCAGTCACAGCAAACACCAAATATGCAGCCTCAGGGGTGGGGGTGGCAGAACCAGTATCAATGAGTAGGTACAATTATGAGGAAGGGGACCTTGTTTCTGTTGTCCCTTACTTCTTTTTTATCATGACGTTATGACCTTGTACCATTTCCTTTTTGCTTTGAAGCTTTTTTTTATCAAAAACATACCATGTCTTCGCGGGAGGATATTACTTTACTTTTACTTTTTTTATTTTTCTTTCTGGGATACCACTTCATTGTATTTATTATATTCACTTCTTCTAATACGGCTTGGTTTCTTCCGTCTTGTTTCTTCTTTTCTACATGAATGGCTTTTTACGAACATCAGCCTAGTTTCTTCTTTTTCCTTTTCTCTTTTCGTGACGGCCCTGTATTGGATATTTGAACGTATCTCTTTTGATACCACCGTCCTATTTCTTTTGTTCCTTCTGTTAGTTAAGGGAGAGAGGAGTTTATTTTGGGACTTCTTTTCCTATGGGATCTAGAGCATGTTATCGGTTTTTATCTAAGCGATTACATACTCTAAAATTCGAATATGCATGGCTTCTGAGAAGAAACTACTGGGCGATATCTTAATAATTCTCCCCATGCTAGCAATTTTTCTTTTGATATTTTGAGAAACAAAAATTTGCTCATTTTATTGGTTGACTTGGGTTACTTTATTATCTACTTATCCTTCCTCCTCAGTCATACCAAAATTCATGTTATATAAGCACACAGTCCTACACGCATAAAACCCCCCAACCAGTCTTTCAAATCTGTAGAACTGTAGTATAAAATTGCCGCCTTTAATTTTTTGTTGTTTGAATAGATATTTCCGAATGCGTTGTTTTCATCAAAAGCTGGAATAACTTTTCTGGAGACGAGGTTCAAATAATTTAAGCTTAACGAAGATTAACTGTCTGACCATCGGAACCTAAATCTAACGTCCGATAATAAAATTAAAAGCGGAAACTTCTATTCCTTTCCGTCTGCCTTGGAAAGAAAGAAAAGAGGGTTCTTCTGTTACATGTCTAGGGAAAGGGAAAGGGAAGGGAAGGGAAGGCCCCGCTGCGGCCGGCTTTTCCTTGTCTTTTCGTGGTTGGCAGATAGCTAGGCAAGCTGGATATGGGCAACGGACGGCGAAATTAACAAGTTGCTATCTTGTTGGTTGGTTGGGAGAGAGCCTCGTGATCTTAGGCAATCGCGCTTCACCCGAAATTAAATAAAAGAGAATAAACAGCCAACTGACCGAGAGAGGCCTAGGAATTCAATCGAGCTGGTGGTTTATCCAGAGCTCATGATGCAACAAAAAAGAGCCGGTTAGGTCGACCTTTGAGCAATGAGCTCACGACCAAAACAGGGCCCGAGCGGGAGTGAAATCGAAGCTTGTTTCTTCACTCCGGCTTGGCCCGCTTGAGAAAGTAATTCGGAACCTCCTCGAACACGTTTTTGGGGTGTCAGAACAGAACGGCCTAGTCGGAGAAAAACACAACTAAAAAAGGGTCATCTTTGCTGGTGTTTTACGTTTACTACTGGTTTCTGGTTGCTCTGGGGAAAAACGGCTATGACCACAATTTACAGCCTCAAAAGGATGTGCACCTATTTCTGGGGAAGTTCCTTGCTCATTATCCGCATAGGGCCGGGGTTGGGAATTCTTCGGCAGGTAAACGAGTCGCAGAGGGGCTGCCTCGACCGTGCTTGATTCGATTGAATCGACTGGTCAGATCGGAATGGGCTGTCTGTTGTCCCTATTTTTTTACTTTTATTTTTTATTTGGTTTGAGGCCGCGAAGAAGTACCGGCCACCGTCGGCCTTAGCTAATGCACAGGTTTAGACGGTTACGCCAGTTCAAGAGGAGAATTGGGCTGTCCACTACTGTTTACTCTCTGGGATCAGCTGCAGGATTTAAAACATGGTAATTGAGTGTTCAAGTCAAAGTTCGATTTATGGCGGAGAGAAGTAGTCTTAACGTCAAAAAAAGATACCGTCACACTGCTGGAACAAAGCAGAGAAAAAGAACGAGAGATAACTGGCATTGACCACAGGTGCCCCACTAAATACTACGTCTACCAACCGCCTCTTTTGAAATTCTTTAAAAAGGCAGCCCCTCTTTCGTCCTTTCTGTCTAGTTCCGTTTGTTCGGAATGTTCTCTGGTGGGCTGAATATTGGAAGGTTTTTTTTCTCTTCTTGATATTCACAATGGACGACGATTGTATTCACTCGCGACCAAAGTGCCACCAATCCTTTCCCTCACCGTTTCTTTAGAATAATATTGAGAATAAAAGGATTTTATCTCATTTTCTCAATTTCCACCCGGCGGCACCTGACCGGGAGCCTTCTATAGCACGGAAATTATTATATGACAAGGGAAATCCGAGTTATTCACGCTATTCTGCCTGTGTTGAATACCGAACGTTTAATTGGCCTCGAACCGACTTTACCAAGGATCAAAAGAACCTCAGGAACGAAGGGGCAACCAGGGATCCGTCCGTTCAATCAGCCAGCCAAAGATAGCGGGCAAAACGAGCGAAAGATAAAAAACCCCCAACGCGCGATATTTCCGCTGCTGTGCAGCCTGGAGCTTGCTAGTATCGTCAATTAAATAAGAATAACAGCGAGGCACGGAAATTCTCTTAAAAGTCTCAAATCTCTTGGAGAATATCTGTTTCCTTCACATTTATTTCTTTTCTCTTACCAAAAAAAAACTCCGGGGGTTGGTTCTTTCGTATTCTCAACAAACGCCAGCTTTCGGCGTTTCTCAAATTCAGTGCTAGATAAGGATCTCGAAGCTATCCTTTAAATTATACACCGCAGACGAGATAACATAACCCAAGTCGAGTTGTTGGGGCCGAGACACCTGCAACAGGGCAACACTTTGATCGGGGTTGACTCAACCCAAACAACCTGACTCTCGCGATACTTATTCTTGGTGTACTTGAGCAGTAAACGTAAGTCGATTTTACGAGTTATCGAATTATCGGCGAAAGAGTCGGCTAACGGGTATCGACTAGGATATCTACCCGTCTGTCACACCTGAATATTCCATTTTGGTCATTTGTCGCATTTCGAGGTTCCGGATATCCTTTTCCTTTTTCTGCGACCCTGCGGTGTTACACAGGCTGTGTTACATTACGTTACGGGCGGTGTCCCGATAAAAACTATATATTAGATTCGACAGTTCTGGGTTTTCTAGTTTTCGACAACGTTGTATAACGGGCTATCGACTATCACGAGGGCCTGAGGATAGAGTATATATATTATAATATTATAAAAGATGTCGATATCACACAGCCACCGGGGCGTGGCTGTCGATGTGCTGAAGAATGCTCCTTCATGGGCAGTTCCTGCAAAACAGGATAGCTCTGATGCCACACCTCGTCGAAGCTCACGGCCTCAGAACCTCCACCTTGAAATATCCACGGCATTACCTAATCAACATTCGTCGTCGTCGACGTCTGTCCTCTCACCGGACGATAATGCCGTGTTGCCCAATATAAGTCAACATAATGCCGCTCTGATCAACGACCACGCGGTTTCTAGCTCAAGATCTGATACCTCATCCAGATGCTCTACACCTACTCCCTCCACTGCCTCATCGACCGACGAATCTTCAATTGCGACACCAACTTTGGAAACAACCTCGCTCGCACCAACATTCTCTTTCTCTCCACCAGATAACGCTACCAGGCTGCTCCTTCGAGATCGATATCTGGAAAGCCAGCGGCCGATAATCGTGGGAAGCAACAACTCTCTCGACATCCCCAGGACGGTATTTCAGGAGTCGAAAAACGAAGGGTCGTTGTTGGATATCTTTACTCCCCCGGAGACGCCAGCAAGCTTAAACAGGACAAATTTAAACCTTGATAAGTCGGTTCCGCTGCCGACATATCGGCTCGACAAACGACAGGAAAGTGGTGGACGTACGCCAACCGATTGGGAGAGTTCTGATATAGATATGGGTATTGAGAGTAGAGTTCCAAATGAAGAGGAAGAGCAGGAGCAGGAAACCAAGGTCCTCAAACCTGAGGGACCTTATGAACTTGACGATCCTAAACAGCCAACAAAGCTTGGTTCTGGTGCATGGAGCAATGTCTTCAAAGGCTTTCTCAAATCTTCAAATTCTGGTGGGGGCCCGTTGCTAATCGCGGTGAAACGACCTCTGAACGCCTTTTCGGTCCCAGCGCTGAACCGGGAAGCGATGATTCTTTCGCACATTCAGCGAAAAGTCGACACATCCAGATTGCATCAATCCATCGTCCCATTTCACGGATTCGATGAATCTACACACTCAATCTTGATGACCGCCCTCTCTGGTGAAAACCTCGAGCAATTCAGCACTCGCTATCGGATATCGCAACCCTACAACGCCAGCTTTAGCAGCAGAAAGCTCCCCATTGTTGGAATCACGCAATGGCTGTTCCTCTCCGAACGGCTGATCGGTGCGTTTGCTTTTTTAAAAGCGAACGGTGTTATTCACGGTGACGTGAAGCCGCAGAATATCTTGACGAAACCGTGGGAAGGGAATAAAGGCATGGCTGCTGCGGATTACAATTGGATATCTCCCGATGAAGCTGGGAGCTTGATCGAACCTATCGTGGCTGATTTTTCATCCGCGTATCTTGTTGACTCTGATGGCAATATCTCCGACGATGAGGAGGCTATCAACGCCGTGACAACTATCTATTGCGCGCCGGAACTACTAGCGGCTTTCCTAACCCCACCGACAACGCCTACGAAACAGCGTCATGCTAATTCTTCGAACGGTAGCGGTCTCGTACCACCAAAGAAGATCGAACCGCGACCGCTACCCACCTTTTCATCTGACCAATACGGTCTATGCATGACCCTGTTGCAATGTGCCATCGGAAGCCATCCGTATTCAGCCGCGAAAATGGACTTGCAGCGCAACATGTGGGTCAGACAAGGAGACCCGATGGCGTTCGCAAGAGCGGATGAACGGGGGATCAGATGTAAACCCGGTGGAGCGGTGGATCGGTTGCTTAAACGGTGCTTTGGGAAAACGGCAGAGGGGAGAGCTGGGATCGATGAACTGGCGCACAGGATTGAGGGTTTGTGCGATGAGTGGAAAGAGAGGAAAGGACAGGAGGCGTGGGTTTGGGGTGGTTAGATTCCGTTCCTTTTTTTGGGGAGAGAAATGTTGGTTGGATTATGATATTCTTTCGTTTCGGTTTCTTTTTTTGTCACTGCGTGCATGTGGTGTTTTTAGGGTATTTAGGGAATTATAGAGTATATTATGAAATGCGGGAACGGGATGAGAATCAAAAATAGAGGGATCTGGCGTAGGATAGTGGGAGGTTGGGTTTAATTTTTTGACTTTCGAAAATAGAGTCTCTCTATATGTTAGCCTCGACATGCATAGTTACAGCATTGACTACTTTCTGGTTTTCGGCATCCTATTGTGCATATTTGCCATGTCTATATTATTTTGGATATATTTTAATTTTCAAGTGAAAAGCGCAGAAGAGATTCACGAGATATATAGGGGAATGGATTATATTAAGTAGACGTATTAATATCAAGTTACAAGATGTCACCTGCGTGCTTTATCCCTCCTCTAAAAGGTAGATTCATATGCAACAGGAATACAAGTAGGAGAGAGAATAGAAGCATACAAGACTGATATTGCTGCTTTCCTCGAGAGCTGGCAAGAAGTGAGATAGACAGCCAGAACTCTTTTTTTCTTAGGATAAGCTATATGTCTTCCATCGTTTATGTAAAGAAATAAAAATATGCAATGACAAGTTTTGGTGAATGAGAGTATAGAAACGAAATGTAACACAGAAATGATTGGTAGTCCCCGAGCAGTATAGATAGAGTAAAAATACCACCCAGATGAGAAGGACAGATCCCCCTTGCCTCCTCTACTTCTTCTCCTTGGGGAAAAATCCGTTGACTGGAGAACTTCCAGTATTAACGACGATGTTCATGGCAGTGCAGCCGACGTTGGCGACGGCGGGGCCCTAAGCGAGTATTAAAAACATTACACTTTCATTACGGCGTGAGGATATCTTACTTGGTTACCGGAACAGCAGGCGATGGTCTGCTGACAGATAGGACTGGCCGCACCGGCCTCTGTTACAATTTGTTAGGATCTTGTTATACTATAAATTGATAAGAAGAAGCTTACCCCAAGAGGTAACTTGGTTACACTGGTTGCTCGTGTTTGATTCCCTGTTTTGGTTAACCGTTGGATTGTTGACACGGCCGCGGAAGAGATCCTGGAGGAGGAATTGGTATTGGGGGAAGGAGGTGCGGAGGGATTGACGGCCAGAGTTGGAACTAGCAGTATTAGTGGTGGGACCATTACAACAAACAATTTGGCCGTTGCCACAGGAAGTGGAAGATTGGGTCACGGCAGAGCCTGGACTGCCGACGATGGCACCGGAGTTGCCGCCGTTGTTATTACCTGAGGGCGTATTAGAATGGACAGATTATATTCAGATGGAAGATTATAAAGTAAGGGTTTGGTGGTATTTACCTCCGCCGTTTAAGGTGGAACCAGCAGCTAGTTATATCTCGTAAGTAAACGCATATGGAAATCAAGTGCGGATATAACTTACTGGAGCCGGACGGGCCAGTGCCACCGATGCGACCGCCGTTAATCAAATCGCCGCCGCGACCTCCTCGGCCGCCGAAGCCGCCCCTTTGTGGAGCGGCGGAGACATAGGACAAGGCACTGAGGCCAACAGTGAGGATGGTCAGGAGTTGCATTTTGTGAATTTTAGAGAACGGTAACTTGGAGTTATGGTATCTTGGTATCTTGTAAAGAGAGTAGTTTCAGATAGAGTAGCGAGTGAATAGAGGAAGCTGTCAAGTCTATAGGGGCCAGTTTTTGATTAGAGAAGAATGTGGACCGTGAGGGTGGGAAAGGTGGGAATATATAGATGATCGGGTCCATAGGTTTACTATGAAAATGTTACTTATACGAGAAAACAAATGCCACAAAATGTTGTCTACAGGAGGATCGAGTATTACCAAAGCTTCTGGCCTTTTCGAATCTGTATCCTAGTCCGTTCAATAGCGAAGATAACATCTGCATGAATACACATGAACGTTACCTAGTTGTTAGAATAACAACTAGAGCCTAGTGTATCCGTGATTAATAATCCATGTCGATGCTACTAATCTAGAATATATTATTACCAATGGACAAAATGAGATCAAGCTTGTTACATTGTCGATTATTGCTCGTGAGATCCAACCAAATGATTGAACCAATGGGATAACACGATATGTGTTGATTTGTGGCATTTTTTCAAGCTAAGGAATCTGACAAGTTACGGGTTCTAAAGTATGGTTCTCAAATGGTAAAGGTCAAGTATGATATCGATCTGGATCTAACTGGTCTCTGAGCTACCAACTTTGAATGCTCGGTATAACGGGAACAGTACAATTCGGCTACAATACAGAAGTCAAGAACTGCAACAGGGTGGCCATGAAGACTGAAGTCTCGAATGCATTTTGGTCACAAGTCCCTCCCCGCGGCAGGGATGGTTGTTGAATCCTCTCTTGAATATTAAAATTGCAGATTCATAACATTTGTATAACAGCCATGCTCTAAAAAGAAATAACGATAAGAAAAGAACGGTAATTTCTACTGTAATCGAAGCAAGTCTTTGACCGAAGACCGGATTTATTAGTCAAAAATAAGAGCCAGCATCCGGAATCTCAATGGGTACCAACTCATAGTCCCTGCACATCTCGCTACCACAAGTTGGGTAATGGCTAATTAAGACTTGATTTCTCTCCTGAGATGGACTACTTGATGGATTGAGGTTGTTGTACTCGCTGTTCTTAGGTAGTACAAGCTGGAGGCTGTTTGTGTTCAATCCGGATCAGGCGAATCATCCAGTACCCAAGTAGGAGATAAAATCGAGAATCTTGCCTAGGAATCATGATACCAGCGGGAAAATATAAACTCGGTCTAGGAAATGTCGCTTGATTCGTTCCGATATTGCGATCAGGAGCTACTCGAAATTTATTTTTATCTGTAATGGGGTGGTGCTTATCAAAAGATCGGAACTAGCCGATAATAAAGAAGATATCTAGATCACATGCCAACCAATTAAATATCTGTAGCCTCTTCATATGCTCTTTCATTCGATAAAGATAACTGGTTATAATTAATTTCCTCCTGGACTCCTTGAACTTTGTTCGATAAATGGTCATCAAAACCACCACGACGTATCTCCGTATTGGGGGTAGTCTTCTGGAGAAAACAAAGATCTTTTTAAAATAGTTAGAGTTTAGAAACTCTTGGAGACTAAAAAATTTCGAAACTGATAAAGGATTTCATCCGCTACTCGGGGTTCCCTTTACACGAGACAGAATATCGCACCCCCAAGCGATTTGTGAGAGACAACTTGGTAACTATTCAAGCGATTAGACAAAGCAGATTTTAGACCAGTCTCGACCAAACAAACTTAAAAACCATTTGATACCAATATGATCTGATAAAACATTCAACATGTTGTTTGGCAATTCCCGAGCTTTGTGAACCTTTCAGTTCTTGTTTTGGAACAGCTAGATCATGCATGATCACCAAGGTTACATTTATATGTCAGGAACAAGTCGATGTCGCTTGATTGACACAAGGTGTGGGACTGAATCTGGGAAAAGGTTGGAAGTCTACAGGGGGCCTTGTAAGTTCCCAGTTGAGCCCGAAAAGCCGTTAACCACTGATAGTTCTCCATTGTAGGTGGTGCCGGATTGAGTTTGGGCCTCGACGTTAGTACTATCCAGTGCGTTGTTTCGTGAGCATACGATATGGTTTCGTTTTTCCTTATCCTGGAATCATTTTTTAAAAGAGCGGTTTATATTGATGCATGAAATAATATAATTGTGATGGCCGGTCATATGGTAACAGCTATATGTAGGAGTCGATCTATCAGGCTTGGAGAGTTCCCAATCTAATACATTTCTAGGAGAGATAGTCTGGTTGGATTGTCCTTTTCGGACCCGCTTCTATCATCTAGATACAGTCCGTGTCAGCGTTTTTCTCACTTGACCAGCTGCATGCGGCAAATATCTACGATTTCTGAACTATCCCGCACCCCAGCCATTAATAAAAGAATTTTAACCATGATGTGTTGCTTTGTGGGATAATTCTTGGTCTTGTACAGTCTCGTTGCCTAATATTACAATCGATCTATTTACTTAATTATTGAACAAATTTGATTGATATTGCATTGGTGATAACACTGATTAGTAATGCAATATGTATACACACCTTCTTCTTTATGCCGGTTGCATTGATGATATTGATATTTGAAGTCTTCTATTTTGTCTCTTGAATCCGTGCTTGGTTGGCATGCTAGAAGCATTTTGGAGACAGTAATAGTTTATCGGAGCCTCTACATTTATGCAATCGTATTTACGATGTATGTTGGGGAATTATTGCAATTGGCCGAAGATGCATGTTGGTGGTTTGTCAGATTTGAAGGTCTGGACCTGACAAAAGTATCGTAAAGCTTAACATCGGCTGACCAATATCTATCTCAGTCGAGAACCCTCGTCATCCAAGTCGGCCCAGCCGAAGAGTCAAAAAAGCTAATATAAACTGGACACTACACAGCTACCAGCAAGGAACCAGAAGATACGTATAGAAGCTCTTACCAGCTTTTGTCATCCCAACTTCGTGGAACCCATCCAACTGATCATCCAAACGAACTGCCCGTCGCAATGTCGGAACAACCCGCCCCAAATCTGCAAGAGATATTCGCAGCGTGAGTAACCTCCAACATCACTCAACACAATACTTCCTTGTTTCTTTGTGACATGACCACAAGAATGGAACGACCAATGTGATCCGATGATTAAAATTAATTGATTACCCAACAGTTCCAATGGTGAGCATCAATCTATCTGGAAAGCTCTTTGGGATGAAGGAACTTATACTCCGTGAGTTAACAAACGCCTCTTCCCCGTTGCGTGGCGTATTTGAATGTATCGTCTGACGGATGAAAAAAAGTTGGGACCGAGGCGGTTCTTCTCCCTCTCTCATCGACCTCCTCAAGGATCACCCAGAGATAGTGGCACCAAGCTCGCCAAACGAGCGATTGACAGCACTGGTCCCCGGCTGCGGTCGTGGTTACGACGTTCTTCTCTTTGCTTCTTACGGCATTAACGCTTACGGGCTTGAGCTATCCACCTCGGCTATAGCGGAGGCCCAGAAAAACGCCGAAAAGACGCTCCCAGAAGCATCTCTCCTGTCTGGTAGCTACAAATTCGTCAACGGCGATTTCTTCGAACCCGATTGGTTGAGTTCACTGGAAGGCAATGGTGGAAAACAGTTTGACATTGTCTACGACTATACATTTCTCTGTGCGCTAGACCCATCACAAGGGCTTCGGCCGAAATGGGCATCGCGGATGGCCGAGCTCGTAAAGCCCGGTGGGAAGTTGATATGCCTTGAATTTCCGCTGTATAAGTCTTTTGATCTGCCGGGTCCACCGTGGCCGTTGAGGTCGGAGATATACAAGGAATTGTTAGAGAATGCGGGGTTTGTGAGGGAGCTACATGTCAAGCCCAAGAGGTATTTGGAGGCGGGGCAGGATAGCGATATGGTTAGTGTATGGAAAATAAATTAAGTATGGATATATAATTATGTCGCGAAAATACATAAAAGTTAGAGGTTTCTTCAAGCTATTCTTATCATGCATATAAATTTTATCAATCTAGAAGTGTAGATTTTTCTGATAACGGAAGTCTAAGGCGCTAACATTCCCAAACTTCTAACTTTCCGTAGTGCATATCATTTTGTCGTGGTGTTGAGTTATCAGCGTAAAGATGCGACCGCCTTGGCAATCAACTGTAGATATAAGAGGGTAACCTAGGGCTACTAGTGAGAAACGATGGATGGAACCCGTCAAAAAAATTCAAACTTTTTTTATCGACACCAAGAAAGCACGACCCATCTGGCGAAATGTATGGTGAACCATGAAGCTTTTCTGATTCTGTGCTGACTTGCTTTATAGATAGTAACCTCTCGCGCAAATTGATCACCCCGTGAAACTCATTTCGATAGGAGATTTCTGAGATGTCAATTGAATTGCTTGTATTCCTAAAGTCTGAAACTTGCGACGGAACTTGTCTCGCTGGTGGGGCTGGTTCCTTCGCAATTTTGGCTCTGATACCATTAATGGAACTATCGCGTAGAAGAACGCTAGACTTCAGAACTATAATATGCTGATTCGACGTTGAAAACCTGAAACTGAGGGCGTTGAATAGAATATGAGGGTCAAGGTGTAATTCCTCCAAAGTTAATCTCCGAACAAGTATAACCTCCGTCCTGAGATTGAGAAGATTTCCAGACTTCGACCGATTATGACAGTTTGTGATGTATTCGAACGCACCGTCTCGTCGGTTAGAATTCGAAGCAAAATCGACTACCGGGTGATAGGGAAATGTTTTGTCCGTCGTCTATTTCAAAAACAGGTGATATCCTTTCCCATCTGTGTCGTTTAGAGTGATTTTCAACAAATGAGAAACCCCTCGTAACAATCGGTATCTCCGTGTGCCGGTTTCTCTATTTGTTTGGGAACGGGGCCGCGGCAAAACAGTGCTACGAGCTTTGAATCTTTAGTGAATTCTAAAGAAGCCACCATGTTATAATTGTAGCGTCCTGGCGATGGGTCAAAGCTCTTGTACGATTCAAGCCTTCGACAGAGCCGGACGCACTGTTTCTTCCCTGAAAAAGCCCAGTGCGCCCGCGAAGCCACTTCTTCGCTAGAATTCCTTTCAGAAATAATTCTGTTTCCACCACGTTCGTGTTTAGACGTTGGAAGACTTTACGCAAATCATCTTTTAGGTTGCGGGCGATAGCGCCTCTAGATTGCGCCTCCTCTATCTGCTTGAGGTTGAGATTCAAGGACTCGATCTCCACCATGGGTTGCCGAATCTCCACTTCAGCCTCTTGGAAGTCTTCGCAGATGTCATTTATTTTGAACGATAAGGTGGCTAATGAGGAAAGGACGGAGAGTACGCCTGCGGTAATATCGATTCCTGGGGTTACCGGTGCTTCGAATAGATGCTGAATAACCGGCATGAACATATATCAAATGTATCTAGTGTGTCGCGATGGACTTTGCATTGTTGTTCGTCGGTATTATAACAAGGCTGCGTTTTTTGCCTTATTTTTCCGCCTCAGAAGGAATACCACACAGGTACCTTCTATTTAGTTTGCACTTAAATCCTCATGCGGCCAACTGTTGTTTACGAAAGTTAATCCTCTGTTACTAGTTTCGCACCTATATGGACTTACCGTAGCCTTCTGTCATATGTGTATTTTACAAGGCAGTCAAGGAAGTTCTTCACAGGCTGTTTTAGAGGGCGGTTTACGGTACTCTTGCCCTTCAAGTATATCTTAGAAAAGGTACTGCCGGAAACTCCAAGTCTATCTTCTTTCGCGGGAACGCCATGCTAGAATTGAAAACCAAGTCGTATATCCATAAAAGAAAAAGAAAAAAAGGCACACTAACAATTGGGGTATAAGCGCTTTCGTATCCAGAACCGAAGAAGAAGAAGAAAAGACCAAGCATAAGGTGAATCAATGCAGTTAATCGTTGCAAAGAAACCAAAAGAATGTCCGTGACAACCAAAAAAACACCAGATATATCTGATCCTCTAGTTGATGTATGTCGTGCGTGCCGAATGAGTGCACCCCTTATTTATGAGAACAGGAAGTGAGGAAACTGAAATAGTTAAAGTGAAGGCTGGTTAAGCCTTAAGAGCCAGAAACTCCTTTGCCTCCTCTTTATTGAAGACAAACTGCTTGCAGGTCTTGCAGGCGTACCTAACCTTTTCACCACGTTTTTCCTGTATAGATAATTGAAGGTTAGTGAAAAAAAGTCCCAATTCGAAGGTCATGTTAACAGTCGATAAGGCGAAAAACTTACAAACTTCTCCTCTTTCCCCGAGTTATCAAGATAAGCATAAAAGTTCTCACAGGTATACCATCCCTTGCCGATGCAGGATGTGCCTCTGCCGCATTCCATCTCCACAGTCATCGTCTGCGCTTGGCCGGACTTGTTGGTTTTGAGAAGATAGTTTTCCATGCTAATATCGGCACAGTTGTTGCAGACCCACGGTTCACCCTTGGATTGACAGACGCAAGCTCTGATCGTGGGGTCTTCTGTGAGAGTGGCGACGGAGACGGAAGAACAGGCTCTGCAGGTGGCCCGCTTGGTGGATTGGCCGGTCAGTTTGGTGGAACGAGTTTTGCAGTTCTGTTAAAGAAAGATTAGATTTGAAACTCTAGCAAGGTTTTACGGAGATATATCTTACCCGACATGCTGGGTACCGGCAGCGGTCACATATATTAACCAAATCGGAAGCGCATTGGGTCCTCACGATAGGACTACGGATGGACGGAATAAGCCTTCTGGAGGTCGATTTGTGAGCGGAAGTATAGTGACAACGCAAGGTGAAAGGCAAAAGATGTCTGCGATTCTCGAGCAGACATTGATGCATATCACGACATGTTGAAGAGAGGTTGTAGAGATCGGTGCGATCAAGGTGCTGCGCTATAGATCGTATGCAGCTGTTTGTCATATTAGCAAACAGAAATGTTTCGTTTCGTTCAGAAGGAATGTGGGGGGACGCCTGAAACATACGGATAGATCCCAATGACACGGAACAATCTGTCAAGCCGTTGCGAAGTATTCGGATTGGAAAGGACAGCAGCCCGATCTTTGCCTTTGCTGTTACTGGCATTTCTTCGCGATGCGCCTTTGGAGCGCAAAGCTGGACGGACAGAAGACGATTCCTGGTGGTCGTAGGCGGATGTGTTGCTGAGAGGTTGGGCGTAGTGGGGGATGTGAGAATGTGGGTGGGCCATCCCATCGGCAAAGTAGAAGAGCGAATTGCCCGGGAAATCCCGCTCGACAGTGTCTGCGTCCAGATCGATGAAGACAACCATGGCCGTTTTTTGGTGGTTTCTTCTTTGTGAACTGGGTTTACGAGGTGGTGCGACAGCAGGAGGAGAATAAATGGAATAAATGATAATAAAAATAATAGTAATAATAATGTGCGATTATAATTTACAGTGGTTTGGTTAGTTTTTAAAACTGCTCTGCGAGAGAGGGGCAGCGCATCATGACATGCAAAAGAAAGGAAGGAAGGAAAAAGAGAGAAGAGAGAGCGAGAAAGAAAGAGCTAAAGAGAGAGGGAGAGAGCCACCTCCCACGCCGTTTTCTGCTACTGCCACTTCACCTCGTACTTGCTTTCCAGATAAGAAAAAAGAAGCAGGACGAGCGAATGGAATCGTTCAACATCTATTGGGATTAGGTTAGGCAGGCCGATCAGACTGAACTGGGACTTGCTGGGACTTCTTTTTCTTGGGCAGCGGGAAGGAGATATGTCTGTTTCTGGGATCGGCTCCAAGGTGTTCACGTCAGCGCATTAAACTGAGACCGCCTTTAACTCTTTGGGTTCTGAACAGACCAGGCGGCCTTTTACGAGGTATATGTATTAAACCTCTTCAGGATCCGCCGCTGCTGTGCTGCTGTCCTGTTGCATGTTGCTACTGCTGAACCGCCATGCGCCAGAGAGGTGCAGAAACGGGTTTACCCTTCTTTTCGTTCCTTTTTCTGCTCTTTGACAGCTGCTGCAGCAAGCCGCAAACGAGCTCGAAATCCTGCAAGCCAAGACCGTTTCTGAATCCCGACAAAGAGCCGGAGCTAGGTTCAGCAAGCAAGCAAGCAACCATGTGGAAGCGGGTTTTGACTGTTTTATTTCTTTTGAGACAATATCATCGACATCGGTCTGTTTGACCGTTTGAAATGCGATTCTAACCTAGGTGCGGTTTGTCTTGAACCGTGTAGTACTATATACTAACTCCATGGTTATAGTTAGCAGACACCAGAGAAGCCCAGTCATAACTAGCCTTAAAACTAGGGCTCGAATGCTAGATACTTGGATGCATCATGTGGCTTAGTTTGGAGTCTTCCGAAATCATATTATTTATAGCGAGCGATGATGACATTATTTGTGAACCGTTCGAGCCGAATATCGGTTATTTCTGGCAGCTAGTCTTCGCTGGTAACATTCCAAGGGTGTTTAGGGTGGTTATTCTTGACCATGAGCCAACTAGTCCCAAAGTACTTAATTGAGAAAGAAAGAAAGAAAGAAAGAAAGAAAGAGCATGCATGATGACCTAGAATCCCGAACTCAGGCTGCTAGCCTTTGTTTCTTTCGGCGTGTTCTTCGGAAACTGTTTGGAAAGAAGAATCCCAAGGATAGATTGGATAACCGGATGCTGTGCCGATCGGCTATGAAACGATTTGATGCGCCTATCTCCCGCGCGACGGGATCCCGTCGAATCGCTGGCTGGCAGGCAGGGCAGGCAGGGCAGGCTGGCAGAGGTGGCAAGCTGGCAGACAAGCGGGAGGGCCACGGCGCATGTGACTTGCATAAAGCACGGATATGTCATGTAAGGTGGTGGTGGATGCTGCTATGTAATGATGTGTAAAAACTAAGTAATCCGGTCGATGCCTGGCGGCTGGCCTGGAGCTGAGTAAACACGGTTGCTATGGCCCGGGAGTGGCTGATCGTTAAATGGTGTTGCGGGGGGTCCAATCAAAGCGCGAGCGCCATAGCAACCGAGCCTCGACCTCCATAAACAGTTCACAACACAGCGCACCACAATGCGGCGCACACTGCATCCATCGCCAGCAGCACTTCAAGGCCACCACTTTGGGACAAGAGCCAGGGGACTTCTTGATCTGTCTCGCACAATTCGATTCTCGCATTGCTGACGACTTCCCACCGAATACCTAGCAGACAGGGTCTTTGCAATTTGTCACCCTTGCCCATGCCGTATCTGGATATCTCAACTGTTGTTTATCGAACTGGATCTACCGTCTTGTGTGTACAGAGTCTCTAAACCCTTTGACGGTAGCGATCGTTTATTTCTTTATTTCGGTTTATTTTCTTTCACAATAGCTCCAAGCAAAGCAAACTTCGTCGAGCCGCTGGAAGGAAGCCGCTCGAAACGGTGCTAGCATCATCGTTGAACAAAGCCTGAGTTTGGACCTCGCTACATCGATTGGTAGCCATACAACGGACCTACGATCGCAACAAATTGCTACCACGCCGTATCAAAGGACCAGTCGCACGAGCTGAAAATTGCAAACACCGTTCCTATTTGGATCGAATAATCTCTAAAGCTCGTGTGTGCCTCTCATTTCAACCCGCAGGTACGAAGTAGACCTGCATTCACCCGATCATCTGGCTTGGGGTCTCACACCCTTAAAGCCCTCAGTCGCATTGTTCCTGCCCTTTGTTGACACCCAAGCGACGCATCCGCAACCTACATCATCTTCTGGCAACCCACCTTTTACTCCTCCTCTTCTCCCCCCTCTGTTTACTCCTCTTTGTTACCTTCTGCATGATATTCGGTATCGACGGCCGACACTTCTTTATTTTCGCTCCTTCGAAAGCGCCTCCCACGTTTCGTTGTTTCGCTACCCGTTTCTTCTCCCCGGGTATACCTGGCGCTCAATGTTTGCGCCTACGTTAATGGACACCTGAGAATCCCCAAGCTCAAGTTTTATACCACAAGGAAACCCGCGATCTGGCGTTTCTCATGACAGCCACGACTTTGACGACGCTCTCTGTCCTATTGCCTTCTTCCGAGTCTTCGACTTACAAGCTTTACTTTCACGCCATTATCATCTTTTAACAATTTTGCGCCTCTCCCCCGCCGGACTACAACACTTTGCAGTCGTCACTTATCTCTATTGCCCCGGCTTCGCTCTACACGATTAATCGAGAATCGGCTCTACGCTTTTCCAAGTCTTGAACAATGGCTGAAATCCAGCCAATCCAACGAAGGGGAGAAAGACCTGGCGCGAGCAATGCTGCGCCCAAGAAGCCTCCGCCAAAGGGTACTGACCAAAAGCACCCCGCTGGGATCTTCGCGGACATGGCCACGGATGGACCCTTAATCGGGACGTTGGTTGTCGTTGTTGATAAAGCGGTATGTAACTGGATAACTTGCCCTATCTTAAAACGTTTACAATCTTATGCTGACCACTATCTAGAAAAACCTTCCAAATCTCAAGTCGATTGGGAAACAAGATCCATATTGTGTGCTTAGACTGGGCAAGCATGTCAAGAAGACAGATCCAGATAAGAGGGGAGGCCAGACACCCAAATGGTTAGCTACCTTCATTCTATACACATTCAGTTTCGTTTTGCTCTGGTCCTAAAATCTAACGCTTTCATATAGGGACAAAGAACTGCGTTTCCCAGTACATGATTCAGCTGACTATCGAGCATTGAAAGTTGTCATCTTTACCGACGACAAGAAAACCGAGTTGATTGGAGAGACACTGGTCAGCCTTGATACCATCCTGGATACTTCTGGCGGTGGACAGAGTGATGGCTGGCATCAGTGCAAATGCAGAGGCAGATATGCTGGGGATGTCCGTGTGGAGATAACATTCTGGGACGAGAGACCAAGAGAGAGCGCTCCTTTAGTTGTCAACACCCGCCAAATTACTGGCTTTGAGAAGGAAGATTTCAAGCGGCCTGACAAGCTCCTGGCAGGTCCTAGGAGACCTGGTGCTCCTCCGAGGAGGCGGGAATTGCCAGAAAAGCCTAACCCAAAACCATCAAAGGAAATTCTTGCGCCGAGCAGCCCAGAAGAAGAAGAGCCTCCAGAACCCCCGGTTGCGCAGCACCGGAAAGAGCGCCATCGAGAAAGAGAGCCTCGGGAACGCCAAAGGGAAGACCGACGGCCCCGCGAGCATCGACGAGAGAAATCACGCCACCAGCCCCGTGAGCGTGAACAAGAACGACCCTCCCATGATGAATACGATCACGACCCTTATCATCAGAATCCCGCCCACAACAACATGCCCTACGAAACCCCTGACCAATATGGTTATTACCAAGGCCAAAATGCAACACTACAGGATTTCCAGAGCGACCATATTGGCAAACTTCAGGCCCAGTATGTTGAGCAAACCCAATTGGTACCTCACCAAAGACATTCCCCAAATCCTGCAGCGTATTCTGGCTACCAGAATGAGTACTATGATCGACAGCCGCAATGGCAACAACCTAATGACCAGGGTCATAATGCTATGGTCTTAGCAAGCCAAAATGGACCTCCGGTGCTGCCACAACATCGACACGTCGAATTTGTCGATAACCGTCGGAGTATGGCATTGCCTTCATCTCAGCCTCCTCCTCAGCCTCCCCACGCCCTTCACCATCGCAAGTCTCGAAGCGAATTCTATTCCAACAATGCTTCCGATTTATATCAGCAGCAGCAGCAGCAGCAGCAGCAGCAGCAGCAGCAGCAACCCTTGTACAATAATCAACTTGTATCGGCGTCTGCGTTTGCTGCACCCCCTGCACCCCCTGCACCCCCTCGCCACCACGGGTACGATCAACAGTATTCGGAGCAGCCATCCTATGGGAACCAAAGCTTTGATAAACAATATCAAAACAATGCTATCTCACAACCAAAGCCTCAACCTATATCATATCCATCAAATGGAGGGTACCAGCCGAGTCACCAAGATCCATACGCGGATCCAGCGTACCAATCCCAATTAACTAGAGCTTCTGATTTCGCTCCTCCTTTACCTCCACAACATGGTCAAGCAGCAGCATATCAAACAATGCCTGCAGGTAGGGACGATTATGGCAACGCCTCAGCCTTGGTGCTGGCTAACAGTGCTGCGCCGGCACTACCTCCCCCTACACATAGAAATGCACAGCCCCGGATGAGTATGCCGGCGAGCATGTCTGCGGCCCAACCATCACAACCTCCTCCGCCTGTTCAGCATAATCTTCCGACAACACAGCCTATGGAGATGTATGAGCAAAGCTTCCAGCTTCAATCTACTCGAGGGTTCGCTCCCCAACTCCCAGCGCATGGTGGCTCGCATTACCAGCCTGTCGCACCCCCTCAGCCCACTCAGCTCGAAACCGCGGATCAAGCGTCGCCACCACGACCAAGAGGAAACAGCGAGCCGCCTCCATATGCTGCCATTACTGATAGCACAGCTGGATATCAACAGTCGCCTGAACCTCAGTCTTTCAGCTATGCACAGCAGAACCAGGGATTATATAGCACTCAGCAGAGCAATTCTAATGCGAGTTATCAGAACCCTCCAACATCAACCGCAAAGTACACATCGATAACAGACTACAGCCAAGCTGGAACCCCACTCTTGCAGCGGTTAGCTAATATGCACTTGCCTCAAAATCCCGAGCATGCATTTGACCCTACTACGGCCTTGGTGCTTGCGGGGGGCGGGCCACCGGCGCTACCATCTCACTCTGGTACTCCAAACTCACAACTAGCACACAGAGGTCGGGAACTTCCACCTATATCCACCAACGCCCCTCCTAAGAGGCCTCTGAGTCGTTCTTCTAGCCCCCACCCCTTGTCTCTAACTCCTGGCTATGGACCGGACTTGCAAGACGACATAGGCTCCATAGCATTTTCGCATCAAATGCAATCAGCTGAGCCGGTGGCTCAGTCCAACTATCATGCCCCTTATGTTAAAGACGTAACTGGCAGACATAGCATGGATTCTCGAGTCAGCTTTGACTCGACAGGTGTCTCACCGCTAATTCAACCAGCCTCACAGCCCTTAGATGCGAATCGACGCCGAAGTGTATCGCCGATGCCACCATTGAACACGTACACCCAAGAACTCGTCAGCTCACGAGGTGGACCTCCTCCCCTTCCTCAAGCGTCTCATCGCATGTCTCAACAGCTCGTATACAAACATGACCCTTCCGAAAAGCTCAGTGAGAATCGAAGTAATAGGAACAGTGCATATGACTACTCGGCTCAAATACAATCTTCCCAAACCACACATAATAATAATAATGGTATCCTAGGTGCGCAAACGTCTGATTTGAACTCTAACACTGCTTCCATTCCCGTTGCAGAAACTAGAGATTCTAAAGCAAGACAACCATATATCGAAGATGAGATTGATGAAACTGACCAGTGCGCAGATTCTACGTATCAGTCTGCAAGCACTAGCTGGACTGCTTCTCAGAGCGTTGATGACCCTTCTCGTGATTACATGAACCGTTCGCCGTCCGCCCTCCCTCCCCTTGCTTATTATGATACCCATGCCAAGCAAAACCCTTCGTCGATTATGAATCAATATCAGTATGCCGATTACGGTAGTGATGGTATGCATATGGGCCGTCCTGGTGGATCAAAAGCTGCGAAACCGCGAGCAACAAGCCCGATGCCCGTCCGGCGAAACTCCGATCTTCCACCGATGGGCCGAACCCCGGATCCCGAGAGACAAGCGTCCGTTAGGCCGGAACAACGAAGAATGACTTTAGGAGGCATGCCGTTCTCACCGGACGACTACGATGTTATCAACCCTGTCAGTGCCGGCCATAGTCCTAGCAGATCGCCCAGTGGAAACATCTCTACTATGCCATTAGCACGGAGTCCAGGAGCGCTAGCGATGTCACCGGGCCAATACATGACACTAAAAGAAGAGAAAAAGGCGAGGAAGGAAGAAGAGAAAGCGATGAGGAAAGCGAGAAAAAAGGTTTATACACCCAATTCAGCAAATAGGGAGCTTGCAGAGGATGATATTCTTGCTCCTGAAACACATGCTCCCGAACCAAAGAAGAAAAACTCGTTCATTGCTGATGGGGACGATGACGATGAGGACTACGATGACGATGACCGTGGAATGCAACCATTGTCGTTTAGACCTAGAAGGCAAAGCGTGAGTCCTCATCCACCGAGAGGACACAGCGTGAGCCCACAGCCACCGAGAGGACACAGCGTGAGCCCACAGCCACCGAGAGGACACAGCGTTGGCCCTCACCCGCCAAGAGGGCACAGTGTTAGCCCTCACCCGCCAAGAGGGCACAGTGTTAGTCCTCACCCACCAAGAAGAGGGAGTGTGAGTCCGCAACCACCAGGAGCCAATATCTACGGAACGTCGCCAGGTGGGAAGGGTTATGCGGCATCGAATGGCTCCTCTGGCTATGGATATAGTGCACCACCATCGGCAACTAATGGTGGCCATAGGCCTTTACCTGGTGCCCCTATCATGAGGAATGCCATCATGGGCCCTGAGGACTACTACCATCAACAGCAGGGTGGTTATGGTGGTGCTCCAGTGCCTGCAAGACCAATGCAAATCCCGCAGCAGCCCTCTGCAAATATGACCCAGGAACAATGGTCATTGAGTCAGGAGTTGAGTAGTATCAATATCGGATCCTCGTCAAGAAGGAGGACGGGTACATGGGCATGATCAAAGCATCTTTTCTCGGGTCTACTTTCCCTAACATTATATCTTTTTTGATATGAGTTAACTTGTTTCTCTCTATTTTGCTTCGGCCATAATGAGGGGTTTAGGTTTCAGTGAAGAGGGTTTATATATGGTATGTTTGGGATCTTGGGGATAAGGCATATATTTTGACAGGTGTATGGCGATGGAAACGAATCTTATGAGCTCTTCCTTTGGTATTCTGGCTTCTCCTCGGCTTTTCTTGCTCTTTTTTTTTCAACTTTTTTTGTCCTCTTAGTTCAGGACATACATCATCCCCTTCATGTACAGCTACATTTTCATTATCTCTTTTCATTTTTGTTTCCTAGGGATTTCTTGTTTGCTGGAGCGTGTATCTAACTATTTATTGACCCTTCATTTCTTCACTAATGGATGCGGATTACCTTCTATTTACCTAGATATTTTTGTAACCTCTCATGATCTCTTTTACCAGATGCTTATTTTATCTAGTTATATCCAATCGATACCACCATATCCTTACCTTTTATGTGATCTATTTTAAGTCTTTTTAGGATTTGCCTAGACGTGTTATGATTTATACTTAGGCTATATCGAATATAGAACTAATGGTGGTATATATACAGAGGGTAGATAAGGCATTTATCACTCGCTCATTATTTAGCTAGCATATCCTTTTCAAGGGTAATGAAATATACAAACTATCAAAGTCGAGGTATTCTCCTCGTGAATCCTTGCTAGATGCAGTGTCTCCGTTAAACCTAAATATTAGAATCAACAACATCTGAAAATCCGAAGCTTCAAGAGCCATTGGATGTTTGAAATAGAAAACAAAATAGCCGGCTAAGTTTTATGCAACCTTGTTTCTCAAATTTTGGAGACTTTGCCACGCTTCAGCAGCAGCAGTACGAGATATCACAACATTTTCGATCGTACGATTCTCAAGTCTTGCTTGCCCGGGAAACCCCAGTAAGATAAAGCAAGAAACAATTTGAGACTCTTCTCGAATGACGCGAAAGTTCCAATTCCACCTAACATCATCAAACACTCTTCTCTTTTCATTAGACCCTGAGTTTCATCGCCCTCTTAAATGCATCCTCAAATAGCGGCCTCCTCGGCTTCAAATCGGCTTCACTCAGACCCAATCTCCTCACAACCTTAAACGCTCCTGTTCCAATACTCATACTCTGCCCCAAAATAATACACTCACTAACACCTTCAATCGCATCCTTCTTCGTATGAAAAGCCGCATCGAACAAATGATCCGTCGTCTTTTCAAAACTCGCCAGCTGCAGCACGCTATCCCTCATCTTCGCCAATCCGAACCGCGTGATACCCAATACTTCGCCTTTATACGTCATCACATCGCCGAGCAGCTGGATATGCCGCGGATCGACGTCCATACCGTGCTCTCTCATCGTGAACGAGATTTCGTCGATAATGGTGAACCGGGCGGCTTCGATACCCAACACTTGTCGCATTTCCATTACGCTGTTCGTTCTAGTCTTTGTGCCCACCACGCCGTCGGTGTTCATGCACTGGCGGAGACCGTAGCCCTCAACGCAGAGAGTGTTTGTTCCGCTATCGTCCGTAGATATCACAGCCCTAGTGGCCTCCGGGTAGCCCTTGACTACTATTCGCGGTAACACCCGTTTCAACCCTTGTATGCGCTGGTGGACGCTCATATCATCTTTGCTCTTCTTCATCTCCTTCTCCGAGAGCTCGTAGACGTAAATCCTAATCCTCGAACCGTTGATTTTAACTTGCGATTTATCGATCTTTAATTTTGGCGCTTTGGTAATAGCGGTCATAATGTCGTCTATCGTGAGCTCCAGCCCCAACTTTTCGATGGTGGCTTCATCAATACGAATGCTGACGTAGCTGTCATCCGGAGAACAAACGTCCTCGATATAGAAGATAATATCTTCAAGGTATGTCTTTTCAATCCTTCCCTTAACGTATCGGGCACTTCGGATATCGGTCTTGTTGACAAGGTCGCATTTGATAATCGGTGTGCTGATAAGTTTCGAGGCGTTGATAATTTCCTTGATACGCGGCACACCGAGCGTGATGTTCATGGAAGCAACACCAGCAAAATGGAAAGTTTTGAGAGTCATCTGCGTTCCCGGCTCACCGATCGACTGGGCTCCGACTGCACCAACAGCTGTACCCGGTTCGACCTTTGAGCGTTCGTATTTCGTCATACACTGGGAAATGAATTCGCCAAGGGTACGCGCGGAGATTTTGTGAACTCGGTCCACGATCGATTTCGAGGTCGCTAGTTCTTGTTTAGTACACTTCATACATAGTCGCACGCTTTTTGTGAGGTAACACATACCGTTCAATGAATCAATGTAGTTCATATCATACTCATCGCTATCCATCGGCTCCAAACACGCCATCAGACCGAGCCTTCCTCTAATCTTACTGCACTCAACCGCTTTGTCTCTCACAAAGTGATAGACAGACTGTCTGAACGCCACCTTGCTATCGATTTCCTCCGTAGGCCCTAGTTTGGCTAACAAGGCTTCCAGCTGGTCAAAATTCAACATCTTTCTAGACATATCAATGATCTCGTACGGTAGCAGTCCAGGCTCCTGGTTATCCCAGGTCAAATTTTCGGCGTGGTTATAAGTCCTCACCAAGTTGACAGGTTTGGCATCACCCTCCATGTCAACTGGATCTAAGTTATCCCCACCGTATTGAAACTGTACAACACCCGCACTGGAATTCCGGACAGTGTCGTCATATTGGGCTGATAGATCTTCCAAACTCTTCATTAATCGTCGAGACATGTAACCTGTTTCAGCGGTCTTGACAGCAGTATCGACTAAACCTTCACGACCAGAAATGGCGTGAAACAGGAACTCTGTAGGAGTTAGACCCGAGAAGAAACTGTTTCTTACGAAACCTTTAGAGGGGGGTTCCTTGGCTGTAGACAATGAGTTAGTCAAAGTAGGCTAATGTAGGTTGGGGGGTTCTAGTAGGATACTCACAGTTTTTCTGAAAATGAGGCAAAGATCGATCCTGAAACCCGTTAGGTACACGTTTACCACTAATAATCTGCTGCCCCACACAAGCAACCATCTGTGACACATTGATCTTGGAACCTTTCGATCCCGAATTCGCCATGATGAGCGGAGAGTTCATCCTGCTTAGCTCGCTCATACATATGTCTCCGACCTTGTCACGAACTTTGCTAAGCACTCCGGAGATTTTGTTTTCGAGAGTGGTTTCCTCGTCGCAACCTGGGGCCTTTTCTAACAGACCTCCTCTGAATTCTTCAATGAGGTTATCGCACTCCTTGTAAGCTGCTTCGACATGCAATTGTTTCAAGTCCTGCAGTCTCTTCCCCGGAGATACATCGCTGATACCAATCGAGAAACCACGGTTGCCGAGCCATCGCGCACACAACTTTGCCAGTCGATTCATAGCGGCAACTGCCTCGTCGGCTCCGTAATCTCTCAAGATCACGTAGAACACAGAGTTCTTCTTTCCAGAGCCAACTGTCGATTTATCCATCAAGCCACACATAACTTCAGAGCCTCTGATCACCAACCAGCCATCGTTTGGACACATGTCCGGTGCCATTCCCGGTACTGCTTTGAAGTCACGGCATTTTGCATCCAAATTTAATATAACATTACTCTTCTTATTCGGTCGGATCAATACACTGAAAAGTTGTTTTCCAGTCCACATTGCTTCCGGCTTTATAATCGCAGGTGGTGGTAGATCAATCTGCTCATTTCCGTTGACCATAAACATACACAACATGGCGAACGACTTTCGGTCGAAAAAGTTGTCCTTATTAGAGAGTAGATAGGCGGCAGTGATAAAGTCCTGAATCGCTGCAATAATCGGCTCACCGTTTCGTGGTGTGCACAAGTTATTCTTTACTCCCATTAGATTGATAGCTTCCGTTCGAGCCTCCTCCGTCTGCGGAACGTGTAAATTCATTTCGTCTCCGTCGAAATCAGCGTTGTAAGGATTGCAAACACACTCATTCAGACGAAATG
Source organism: Dactylellina cionopaga (assembly GCA_036971295.1). Classification (NCBI taxonomy): domain Eukaryota; kingdom Fungi; phylum Ascomycota; class Orbiliomycetes; order Orbiliales; family Orbiliaceae; genus Dactylellina; species Dactylellina cionopaga. The sequence continues at coordinate 2,034,032 of JAJTTY010000006.1, forward strand.
TTTTCCAAGGTCGAACCTTGACGTAATGGCTCAAAATACTGAGTTTGTGTAAAGAAGGTTGTCGATTGAAAAGCACAATATCGCCATCTTCGAGGTGGCGTTCCACGATATCACCAACTGCAAGCTCCTGGGCAGTCTTGTCGCGGTTACCATATTTCAACCATCTACCAATAGTGTATTAGTTTGAAAGATTGTCGACCGATAATACCGTAAATAATTACTCACGTCTTGTACTGAAGATCCTTCTTGACAACATAGTTCGCACCCGGATATTTATCGGCGCCGTTTCGTACAAGTTCCTGCAGCTTGCTCTTATTGTAGTCCGTAACACGTTCCGGATAGGTCAAGTTCTTCGCAACGAGGATAGGAACCGCGACTTGTTCAATGCTGAGATTGGGGTCAGGTGAAATAACAGTACGTCCGGAGAAGTCCACACGTTTTCCGGAAAGATTGCCTCTGAACCGACCCTGTTTACCTTTTAACCGTTGACATATCCCTCGGATAGGTTTTGTTCCCTGCTGCTGTACGCCAGGCAAGTCGCTGTTGACATACTGAGCAATCTGCAGTTGCATCCACTCCCATTGTTCCATTAAAGTTTGTATCGGAATTCCTTTCAAAAGTCCGGCTCTAATAAGTGCACTAGTCTCGGTGATTTGAGCGAGCTTAACCGTCAGATCATCCTCGTTGCTCGCATCTTCCTGGCTCACTGATGGTCGAATGCAGACGGGTGGGGCTGGCATATACTGCCAAAGAAACATCTCCGGTCGTGCATGGGTAGGATCCATGCCGAGTAGCTCGCAATCCGAAGGTGATATTTTCCGGAACAAATTCAAAACCTTGAGCGGGTTCAGATCGTCCATGGCCTTCCGTAAGTGTTTATCGAGATCCTGATTGGTCTTCTTCGCCTCCGAGAAGGACTTGTCGAAAGCGACTTTGGATTCCGGTGGGACCTTCGAAGCTGCGTTTGAGGAATTGAAGGCTCTAAACTTGTCGTGAATAACTTTTAGCGGTCCAACCTTCTTGACAGTGCCGTTGATCGCCTTGCATAGGAAGCAATTTTTCGTCTTTCGGCACTGCTCATTGATCTTCTTGCATATCTGCACTCGGCGGAGATTATCGATCCCAGGTTTCCGCAGCTCTTTGAGATATGACCTCCGCATGGCATCGTCTAATAAGATTCCGGAGCATTCCTTGCAGATGTTCTGTAAGACCGATATTATGTGCTTAAAGTATCCGATGTGAAATGCCGGAAGGGCCAACTTGACGTGTCCAAAGTGACCATTACAGGCTTGAAGGTTTTCACCACAAGTCTTGCAAGTGTCGGTTTTGTTCGAGATACCCATCCGAGGGTCGAGGACACCGTTCTCGGTGGGCTGTCGGCCGGTTTCATTAAAGAGTCTGTCGGTGGAGACTTCGATGACGGCCTGTTTGACCATATCCTGGGTCGACAGGATGCCAAACTTAACTTCCTTGATGCGCTTCGGGACATTGGGGATGACCTGTTCCTTGCGGGACCCGCGCTTCAAGGGAGCGGCTTGTAAGGCCATTGTGGGAGAGTTTCGAAGGTCGATTCGCTATCGTGGGGGCGAACGACTTGCGCAGATAGCGCAGATGTATGATCCAGGTCACCGTGATTTCAGATAAGTCGTCTTTGTTGGTGCTGCTGGCGTTGTAACGAGAATGTCGTTCATCTTCTGTCGCTGGCGTGGAAGTAAAGAAAGATTGGCCGAAAACTTGTGGAGTGAGCAATTCGAACTTTTTTTTTATTTGCTTTGACTACAATAGCACGGCTTATTGTAACCTGTTGCAGTTAACTGAATGGGGTGCACTGGGCTAAGCGATGAGTCGTGCAAGGGTCCCACCCAACACAGCAATGAGCGTAGCTTGCCGATCCCGAACGACCTGTCAACGCAGTCTGCGACAAAACCCGGTGATCCCTCAACTCATATAATTGCTATCGTATGGCAATATAAAGAGAGAGGGAGAGAGGGAGAGAGGGAAGTGGTAATAAGAGTTAGCGCGGTCTCTTTCTTCCTGTGACCTTGATTGAAGGGCCATTCCTTTACCGTTTGCGCCGGGCCCTTTTTCAAGTTATACCCGAGAAGGATGGTAATGCATCGAAGCCATCGCTGGAATTGAATGTGGTTGCAACCGACAATACGTCATTTCTGCGCCGGATCACACTGCACCCCTCCGCTGCACAGAGTATATCATATCGTTACGAGAAAAAAAAAAGTATTTAAGTGATTTTTGCCATAACTTAAATTTACCCTTTCTCCCTTCTTCTCCTCATCGCTCCAAACAGTCCCGTAATCGCAACTTCCAACCACTATCAACAATAATAACAGACAGGTAGAATACCATCGCCATGGCCGCCAAAAAGTCAAAGTACGTAGAAAATACCACACATTATCTACAGCACATCCCATCTCACTTGCGTTGCCCCATCTCTAGCGCTCATTTCAGCTGCGGGGTGTTCGCAATGGGTCACAAAAACAACAAGGGCACAAGTGATCTTTCTATCCCAGTCTTACGTACTAACATACCTTTTAATTCGTAGCTTGCCACTCATCGCCGGTGTTACAACATTACTGGGCGGCGGATACTACTACTACACAACTACTGGCGGTGACACCAAAACCGCTCAGGCAAAATTCGAACGTATGCGCTGCTACCTCTCTATCTCTAAACTTTACCTGAAATAATACACCAATCCTTCCATTCTCATCCTATTCATTTTTGACTAACTAAACAACTACCTCAATAATCACAGATGACACTGCCAAAGCCCGAGAACACGCCCAAGCAACCTTCGAATCCGTGAAAGCCTCTGCGACCTCCGCTACGGACCTCGGAAAGCAAAAGTTCGAAGAAGCACAAGCAAAGCTCGATTCAGAGCGTAAGAAGGCGCAGACAGAGATCCAACAGAAGATTGACGAAGCCGATAAGAAAATACAAGATGGTGCTTCGAAGGCGAAGGGATGGTTCGGTCGCGGTTAAAAATGGAAAGAGGATAATTTGGCTGCTTTTTGATTCTAATTAATGAGTAATTCCTTCCCTTTGGACGTTGGGAGTCGTTGGACACTCGTGGGAGGATTTTTGGTGGTGAGGGTTTGAAGATTTGAGGATTTGAGGGTTTTTATAACCTATACTCAATTAGGGGAAGAAGAGAGATTGGTATCTTTACTCTCAATTGTCTATGATTTGTATAATTCCATGCTTTTCCCACATTACGCAGCCTTCATAGCAGCTCGCTATAGGTGCGTTTCTTGAACGCCACTCATGTTCATAATTCTGCCTCATTGGGCACTCTTTACGATTCAATGAAACTCCAGTTTCACTGTATATCACTTACTACATTTAATAATATTCACGGGAAGCAGAGAAGGATTCTTGTAGAAAGGCCATTCGTAGTATATAAACTTACAATCATAAAGAACAATTGTAAAGCACTTCATCATCCCTTGGCTCGATCATCATACACATCCCCAAGACCATCCATCCATCCCTCTTTCAAGAGCAAAATACGACAACCCCTTTCAAAAAACCTCCCCTTGGTAAAAGAAGAACGAGATAGAAAAAGAAAAGAACAGAAGGCGCTCATGATGGTACATAGCTCATAACAAGAAACCGCAGCAAAACCAGTTACGGTAATGTCAGTTGTCTTCAGAACCTAGACTCCGAGTACGACCAAAGTTGAGAAAACGGGAAATAAAGTATAAAAAAGGGAGCGTAAAAGAATAGGTAGACGAAGAAGTTTTTGTATGCGCTCCGAGTTTTGGAAATTAGATCAACAGAAGACAAGTAGACGACAGGAAAACAAGACAGAGCAATAAAAAGAAACGCTGGACGGCATATTGCTCTCGCTCAATGCAGGCTAGCAAAATGGCGGTGAGAGAGACAAAGAGTTCGTATCATCAGGAATATGGAGAGAGGGAGGTTTTTTGAAAGACCTTTTGGAGGAGACCTAGCGCAGAAGTCTTAATACAAGATTCAGACGCTTTCAAGGCAACGAAATGCGGAGATGGTTGGGAGAAGAGATCCAGAAAAACACAGTATTAAGCGTCCACCACAAAGAAGGAAATAAAAGTAAAAAAAGACAGATAACTTTTGTTTAATACTAAGAATGACAATGAAGTGAGCCATATGACAACTGGTACAATGGTCAATCTCCACGCACTCGAAAGAACTCTGGAGACTAGCGCTAGAATAGAAACGGAAGCGAATGATTCACAAGTTGCAGGCGATTGTAACAAGCTGTGGGTACAAGTACCAAGTAAAAGGACGATAAATCAAAAATAACTTTTCTCTTCAACGACAGTCGATAAATGGGGAAAGTAGCGAGCTGTGTCTTTGTTTTTTTTTCCGGCGTTTTCTTTTTGAAGGTTTTTTTTGGGGTTGTAGTAGCGAGCGTGTGCGAGAAATTCGAATATATCAGAAACAAGAACTTCGCCTCTTAAATATCTCCATAGCTTTTCTGTAATAGTAGTGTAATAAAACATCTTCTGTACACCTATTCCCATAAGATAGAAAAAAGTTTTCAACAGGGCGCGAGCCAGCTGATCTCTTGTCATAAGAAACAAAGCATCATTTTTTTTTCTTCTTTCTCTTTCTTTTTTTTCTCTTTGGACTTTCCTGATTTTTGTTTGGTCGTAGTTAAAAAAGGACTTTTTTCTTGTTTTTTTTCTTCCAATCGACGGTCGTCAAGCAACTTTGGTTTTGAGATCGTGAAATTATCATTGAATATGGTCGGTGTTTTGCCGGTTCGTAAATAATGGTAGTAGTTTTGTATAAGAGATAAATGAAAAGCCGGTTTCCACGTCGGAGCCGTTTCGCCGAAAGGCCTGGACGTTGTGTTTTTTGCGCCGTTTTGATCCGGTAGAGATTCCCAAGGAAAAGATCCGTAACCACCTTTGCCGCTAAGCACCGTGAATCACCCAGAGCCTAAATAAGAATAAAGAAGCGATATTCATCCCAGACCATAAGATAAGAATAAAGAAAAAGACCGGAAATATAAGCAACGCTTCCGAAAAGGACCAAAACCTATAGCGATAAGATAACGTGGTAAGATGATAGAGAGCCGCCCAAACGTAAAAGATCAGAGTTGTGATATGAAATATATAGATAAAAAACTAAAGGAAAAGATCAAAAGATGTCGGAGGAGACATCTAAATGAGACGGGAGTTCGACGAGCCTCTCGTCAAAGTGCGACTTGGTTCCAGAGCGCCTTTGGGAGTGGTGGTCAAAGTCCTCTTCATTGACACATTCGGGTTGGAGCTTCTACCAGCTGGTCCGGCAGAAGAAGCTCTGTGTCGCCTTCTATTAGAAGATGCAGCAGCAGCGGTAGTGTTTGGGTTATATTTTGTGAGAAGTGAGAATGACTTTCGGTTGGATGGCAGCGACACTGATTCTTCCGTCGGCTCGCTTTGTAGGGCGAAGCTCGTACGCAGTTGTCGTACACTCGAGCGAACGCTTTCCTTAGCAAACTCAACGTAATCTTGCGCTTGGCCACCGACTCTTCTTGTGAGAGGACTCCTCTCGGAAGAGCTTCCTTTCTGCTTGGGAGTCTGGTATCTCAACAAACGGGATTCTGTAGGTTTGGCTATCTGATCTCCAAAGAGATTCTTCATTCGTACTGCCCGCTTCCTGCTCCAGCTGCCCATGACGAAATCACGGACGTGTTGTGGTACTTCGACAGCAAGGACAGGACGATCGGATTCAGGATCAATAGCTAGCAAGGGCTGTGCTTCTGTAACACCGAGCTGTGCTATATCTCCATCCGTGGTTTCAAGAGACTCGCTCGGAGCACGGCAGTAATCTCCATACGCACTAGGAGGTGGGGTAACGAGAACGATCTTCAAGTCTTTCTGTTCAAAGGAACAGAACGCCTCTCCGGTAGAATTAGCAGGCTTGAGGGGTAAACCTCCAAGCGTAAGATCCTCGGTCGATGGCGAACGGAGTTGTTCCTCTAGCTTCTCTGCCAGAAAAGGAAGCGGTGGCATGTCACTTTCAAGATCAAGCGAATGTCGACGGGTCGACACTGGAGACGGCGGTTCGTGCCAGTTCTCTGAAAAATCGGAATAACTAGCCGCACCAGGTCGAGCCCGCTTCGATCGGAACTTGAGCAATTTCTCGTGTTCAGCCGCAACATCAATTTCTTGCATGGGTGGCATCTGCGAGTACCCATAATAGCAATTATCCGGAAGCATGGAAACCTCATCAGGCGGAAGAACCGTTATGGGTAGCGGTTTGCTAGCCTTGCGTTTCGGCCGTGATGGTGAATGGGTATCCTCGTCATCCAAGGACTGTGGAGAGTACTCTTGGATAAATGATGGCCTGCTGGACTTTTGAAGTTTTGCTTGGGCTGAAACAGTAGATCCAGTCACAACCATGGCTTCTTCCAGTGACCTCCGAGAAGGTAGCTTGCGTGGAGAAATGAAAGCATCGATCAATGAGCCTCTCGACTTCTTGGCTTTGGAGCCTTCTAGAATTGGTTCCAGGCTGTGCTCACCGTCCGTAACTCGAGGAGTATTCATATCGCCAGCGATGGCAGAAGGTCGGACGTTTGGGAGGATCTCAACGTCTGGGAATATACCACCACAATCAATAATTTCAACTTCAATTCTACGTAACAGAAATCGAACCTCCTCGACCGTTTTACCGCTTCCAGTCATGACAGAAATCCAATGGATGTCAGAAGCTCCCTGAGTGAATGAGTCTCGTCGAGAATATTCCTCCTCAAAGTCATCTGAGCCATCCGGGCTGTGAGGAGCAGAGGATTTGCTTTCTTTGGATATACGAATTTCCTCTCTTCGACGGACTTTGATAACCCAGTCTTCAACGCCTCCCCAAGACTCAAGCCTATCAACTTGTCTTCGGACAAGGTCGCATTGAAGTTTGGCAAAGCCCTTAGGGTCACGATACCGGGACCTTTGATAGTGTTTCCGGCAATAATAAACCCAGATATTTTTAGGTATTTGCCTAGTCGAAAGTTTGTTTCGCCCAAATATGTGTGACACGACCTTCCTCAAGGGAGATGATGTATTACAGTCCTCGACGTATGAACATTTCGGTGGACTAAATAGATCTGCATCGAAGTTATGAATGATGGAAGGTGTTGAGGATGATGGCCCAATGGTACTTGTTGGTGACAGGGTACTAGGTGTACCTGAGAGTTGCAGTTTGCTCAATGCATAGACATCCTGGCTCGAGATGTGACCATAATTGGATTGCTGCTTTGGGACAAGATCTGCTCTCTGGCGTAACTGAGAAACATAAGAGCGTGAAGATATTCCGTCATAATGCAGTTGGGTTTGATGTCCGTAGTGTTTTCTAGCGTCGGCATATTCTGCTTCCAATGAATGTTGTTTGATATCCTGGCCAGTCGCCAATGCAGCAAGCGTTGTCAGGTTGGATCCCGGCATCTCTTCCCTCACCATCCGCTCTTGTGTGACCTCCGAATGAGGAGGGAAATATTGAGACATTGTCGCCGAAGGGCTGTAATCCGACTCACTCGGTGTATAGAGGCCACGAGGTGGATGACGAGCGCTGTTTTGTGTTATGTCGAATGCATAGATTGGTATCCTAAAATCGGGTTTCGACCGTCCTAAGGGTTCGTATATTGGACTTCCAAGCGATCCTCTCGATATCGATCCAGTACTTGATAGTGTCGTTAGGCTAGTTAGGCTATTCGAAGATTGGAAGCTGGAAAGACTCGAGATGGAACTTCGAGCTGTCATAGACCCACCGCTAGAACTACCAACAGTCGCGTATTTATGGTACCTATGGTGCTCTTCGGTTTGACCTCTCGGTGTTCCACTCTGTCGGGAGACCCTGGAAGATGTCGTGGAAGACCTGTTCGACCGTACCGGATCATCTTCGTAAATCTCGTTTGGTGGAGGGGCGACCCCTCTGGCAGACGGGTTAAGGAGCTTTTTGATATCCATTGCAGAAGACGCGCAACAGCGATTCCAAGAAGCCGATAAGATGTCAAGGTCAATGCCTTGGGTGAGGACACTGGGACAGCTAGCGAATAGTATATCAGAAACGGATGAGAGATCCACTAACGAACGTCAGGGTTGGAACTAGCGGCTGATCAACGACAGAATAAGCCAATCATTCATATGTACGGAAGACGATCGACCGATATTGAGATCTCAGACAGCGATGCTGTGAAACGCAACTCGGCAGGCAGCCTGGTGGTAGTAGCAAATATTCGGGGTCGGAGTATCTGGCAAAGGTAGAGAGGGCGATCTCGGTGAGATACAGCTGAAGGGACTCTTTACAGTTACGATATTGTGTAGATGATGTGATATGATGGGGAAAGGGTAGAAGGCTAGGTGGATTCGGAGTGGGGATTGCTCTTGAGTTATCAATCAAGGCGGATGGGGAGCACGATATAATAACCCAGACAGTTGAGGGTTGAATTCAATGGGGCTTGGTGAGCGAGGTGCGGTGGCAGAGTAGTAGTAGTAGTAGTAGTAGTAGTAGTAGTAGTAGTAGTAGTAGTAGTAGTAGTAGTAGTAGTAGGTGAGTGTGTTGCGACTTGACGTGTGTTTTATGAAGATGTGCGCATGGATATGAGAAATATGTGTGTATGCGTGTGAACGGAGTGTGTGTGTATATTTGTATGTAGGTATGCATGTATGTGTATGTATATATGCATGTATGTCTGTCCGTATGTATGATGTATGCGTACAAGCAGACAGTGCAGAGATATATTGAGATGCAGGTATATAATGATGTAGATAGCGAGCAGGCAGGCCAGCGGGCAGGCAGACGAACGGTAGTAGTCTCTTACCTTGAAGGAGAAATACCGGATAGGACCAAAGCGGTAGCATATATTATCAACAACCTTGGTAGATCCGGATGATAGATAAATGAACTTTCCAGGTGTGGTCGGGAGATCTTCGCCCTATATTCCAAACCTATAGCGCCAGTAGATTCGATGTATATGAGGTCCGTGAGCTCTGATATCGATTATCAAGCCAAGGTAGAACTGAGTTTTGACAGCGGTTGAGGGTGGTTCCCGTTTGTCCCTGGCGATTGTGCTGCAAACCGTGTAATTACCACCGGTACCATCGGTGTAATAGTAGGGCTAGATATTGACCTCCCCGACAAGAAAACCTCGATAGCTAGCGTTTCAAAAGAGAAGGGCAGGGGTTGGGAGGAAGCTGCAACGGGGAAGGGGGAGGAGGGTAGGGGGGATAGCAAGAAAGGAAAAGAAAACGAAAAGAGAGAGGAAAAAAGAAAGAAATAAAGAAGTTTCAGAATATCATATACTGGTAAAAATAACTGTATATATGTATACGAAGTAATAGTAATAATAATAATAAAGTAATAAGAATAAGAATAATGGTAATAAAAATAAAAATAAAAAAACGAATGATAATAATATTCTATGTAAAAAAGTATGGAGGTGGTTTACTACTGTCTTGAATGGTAGTCCATCGAGAGCGAGTTATACTTTTTGAGAGGGGTTGAATTGCATGTGTCGTCGTCGGCCGTTCTCCTCCCCTGGTTGATATTGAACCTGATGAAAAAAAAAAAGGCCGATGTCCTTGTCGATATATGTCTGGGACTCGTAGTCCGTGTCTGTGTGTCCTTGCCAGCTCCCTTTTCTTTCAAGACCCGGTTGTCGTTCCCCGGCCGCTCTGGCTTGTTGGGTACGGTATCCCGCCTTGGTCAAGAATGGCGAGCCTGTTTTGAGGCGAGGACTCTCAAAGGCTAAGTTGATCTGGAGACTCGGAGTTGAGTCGAAGGCCCAAGAGTAGCAGCGGTGGCAGTGGTGGCAGCGGAGTGAAGATGGGAAAAAAGACGTTGGATTTATTTTATCCCCATGCAAACCGCAAGCTGGGATGGTTAGAGCTAGCCTGAGTGGAAGGGGACCTGATTGGCGATTGATCAGCCTACAGGCAGTAATTTGGCAGGTCGATCGCTCCGGATGCCATCCGCCGCAGAAGTTTTGGATGATTACGGGACGGGGTTAATTCTTGTAGCTGTTCTGTTCTAAGAAGGTTGTTATTGTACGTAGATGTATGTAGAATTGTATGTAGTAATGTATGTAATAATAATGTATCTCGTCGAGTGGACGTAGGCTTATAACAGTAGTAAGTAGTCTGGACTGGCTGGGGCCGGACTGGACTGGACTGAACGGATGAGCTAGCTCGAATACAAGCTTGTTTGCAAGCTCTGTTGATTCTCTTGTCTAACTAGCGCCCACTCTCTTTTCAATGGCTTCTCTTCTTTTTTTTTTTTTTGCTTTCTATTTTTTTAATTTCGTTTCTTCGAATTTTTGAATATTCTCATTGGCCGATTGATTTTTTCTTTTCTCTTTCTGTCTCCATATGATCGAATTTCACGACCAAAAAAAGTCGTGCGCGCCTCTGCATGTGCGGGTTGACACACTCTCTACCTTTCTCTTCCTTTCTTTCAATTCCTTCTTCTACCTATCTGCATGTGTGTGTGAGTGTCTTGCCCTACAAACTACTGCCACTGCTAACGAGCGTTCGGTTCTGGATGTACCGCGTATTTTTGGTTTCCCCAGCGTTTCTTTATCGGACGGGGGGTTCCTTCGTTGGGAGAGACAAAGCAAGAGCAAGAGCAAGAGCAAGAGATTGTGTGTGTGGATGAGGTGGACAGCAGCTGGAAAGGATGCGGGATGGGGTACATTCTGGTATGTACCCTCGGTATCTTTTCTTCTTCTTTTTCTTATCCCCTCGTCCAAACCCTTCCACCTGTTGGCTCCCCTGCCCCGCCTAGCTCGACTGCATATTCATAGTGAGACCTTCCGTGAACATCAGCTTGGAGCACCCAAAGCCCCACCCGTGTGCAAGTGGGAATGGAGGATGTGACTACAAGCGGTTACATCTGGTGAGGAAAAAATAAAAATGAAATAAAATCTTTCTGGTGCCGGGTGACTTTCAGGCGAGTACTTTCGTACGGACTGCGTGAGCGAGTGAGAGGGGTGTAAGTGTAGAGAGAAAGTGTGTGTGCACACCTCGGAGCAAGCATGTGGCCCTTCAACGCCCTGTCCTTGCACAATCGAACTGGGAATTCGTTCGGACTTGCTTTCGGCAACGCAGCTGCGGATACTAAACGGAAGACATACAGAAGACACTAACGCTTTAGCAACGCTAAGAAAGTAAGAAGAAACGGCTCTGGGGCGGTGATGCGAGCCCGTTACGTCTATTCACCACCACCCCAAACAATAAACCCCGACGGACGACGAAACGACGATGCAATTGTTCATCCTGCATCTTCGAGACTTTTTTTTCCAAGTTCTGAACGAACACCTTAAACCCAAGGAAGACTGTGATCTTCATCGTCTAATTCTTGCTTACTTCCTTGCTTGACCTAGTTTGATAGAAACAATCAAAAAGCCAAGTTCTTTAGTCTCTTTCAACAAAGATCGATTCCAGCCTTGTCAGACTTTTTCGTCCAAGATTGACTTTTTCTTTCCCTCTTCCCCACTTGCAATCAAGAAGCTAAGCTCACCCTGTTGAGGTTGCTATTTTCGTCGGGAAAAGGAAATAGTATGAATGAGATGATTCGATCACAACCGATGTAAAAGGTACTGTATATGCTAGCCGGTCCACACAGGTGATACATATACCTGGGCGCGAAAGCGCGGATTTCTGCGAGGTACTAGACACTGCACTGCTGATCAGTATCTCGGTACCATTATAGTTATCGCCTGACCTGTTCAGCCGGCCTTTCGGTTCTCAGATTATGATCACGTTTTTTATCTGGGCCATTATCTACCTCACCTGCCTTGGAGGGATAGCGAAGCGACGCCTGGAGTGGGGAAAAAAGCAAGCCTGGTGTCTTTGGTGGAGGGTGGCTTTGCAAATTACCAACCCAAGTCAACAGCATTCTGTTCCATTGCCCATTGTAGGGTTCCATGACTTCCAACCTACATCTCGAGGTTCTACGAATAGCCATTTCCGGCGAGCGAATTCCATTCCCAGATCTTACCTACTTGCACCTCTACACTACGGGACTTTTTCTTTTCTTTTCCCTTGAAATTTCTATTTTATTTATTTTTAATATTAGTAGCTTCTTATTCTCACCCTTTTATTTCTCATCTTTTTGTGGAACCAACCGGCTAGTTCCTACCTTGACTTTTTGTCCCAACTTTTATTTTATTTTTTAGTACTCAGATCAGTAATTTCATGAATTTCTGCAAACATTTGGAAAATACCCTAGGATCGATCAGGATTGGTCATATATGTAATGTACAGATGGAGAATGTACATGTGTATAAAATTTGTTTGACTCTTACGTACGGCTACATGGGAGTTCGTACAGAAAGCCAGCAGACACCGATATCAGTACCGTCGTGCAATCAGAAGGCCCATTGACTGGACCGAGTCGGATGCAGGCGCTCAATCATTTACAAGGTCCTTGACAATTTATGTCGGAACGATCGTTTATATGCAAGCCATCGTAGGCTCGAACTGTCATGGTGATTACCAGCAAAAGAAACGAGTAAAAGATGGTGTGAAGAGTTCTTGAAATGCCCTTTTTCTTACAGGGATCTGGCTATAAGATTTGAAGTCTCCAGGTTCTTTCAGAGACATGTAATGCTGCTGCCAAAAAGTAGGATTCGCTGGTTAGCAGTCGACATGACAGTCAGCAAAAAAGAAATCGAAACTAAAGGCCTTGTCGTCTGATGAGTGGTTTCATTGCTTCTTGTTCTTCTTGAATCAAATCTCTCCATTCTTGAATTCTGCGTGCTGCATTGTACGCACAGGGACGTGTACTGATGGCTTCCAACCAATGCCTGAGACTAAGCCCACCCTGAACTTGGTGCCCTTGGCAGTTGTTATCGTATGCAAGATATGGGCCGGAAGCTGGGAAACACTTCAACCCTCAAGGATCTTTCTGAGCGACTGGGGTCGATGATGGTGTTTGCCGTCATTCTTCAAGCAAAATACCCGGGCAGATATTAAAATTCTGCTAAATCAACCACACCATACGATATGGCATTCTAGAGCCTTACTCATTGAGACCGCGTGGAAAACGAACAAACGAACGTGTACTACCTAAACTACCCAGACAGAGGCTTTGCGGCCTTGCGATAGCCTTTTCTCATATGAATAAAAGTTCTTTTTGATGACAGCGTCAACAACAACAATGCTAGGCATCATGCAGTGTCTTGCGAGCTCGAGGGGCCGTGCCGTTCGTGTCGAAACTTGCATATTCTGGCCGGTGGTACCTGATGATACCTTTCGCCGTATCAGTGCAGATACATGATAACAATCAGCTATCGGCTGCTTCCCGTCCTTCCTTCGCCACCAGAACGGTGCCGCCTCACCGCGTGGCTCCATCCTATCGATCGAAGGTCGAAGCTTTCGTGGGATAAAAGCCGGATTCAACCCTTTCCCAGGACCCTAGGAAGGGTAGGTGCGAGCGCTGTCTGCCCTACGCAAAGACACTAAGACGTATCTTCAGGCACTCGGTGCCACAAAATTACAGACGTCCATGGTTACTACTGGTTGCCCCAAAGATGGTGTGCTGCCAGTCCTCAATTTCGATTTCGCGATCCTCCCCAGCTACATATCGAAGCGGCACGGGCACGTGAAGTATACATCGAACAAGTTAATCCGCTTGGAGCAGCTGGCCATGACTGGAATAAGGAGCTCGCCTGGCCTATCCTGTCAAAGGAAAGGCTTTGATTTTAAACAAAATCCTTCCCTGGCTCAAGCAGCGCCCATCAGGCTACTCTAAAGAGCTTTCCTTTTTCCTTCTCCCCAACTCCATTTGCTTCCGAGACAAAAATGATCGGACGATTTTCCGAACGGGGAGGAAAAAAAGGCCGTAGTAAGCCCTCGCCCCGCCGACGCCCATCATTCGTCTAAAACGGAACACCCAACAGCAACAACACACAACTAGCGATAGAATATCACCGACGTTGAGATGGCTACAAGTGCTTGTGCACCGGCTGCTTTTTGTCCTTTCAAAAGGTTAATGTTTGTAGAGGCAAACGGAAGGTACGGATTTCGCCCCTCCGTTGCTCCCATTCGCCATCGATCTAAAGGATTGGCTCTTCTTTTTCCTGTCCCTCTCGCCGTTTCCCCATGTTTCAACCGGGGCTACTAGTGAATAATGGGTAGTCTATAGCTCTTAGGACGATATTAGAAATGAATATATGTTTGTATATTATGTGCGTATGTAATGTACACGTCAAATATTGCATTTGGGGCGGGGCAGGCTCGATGGACGGGAGGTTTCATCGATACTTCAACGAAAAAGAAAGAATGGAAAGAATGGGAAAGAAAAAAAAAACACCCCCCTCTGAAGAGTAAGGCTAAGCGAATGATTCGAATCGAAAGCGCAGGCTTGCCGGCTCCTTGTGGAGTATTCAGCTCGGTCCTTGTCCAGATCTCTATGGAGCCAAGATCTTGCACACCGTGCTGGGCAGTAAATTGGGACGGGATCATCTGTAAGTGTTTTTATCATAGCTATTTCTATGATATAGAGGGTCGAACCTGTGGATTTTTCAATTTATTTGTGCATACTATTGCATGAGAAAAACTGGTACCTAGCTATTTCTTGCATTCTCACCTAGATGTACCGTACATTGGCATAAAGAACGAGGCAAGGTGGCGAGCAAGGTAGGCAGCTTCCAAACTAGAGCCATCTAAAGATCTCCATTCGCCGGCAAATAAACACGGACGATATCCAACCAGTCTAGAAGGGAACCGCATCGCATGATGAAGCTTGATGAAGCTTGAACGTTCGATCCCTCTTCTCTCTTCTCCACCTGGTTTGCTCCCCTTGTCAGCAGGGTGCAGCTGGACATGCGTGCCTGCTTATTCGATATCAAACTCATTTAGTCTCTTACAGAGCTCTTAAAGCTAACGTCTGTGCTATATTGTTGCATTTTAGTGCCATATCGTGGTCGCATCGACAAGAAAATAACTGTGGGCGCCAAACCTTCGGACGGCTGATTTTTTAAATTCTTCTCTAAGATGTCTCAAGTATGAATTTATCCATTGCGTATTATGTCAGAGCTATAAGTCGTTTGATTATGAAGCAATGTTTCCATGACCGGCAATCATGGAGGCTAGTTGGCTCGTGCGCCATGTGGGTTGGTAGTTCAGACCGCCGTCCACATTATCAAAGATGCAATATTGAAAAATCCGGATTGATAGCATTTCGTACAGATGGTCCGTATTGGAGTAACCGAACGGGAAATCCAAGCTTTAGAGAGGATGCAAATTTGGTCTGATGGTGTACAGCTGTCTCTTCTATTATAGATGTGGTTAAACGCTAGCCTTCTGTTTCAAGACGCGATCCATAAATGTGAAATTTCTGTACAGTCCTTAGTGATGTTACTATATCCGATGGAAATTTTTGAATTTCTATGACATGAGAATAATATAATCCTCTTATCATCCTTTTCTTAAGATCTTCTGAACTCTGAGGAAATTCCCATGTTCGACCAGAAAACTGTCGGGGCTCGGCAGAGTCGGCAAGTAGTGTACTGCATGCTGGCTCCAAACAATCACTTTCGATATTTCATTTGCATGGGGGGTGGAGAAGATTGGACAAGGCCCCGTTTACGGTGGCATATTGTTCCAGGTTTTATCGTTCCGTCTTGAGGACTCTTTTTGGGGGTGGGTGGGATGATATCGGGGGTACAGTTCGCATACATACATACATACATACATACATACATACATACAGCGAGCGTGGGTGTACTGTGCATATGGTGGAGAGAGGATGGGATGGCAAAGACCAGCTAATACCAGCTGTGCGCCAGTGTGGGGACGTTTCTTTTAGCCAGAGCATGACGCTTCCTACCGTCTTGTGTCCCCATTCCCCGAATCATGCAATATTAATATCAGAAATCTTAACATCTTAAAATCCCCAATGCACCCCTTCGATTCAGCGGCTGTTTACTTTGCATGAGAGATGGCTTGGCATGGTTATTCATCTGCCCGAGTTTTCCTCGAGGGCCACCAGAGCTTTTGGCGATTGGTGATGGCTGCAGTTCCATGCTGCCTCGTCCATTGGCTTGGGACAACTCAAATTCTTCCAATATTTCGTTTCATTAAGACTTCTTGCCTGGGTTTCGGACCACACGCCACGCTATCTGTCAGCTCGAAACGACCGGGATGGGTGGAACAAACCATTTCGGCGCTGTGGGCATCCGGATTATCCTCTCATTTGCTAATTATGGATTCTGAATACATCTGATATCGGGAGGAGGGCTGTACTCTCACTGCGTGGTGCTGCACAGTCGCAATGCAATTCGCATCGATTTCACGGGGTTTACCGTCTTTGCTTGGGCCTCTTTTCGATACTTTCGCAGATCCATGAAATCATGATAACATTCCCTCTTCCGATGGTTTCCAAAGGATCCAACATGATAAAGTCCAGGGGAGAGAGCTCGAGCCACCATCGTGCCTCGATTGCGCAAAAGATCAAGTTTTGCGCCAAAAAGCACGGGCCTCAAAAAGAAATCGGAGCTGTCAAAACAACAGATGGAAACTCTCAGGACATGCATAATTTGTGGAACGTAACGGTTTCAGTATTTTATAGGGCTTGCTTTCTCCCCGCCCGATTTCTAATATAAGCTCGATCATTTTCCTAATAGAAAGCTGCCGGCGATCTGGATAAATTCAAGTTTTTTCCCCTTTCTCATCTAACCACATGATCACAAAGATTAGATGGTCTGCAATAAAAGGTCGAATTTATATGAGTTTCCACGAATATCGAGAGTTTCACTGGCCGCCATTCTGTATGGCGTAATATTTTCAGTTCAGAAACAATATAATTTATTTTTTCGACATGGGAAATATTCAACGAAGCATCCAGGGCAAATGCAGCCCTTAGTCTTTTTCTGCAATGCTCTGCAGGCGCTTGTCGATTTCTTCTACTGTTAATTTCCGGAAAAGGGACTGTGGCTCGCCTTCCTCTTGGCCTTGCTTTGGAGCCCCAACAACACCAATTTCAATCTCAGTTGCCTTGAAGTCCTGGCTCAACACGGTAGACAGCGTCGTGATCGCTAGCTCTACAACTTCCTCCCACGTCCCGCTTGCCGCATCCTTGTTCTTCAGCTTCTTTTCAAGAAAATTGATGGCTTCCTGCTGCTTCGGTCCGGAAGATGTAGCTTTGTAGCCCGTATAGTATCCTGCTGGATCGACCTTGTATAGAGAGGGTCCGTGCTCATCGTCCAAAGATATCAGAGTCATTGACACGCCTAAGGGACGCATGTATGCCTGTCGACGGCCCGCCACGGAAAGCCATTATTAGCCAGGGCCCGTTTTTCATTTTATCTCATTCGTAATAGATATTTGTTTTCGCGAAAGAATACGGGTTCTCATCGTCGAAGTCCGTGCGTGGAGAACCTAGCGAACTGGAGATGCGAAGACCCGCTATCCGTAGGCCCCATTTGAAAAGAGAAATAGATTGTTTGGGGGTCGAACAACACCCCAGTTTGAGAAAACCAATTTCTGGGGTAAACGAAAGAACTTACCCTCTGAGTGTAGACTTGGTTGATATTTGCCAATCGTTTCGCCAGAACATCGCAGGGCATTTCGTAGCCATACTTGTATCTAAATTCCGCGGCTTCACCTCTGGCTCGTGTAACAGAAGCTCGAGCATCCGCAATTGATCCGGTCATAACGCATCCCAAAGATGGCGAGAGAGAGAATATGTAGGTCACTGAAGCTGGATCCATCAATTTATCCTACGGATGCAATAGCAATATAGAGATGCGATTAGCCAGCTATCTTGCATAACGGGGACCACGGGAACGCGATAGACCCTGTCGACAAGCTGAAATAGCATGTGGGGAGCATAGGATGTCCAAAATAGATAGGCCTGGTCACGGGTTTGCCCGCATTCTGACTTACTGGAACTTTCTTTTGGGATATCACTACAGCACAGCCTTTGCCTCTGATCCCTACTGTGGTGATATTTGCAGCGGTTATCGCTTTAAACGCATATTCTGTAGGGTAAAATGAATACGTGCGTCAGCGATGCCTATCCGTATTTACGCCAGAAAAGCTCCTGATATATTCCGATTTATACAATATACACATTTCATATCCGATACGAGATCAGAACTGCAACGGTATTTTGTGGAAGAAGTTTATCCTGTGTAGGCCCGAGGGGTGAACGGAAGAAGGACTCCCCACCAACTTGATAGAGTCGACCCTGCTCAGAGAAGATGGTGATATGACGGTCGAAACCAGCGCTTCCTATTGTATATCCAAGCCGTTAGCTAAAGGAACCCTCTATACCGGTATGAAGTGATCATGTGAAGGAATGACTATTGCAGCAGCGATCTTATCGCTGTAACATACCTGACATTGTGGCGGATGTATCGTTCCCGTCGGCTCCTGGGAATCAAAGACGAGACAAAAGCTGTAATTCGAATTCAATTCGCAGAGTGTCTCCTAAGTATTGCCTTGAAGCTCGAAAGTAGTGGGATGGTGGGCGATTCGGTGGAAGAGGAAGAGGAGGTTGACGCGTCGTCGTTGTCGGTTGTGGAGGTTGAGCAGTCGAAAGCCTGGAAGCTCTGTGGAAGCTTGAGTTGGGCCTAAGCCAAATACAGTAAAGTGCCTTTTGTTGAGTTGCGTAGAGCCTCACTGATGACAGGTTAAGCCACAGACAACGTACAACCAGCTTTTTGTTAAGCGGTGAAGTGTTCAACAAAAACCGATATCGATAGCCCACCGTTCGACAGAGAACTCATAAAGACCCCGCGCTAGACTGCGACCGAAACAACATGGCTGAACTCGACGAGCTAGAGCCTACCCTACAGAACATCATCGACCAGAAGTCGCTACGATGGATATTCGTTGGTGGTAAAGGCGGTGTGGGCAAAACTACAACATCATGCTCCCTAGCAATACAGCTCGCAAGGGCGCGGAAGAGCGTTCTTATCATCTCTACTGGTACGTGCACCCGCTTCTCCAGCTGTACATTAGAGTTATCCTAATCGAATCAATCTACAGATCCTGCTCATAACTTGTCCGATGCTTTTGGCCAGAAATTTGGCAAAGAGGCCCGCAAAATCGATGGCTTCGACAACCTTAGCGCGATGGAGATCGACCCCTCCGGGTCTATGCAGGAGCTTTTGGAATCTAGTACGTTACCTATAAGATGTTTTAACTGAGCAGAAACTGATCTAGTAACAGGTGAATCCGGCCAGGGTAATCCTCTAGGAGGCATGATGCAGGATCTCGCGTTCAGTGTATGACCAAGCCCTACCTTACTTTCTCAACATGTAGAGTGTACTAACAACTACTTGTATAGATACCTGGTGTCGATGAAGCTATGTCTTTCGCAGAGGTCCTGAAACAGGTCAAATCGATGTCCTACGAAACTATTGTATTCGACACAGCTCCCACCGGCCACACTCTTAGATTTTTACAATTCCCAACGGTTCTCGAAAAAGCGCTCGGCAAACTCTCGCAGCTATCTGGGAAGTTTGGACCTATGCTGAATGGCATCATGGGATCTCAAGGCTTGGGAGGTGGGAATAATGTGGACGAGATGCTCCAAAAGATGGAGAGCATGAGAGAAACAATCAGCGAAGTCAATACGCAGTTTAAGAACCCAGATATGACGACGTAAGTTCTTCTTAGTTAGCATCTCAAATATACTACTAAAGCTAACAATGTGGTGACCCAAAAGTTTTGTCTGTGTTTGTATCGCTGAATTCCTGTCACTCTACGAGACTGAGCGTATGATCCAGGAGCTCACATCCTACGAGATCGATACACACTGCATCGTCGTCAACCAGTTATTATATCCAAAGAAAGGCTCCGAATGTGAACAATGTAATGCTAGAAGGAAGATGCAGAAGAAGTATCTTGACCAGATGATTGAGTTGTATGAGGACTTCAACGTCGTCAAGATGCCCTTACTGACGGAGGAGGTTCGTGGGAAAGAAAAGCTGGAGAAGTTCAGTGAGATGTTGATTACACCTTTTATTCCGCCAGATGTACAGTGAGATGGGAACTGGAGGTTTCTGGCTTGTTTTGTGTCTTCCTGATTATATTCCTGCTACTCCTGCGGGCCATAGATAGTCCTGTTTTGCCTCTACACATATGGCGAACATCATCGTGATAATGCAAAATATAAAGTTCTCATCAATCACTAAATACTAATTATAATATACATACACTATCTCTTAAGTGTGCTTGACAAAGTGTACCCCATTCTTCAAAATTCAAATTCAAAAGTTATGGTTATTTAAATATCCAAACGGCCTGAGTGCTTTTTGCTTTCAGTAGCGCCCAAGTTTCTGTGTTGTGGGAGCTCGGACGCGTGAACTCCAAAACAACATCCAACATGAACTGGTCCTCTATCAACAGTTCCCTAGCCCAGAATAACATCATACTTTGCAGACCTACCCGCTCAAGCCTGTGGGCTAGAAGACCAAACCTATTGCATACATTCGGATGTAAATACCAAATTGATTGCAGTGGGAACCCGCCGTGCGCACAATGTCGGGCACAAGGAACGACAGAATCGACGAAGGTCTATCAAAACTTATAGAATACATCCTGCCTGAACTGGACGACGAAGATGAGGATGAAGCTCTCAAAGAAAATGCTCTCGAGCTGGCTCAGGGCATGATCGATAGGTATGACCAAAATTTCCACCAGCACATCGCGGACGCCACTCGTCGTGTTAAGAAATATAGCTAATACCTCAGTTTAGCCATGCAGCTTCATCCTACGCAGACGACCCGGCGCATGTTGCGAATATCATAAGAAACAAATGTATTCAACCTCCTGCCTTCCGTTTCAATTGAATCCAACTAAAGGCATCCGTCCTTGTTGCCATAGCGGGAAGCCAATCAGCAGAACAGAGAGGATGTTGTTGCTGACAAGCTTTTCTGGTTATCGGAATCTAAAGTAATACGAGTCAACCGTACCTCCGACAAAGCCCTCCGGTTCTCGAACTTGTACTCTCGACTACTGAACCTCCCTCTTATCAAGCAAAAGGGGGCGATATTACATCTTCTACACGAACTAGGGGACTCTCCGGAGTCTGATAGAGAATCGATAAGTAGGGCATCAAATGGCGTTCCAAGTACGAGTGCCGACTCGCGCGCACCGTCGAGAGCAGACCTGAATGCCGATGCCCAAAGACGACCCTCAAAAACGGCCCTGGAGACCCTTGATGAGTTCGATGCAACCGCGCCCCCGCGACCATTTTTGGCGCCAGAGCGTGGAGGAGATGCAAAGACGAACGAGCTCACCAAGGCCGCTCTACTTGCCAATGCAAACCCACCACATGGTAGGTCACGGTGTTTCGCATTTGTGTAATATGATTTGTTTGCTGAAGAAAATATCCCTACAGAGCCTTCAGAGGTAACACTTCTCAAAGACCTCCCCTTCACCCTCCAGGGTGTATCATCGAAGAACCTGACGTTTACGAATGAAAACACCCTCAAACTACCACCCGACCTTCCAATACCTCTAATATCACTTCTCCATACATTAGCTGAACCTGCTCTTCTATATCGGTCGCTATCAACTTTTGTTGATGAATCCGACGCAGTAGAAGGCAAGGGTGGCCTTGTCGGCCAGAGTTTGAGTGCGGCTATTGGAAACGAACTTAAGGCATACCTAAGCCTTCTCGCTGGACTCGAAGGTGAAATCAGAAGAGCCACCTCAGAAGTTAGTGAAGAGGACAAGCACGGGTTAGCTGTGAGGAAATCGGGGGTTACCCTCCGGAGATGCGTTATATGGACTCGAGAAGCTACTATGGGATTACGTCTTATGTCTGCGATCGTAGGGGCATCGAAAGGCAAAAAGGGCGGCCAACTGATATCTATAATCCATGGATTCTCTACCTCCCACGGTGACCCTTTCGTATTCAATTTTGCTAAGCGGCTATTGACGTCAGTAACACGGCCATTTTACGACTTGCTCCGAAGATGGGTTTACGACGGCGAGCTTACAGATCCCTACCTTGAGTTCTTCGTCATAGAACAGTCTGAAGAAGCGATTGCGGAGGCGAGCAACGAAAGGCGTGGCCACGCTTCCAGCGTCTGGCAGGACAAATATAAATTAGACGACGATATGGTACCTACCATCATGACGCCAGAGTTTGCGAACAAGATATTCCTCATCGGCAAAAGCTTGAACTTCATCAGATATGGTTGCGATGACTCGGAGTGGGTCGAAAAGTACTCAAAGACGACGAGTAAAGAACTACGGCCTGACGACTACGCCTCGCTGGAAGAGAACATTGATGAGGCGTACAAGACAACTATGGAGCGTCTGATGCATCTGATGAACAAGAAGTTCAATCTATTCGAACATCTCTGCGCGTTGAAGAAGTTTCTTTTACTGGGCCAGGGTGACTTTATCGCCCTCCTGATGGAGTCACTCTCTTCTAATCTGGACCGGCCTGCGAACACGCTGTATAGACATAATCTGACTGCACAGCTTGAACATGCCATCCGCGGTTCGAATGCGCAGTATGAGTCGCAAGAAGTACTCCGCCGTCTGGATGCGAGAATGCTAGAGTTGAGCCATGGCGAGATTGGGTGGGACGTATTCACCTTAGAGTACAAGATCGATGCACCAGTAGACGTCGTAGTTACTCCTTATGGTAGTAGGGAGTATCTCAAGGTGTTCAATTTCCTTTGGAGGATCAAAAGGGTGGAATTCGCTCTAGGGAGCGCATGGAAGAGATATATGACCGGAGCGAGAGGAGTTCTGCGGAGCGTCGCCGACAAAGTTGGGAACGACTGGAAGGTGGCTCGATGCTGTATTGCAGAGATGATTCATTTCGTTGCGCAATTACAATATTATATCTTGTTCCAAGTTATAGAGCCATCGTGGGAGAAGCTGATAGCATCGATCAATAAACCAAACTCGACTTTGGACGACCTGATCGATTCTCACAAGTTATACCTCACGAGCATCACACGGAAGGGTCTCCTCGGTGGGGCGGCGAAATCTCGACAGCCAGAAACGTCATTCCTTGCCCAACTGCATGAGATTTTGAAAACTATGCTTGCTTATAAAGATGCAATGGATGGGCTGTACAGCTGCTCCGTTGCAGAATTTACAAGACGCCAAGCGGCATCCGCACTTATCGAAGCTCGTACAGCTGCTGGAAAATGGGGAGTATCTGAGAGCGACTCGCCGTATGAGTTTTCGCAGCAGGTTAAAAAGCACTCTCGGCCGAAGGATGATAGTTCTGACAGCGACTCTGATTCCGACGACGAGAATGATGAGCAGCTACCTGCGGTTCGGTCAAGGCTAAAGACCTTGACTGCTGAGTTTCAAGCAAGGACTAGCGTGCTGCTAGGGGATCTCGCGAACCAGCCGGATATGGATATGAGGTTCTTGGGAGTTATGTTTTCGTTCAATGACTTTTATGTGGTGAAGAAAGGTAGAGGGAAGACGGTTGTGGAGAGAAGGACCGCGCAGACAGGGAAAGGAGATGAGACGCCGGGTTAGTAAAAGCGATAAGGGTCTAATCGCTCTGGTATTTTTCAATTATACACACTAGCACGGATACCTTAGCGGTTATTAGCGTCTGTATATGGTGTAAAAATGGTCTTAATCGACATCCATTACACCCAATTGTTCTTGAGAAACGTTCACTGGCTCATATCATTCTATCCGTAAAGCAGGAAAGGAAATC
This sequence comes from Dactylellina cionopaga, assembly GCA_036971295.1. Classification (NCBI taxonomy): domain Eukaryota; kingdom Fungi; phylum Ascomycota; class Orbiliomycetes; order Orbiliales; family Orbiliaceae; genus Dactylellina; species Dactylellina cionopaga. The sequence continues at coordinate 2,057,669 of JAJTTY010000006.1, forward strand.
AAGCAAAACATGACAACATCGACAGTAATGTAGGGAATAAAAGGGACATTATAAGTATCAGATAAGAAAGACTAAGCGCCTACACTAGAGAACCGCACACAAAAGTAGAATAAAGCAGAGGACAAATTATCAGAAGGGGTTACCCACAATGCATCTGGGGTTGCTGATATTAGAGTCTCACAGCGACAGAGACAGAAACAAATCCGACATTTCAATCTTAGCCCCAAGTTCTGAAGTAGAGAGGAAAGCATAAGAGCGGAAAATAAGAGCATGAGGGGCCTTTTTGAGATCCAGCGATAATATCATAATAGGTAGGAAATAATAGTAAAACCGGCAGTTCGAAGATGTATATTTAGAGTACCATGGAAAACGAGGGTATTCTGCTTCCCAAAAAACTTATGGCCAAAAAATCCGAAGTAAAAACAGGTTGGACAGGCTGGATGAAGAAACCAGCGTTCACATTGCCATCTCGGCCTGGAGTTTCCGGAGCTCCTCCTCCTCGTCTTCCTCTTCTTTCACAGGCTGCTTTTCCTTTCCTGTGAGGTCGCAAATGATTACGTCAGCTCCCATGAAGGGGAAAGATATTGTTAGAAAATAACTTGATGAAGATGAGAGCTTACCCGGTCCGCTTGGCTCCTTGAGAGGTGGGGCATGAGCGCCCAGCATTTGGTCGTCCAGTGCCTGTTGCTGCATTGCCTGGAACTCTTCCAGCAAATCTTCCTCGGCAACTTGGTTGCCCTGCTCGCCGATTTGGCCGATTCTTTCCGCTATCTGGTTCGAGTTCGTCATCTGTTCTTCTAAGTTATCGAGAAGGTCGTCGATCTTGTCAATATTGTGTTTCTTGTTCATATCCTTCATGACCTTGTTGGCCTCTTTCATGGCTTCGAGGGTTTGGTAATTGATATTTGCGTTCTCGATTGAAGATATCTAGGTAGTGAGAGTTATTCGTTAGTTTGGAGTTTGTGGATTCGCGAAGTTAAGATTGAGGTTGATGGGGGGTTAAGGTATTCCACAAAGCGTACCTGGGTGTCTAACGTCGCGATATGCTTCTGTGTTGTATCTAAGTCCGACTCCCTTTGTTTCTTCTTCTTCAGTGCCACCATTGCCACTACGTAGCTCTTGGTTAGTTTTCTTGTAAGGTACGATGTTGGGGTTGCAGCCCGTCCAATGGGCTGCCCCACTATAGAAGTGCTCTGCGACTTGACAATATGGGAGCTTTACCGTTCTTATTCGTTGTTACATTCTTCCTGGCCTTCTCTTCTAGCTCTCTGATCTGAGTTTCTAGATATAGCTCCTTCTTCTCTAGAGTTTCCTTCTGTTCCCGTAACTTCAAGATAGCCGTTTTGGTACCAGTGTTGCGGGCCGAGCCGCCGCCGCCGCCGCCAAACAAAGAACTGGGGAACCATCCGCTCATAGTGTCGGTGGGGTAGGTATACGGAGCGACCTAAGGCCCAGGGAGAAGGGGTGGTGGAAGACGTGAAGACGTGGGGTTGTAGGATCCGAAAGCCTCGCAAGCGATTCAGCTAGCTATCTGTAGGATCAGTGAGACGGGAATCGGAGGTATCTCGAGATGAACGGCTTCTTGTCGGAAGTCGCAGGGGAATAGAAGTTGTTTTAGGGTATTCTAGTGCTCTTGGGAGGTGATTTCGGGACGATAAAAAGATAGAGATGAGAGGTCGGCGCTGGCTGTGGTATAATTTGGGTGACGTTGGCGGGTGATGGCAAGATGAGTGATAAGTACAGCACTTGGCTAAATGAGAGATGAGCATGAGACCTCGTCGGAGTTATGCGCCACTGGCCACCAACCAACCGCATAACTGCAATACAAGCAAACCACCACCTCCTACCCATTTCTTTGAATAGGTAAATGCCACTTGAGAAATGCATGCACCGATCTGTCGCCAATAATTTGTTTTGTCTTTCCAAGTATAAGTTATACGTCGGCCTTAACTCGGTCTCCACAAAATCAGTACCATATATATTACATTTTCAAGAGGTACATCGCTTTAGACGAGACTCTTGACACTATCACCAATGCCGAAACCTACAGGCGCAGCCTCAAAAAAGGCTAAAAAAGAGACTGCCTCAATGAAGGATAGCAGCAGCAGCAGCATTTCTACACCCGAATTGCCTCAGTGGCCAGCGTTCAAGGGCGTTCTACCGCCAGAGCTCCTACAGCTTGATACAATCCTTGATTACCAAATCCTTACTATCTCACGGTTCCTCACAGCGCCGCTATGTAATATTTATACCCAATTCTTATCAAACTTGCCGTTGACAACGACTCCGAGCAAACCCAAGCGTGGGGATGCGGTGCGAGTAAATGACCGGTTCCAAGTGCAAGATCCGGCTTTCGCGAAGCGATTATGGCTAGAGACGGGTCTCAAGGAGGTTTTAGAGAGGGATGATAGTCGGCAACTGCTGTGGAGTGATGAAGAACTAGGTGCTGGCGTGAAAGCGTGGGGACTGAATCCAAATATTAGAATTTACCGCTATACTAAAGGTACTGCACAATCTGGTTCGCAAATATGGCCAAATATCCATTAACTCGCGCCTTTTGTCTCTTAGGTCAATTCTTTGATAAGCATTGTAAGTTGTGTGAAGCGTGACCTATGGTCAAAAGAAGGGGATTGAAATTAATATTAAATTAATCGCGATAGACGACGACTCGAACACTCTTCTCCTTGGATCGCCACCATCACCTCATCGCACTATATACACCCTTCTGTTGTATCTAACTGGCCCAGCGGATGGTGTCGTGGGTGGTGAAACAGCTTTCTACCGAAACGAACCGTATATCCCACTCTCCAAAAAGGAGATGAAGGAGTTAGCGGCTTCGGGACAGCCACAGGTTATAGAAGTACAACCAGAGAAAGGAATGGCGCTCCTGCATCGGCACGGAGATGAATGCTTACTTCACGAAGGGAAGGAGGTACTAGCCGGTGTCAAGTGGATTATCCGCAGTGACTTGGTGCTTGATGTGTAGACACTAGTACTTCATTAAGTTCTTAGATACATTGAATTTATTGTGATATTCAAGAGTGCAATCATCTCTACGAAAAGAAAAAGAAAAAAGAAAAAAGAGAAAAGAGGGGGGTTGTGCACTTAGATTCTCAAGTAACATATGAATCCTACACCTCACAATGATCTATTTATTCCTATATACCTTTTAATATAAATTTTCAAATCTACGGCAATCTACGACAAACTACAAGGGGCTATTCTTCACAATTTCTACTTCTAACTCCGAGGTTTCTCTTGTAGCAAAGAACGCTCATGAGATATTCACTAATCATTGATTCATAATGCCGACCGATATCTAAAACATTTTAGGATGGCGTCTCTACCGCAGGCCCTGGCACCACCTGAGGATGTTCTAGACACTATCTTCAGTAAATACCACCTACGAAGATAAATACTCTTGTGCAGACTTTTTAAATGTGTACTTTCAGTGCTCATTTCTCTAGGGAATAAAAATATAGCTAACAGAACCTTGTTGTTTGCTTCGTTTTTAACTTCTTGCGTATGAATACTCTCACCTACAATATTGTTGGTATGGTTTATTTAAAGAGTGTACGATGTACTTACTACCGCCACATCAGTCAACTGATACATTCATTCGAGGTTGATCGTGCCGGGCATCGCTAAGGAACAAGATGGCTCGCAATGTAGGCAATGTTATGCGGAAAGGTGGCTGGTCTGAGAGCAATTAGTTAAAGATACCAGCCCAAAAGACGGCAGAATTAGACGGGCAGGTGATAGTATGAATTTTACAAAGCAGGACGACCAGAAGCTTCGGGGAAGAGGCCTTAGAAGTCTCGGTCATTCGTGATAATTTTCGACGGTTATGTCTTCGTCTTCACGACGAGCCTACCATGTGTTGCTGGGCGGGTGAAAATGGAACCTCGGTCCAATTTACCGGGGTAGTGACAGCTGCATTAACGCATGCTCACGAACTATCCCGGATGCACGCGATGCATATAAGATCGTTACCTTGGTACCACATCCGCTTGTTTATTTTAAACATCATTTACAATCCTAAATTTACACCTAAATTTCACTATAGCTGCTTTTTATAACCTCCATTCCAATCAATCAAGATGGATAATAAGAACTTATTCGATGTCAAGGTACGCTTAACTCTGTTGACACTCGCATTACGTCGTTCGCGCCTTTTGTTAACGCATCTCGTTTCTGTAGGGCAAAGTCGCTCTTGTGACTGGCGGCGCCAAAGGTACCACCAGCAATGAATCTCCGTTGCAACCCGAGTTTCTATAGATCTGACATTTTTAAAATCCTTTTGAAGGGATTGGACGCATGATTTCGGAAGGACTCGTTGCCAACGGAGCGAAAGTCTACATCTCCAGTCGTGACGAGAAGGCGTGCAAACAAACTGTTGAGGAACTGAACGCACTGCCCGGCAGTGGCTCGGCGCATTATATCGTTGCCGATTTCTACAAGTTAGAAGCATGTCAGAATCTAGCGGAGGAGCTGAAGAAGAGGGAGACAAGTCTGTTGCGAGCGACCTGATTATTCGCATGGTTAAACCAGCCAACTAAAACTAATGATGGTATAGAGCTCCACATCCTCGTAAACAACAGCGGTAGCAATTGGGGTGAAAGCTACGATAGCTATCCCGACAATGCCTGGGTACGAGTTATGACGTTGAACGTGCAGCGTGTCTTCACCATAACCCAATTAGTCACACCATTGCTCGAGGCCGCGTCCGAACCCCTTAACCCTGCTCGCATCATCAATATCGGCAGTGTAGACGGAATAAGAACGCCAAAGTTGGAGACATTGTAAGCAGGCTCTTCATTATATCGGCTGTAGCATTTTCTAAGCTAACATTCTTCAGTGCTTATTCCGCAAGTAAAGCCGCTCTCCACCACATGTCTGAAGTTCTCGCACACCACCTCGGTCAGCGAAATATCACGTATGCCCCACATCCAACCCCGGCATTTACGATATACATGATTTGATATTAAACAACTCCTCTATAGATCCAACACGATCGCTTGTGGTCCATTCGAGTCCAAGATGATGGCGGCGACGTTGAAGAAATTCAAGAAAGATATTGAGGCATCAATTCCACTATCTAGAATAGGTACACCGGAAGACATTGCCGGAACGGTTCTCTTCTTGAGCAGCAGGGCAGGCGCATATGTGAATGGTGCTACAATCACTTTAGAGTACGTCAAGCTTGAATACTTGCTAAATGATAAATGATCGCTAACACAGTTGAATTACAGTGGAGGAAGCGTAGCAGCAGCCAAGCTATAAGCGCAGGGATACTATGTGTACGATAGGAATATATACTATAAACCAGATTTCAATTAATAAGAGGAATTCGGGGTCATGGGAATGTGAAAAATAGCAATATCTATTATTATCATAAGCGAATTTTTGTTCGGCGCCTTGCAAATCGGCGGAATACAGCAAGATCACCTATCAATGGCCGTTTGTGTCCAAGCTGAACGACGGCAATACTAGATTTAACAAAATACCACAATCCACCCTTACACCGACGACTGCTCAGAACATTCATCAACTACTAGGATTTTAACAATGATAGACCTAAGGGAGTTAACGATGAAGCCCACATATAATTTTCGGAGCAAATTCATCTACCGAAAGACTTCTATTCTAAAAAAAAACCAGATATTGATCTAGAACTAGTAAACTACCATCTCGTTGATCACGATGCCGAATTTAAGCTCTATGTAGATCGAAGTTTTGTTCTCATATCCACTCCTCCAAATGGCAGTATTAAAACCTGTGCCTTACCCGGTTGCAGTTCTATCACAAACTTCCAACATTATCCTCGATTGACTTTTCGCTGGAAATAAGGCTGTCGGATAAAATCTCGATCAGAGGTATGTACCATGATTATCCAAACACAGAAGTTTGCACAAGTATGAGTGTCCATAACTTTTAGGGCACCGACCTCTCTTGCCGTCTCCCTTTGGAGCAATCTCGACAGCCTCTCACTATGCTACATTCGTTTTAAAAAATGTATCTTTGAACTACTTTAGTCTACGTAGTAGTAGGTCTAATTCTAATAAATCACCAGTTAGAAAAAAAGCTCGGTTAACATCGCTCGCACTATAACAACTTCAACTATCTCATCATGGTCTTAAAGTCTCGTAACCTCCAAGTCTGGATCGAAAGACCGACAACCGATATCTGCCCAGCCACCCACCTGCCGCACTACGCTGTATCACCCACGTTCTCTCCGAATAAATACACTCAGCAAATCCTTCCTTCCCACCGCTTGCTCGTCAAAGAAGCATACGTTGAAGCTTGCAACGATGCCCCTTACCGCATCGCTTTCCGGGTTTCACCCCACTGGAAAAACGTCGGTATCCAACTCATCATCGACGGTGTCGAGCAGGGAAACTATATTAGTTTCAATCGTCTCAAATCTCACGAATCCCGTATCAGCGGCCGCCGTGTCGAGAAAACATCCGAGCGCCTGTTTAAATTTTCGAAAATGAAGATTGAGGATGGACGTGGTAACTACGAGTTTGACGAGAAGGCGCATTGTAGAGGTGGGTATATAAATAACAATATCGCGCAAGGTGAGATTCAGCCTATAGAATTCATGGTGGGGAAGAAGGCTGTGGGAACGATTCGTGTGAACATATACCGGGTTGGGAAGATGCTTAAAGGGGGTGCATGCAAAGGGAACGGGGATTGGAATCCATGTACCGTGGTTGATGATATCGGAGCGTTGAAGATGCAGGCTGCAGCTGAGAGTATTACTACGTGAGTTCTTTTCTCTTCTCTTCTTACCTGAGATGGAACTGTTTAGCATCAACCCGCCTAACCTTTCAACTCTCGTTAGACTTGAAGCTCCGACCAAATGCTCTCCGGCGACTACCATGTATGCAGAGTTTCCAGACAGATATCCCTTCGAGACATTCGTCTTAAAGTATCGCCCGTATGAAGCTCTCGCCAACGAGAATCTTCTTGTTGTAAAACGAACAAGGCTCAACAGGCTTGCATATTATTTTACTAATCTCTTCAAAAACAACTAAGGCTACCCCGTAGAAATGGGATGGTAAAGATAAAAACATGTCGTGCATCGACTGTGGCAATAAGGGAGAGCGAACCCCCTCCCAAAACTAGTTGCTAGATTACCAATCTATAAACACAGATGCTAGCGGAGCATAGTGGGCATATTGAATGAGGTTACAATATAATATTTAATTTATTTCCTCAGTTTTTCACGATCTTAGAATGGCAGGATTGCACATACAAAACCTTGAATCTAAACGAGACAGAACATGATTATATGAGCAAAAATTTGGATATAAAAAATGGCCGTTCCAAAGCCTAGATAATAAGCCAAAATTTTACAATATAGGGTATCAGCCGTTACTGTTAAAAAAATCTAGGACATTAAGTAAATATCCACTCATGATATATTTGCTGATCCGTACATGATTGCAGCTTCGATGTACAGAATTCTAGTAATTACAATTGAGATAGGTACCATAAATCTTTCATTTTCGGATGTAGTTAATAAAGCCTTTACGTTTGCCCAGTGCATATGGTTGAAGAAATAAAACAACCCCGAATAGAAAGGCACTGAACCTGAGTATGAAAAGAGAAAAGTAACACACGCTATGCAGAGGAGACGAAGCGATTTTACCCCTACCGTATACAAAATAGTTTACAAATTTCCTACTAAAGACTAACAAAGCGTCTATCTTCTCATTGGGGGCGGGGGGCCACCGTACCGTTGTGGACGCATCTGCTGGTCCATGCGTCCCTGGTGCTGCTGTTGCTGGTTGGTGAAAAGAATTTTGAAGCCCTGTAGTTTGACGAGTGATTAGCTTGAGAGCGATTATCAAGTTGTAGATTCGGGAATATGTGACTCACATTGCATAGAGCGTTCACATCGCCGTATAAATTGTTCGCAAGTGAGAAAGCTTGAGGCACCACAGTGACTTTCCATGATTGACAGGGTTTATTAAGAGCGGTCTTAAAACATAAGTCAAAATGACCGGGTCTCTTTGGATCCGGGCAGAAGATATAGACTATTCGACCTGCGAAAGCCTCGGCGTAATTTGCCAGCCATTGTTCTAAATTCGCGTTAGTAAAAATCGAATACCTAGACTGATCGGAGGGTGAAATACATACCAGCTTGCTCTTTGGTGCAGTTTTTGTACTTGTCGTGCCGCTCAATCTCGCCAACTTTCTTTGCCATAGGCTTGATATGATTGAAGATTAAATCGTCAAGATCGCTGTAGGTATATTTGCCACTAACTTTTAATGTTCGGCCGATCGAGAATTCATTCTCCTTATCAAGCTCGAGAACATCAATATGTTGGTAAACACCATCGCCGACCTTCCAGGTAATAGCAATATGGTCTTGTCCCTTCGACGACGGGCGAATGACCACATCTCCACGAGCTTGTTGTGCCAAGTATTCTTCAGCTTGTCTACTGTTGAAAGCACGGAACAGCGGATGCTTGATGACACGTGCAGCACGGTGCTGTTCCTCTTGTTTCACAGTTAGAGCGATCCTGTCTTTCTCTTCTTGGTCCTCGTCCCACTCTCCCGGTTCACGGTCATAGGTCTTTCGGAAGGGAATACGAATCTCCGATTCTTTCAGAGTTAACTCTGCGTAGAATGATCGGATGTTGAGAGTTCTTAGTTTCGCCTGGACGGTCTGAGAGACATGGAACAAGCTATGAGGCGAAACACCAAACTTATCCGACATTTCTTCGGAGGCGACATTACCAGTGATTCCACAATCGAGCTTAGTAATCAAGAAGCGATCGGTCACGCGCCGAATGTTTACTGGCACTATCATGCCAGGGACAAGGGTGTCCGGTGTCTCTCCAGTCAACTTTGTGAAGATATCTTCTGCTGAGAGTTTTCGAAATGGATTCCGAAGTTCTTCATAAGGGACTTGAAGTTCAGCCCTGATGGTTTCGAGCGTGGCTCGCTTCCTCTGGTTGAAGTTCTTTTCGAGTTCATCAGCGTATTCTTCCAATATCAACTCGTTGACTTTGTCTTGATCCTGTTGTTCAATGAGTAGTCTAACAACCGCCCCCGGGTCTTCGCCGTGATGCGTATGACCCGCAACATCCTCCTCATCAAGCTCGAGGGCGTCAGCAGCCATCTTGCGTCCAAGCTCGTAATCCTGAGGATGAACTCGAGTACTATCGAGATATTCAGAATCTGGCTCGGAGTCGTCGTACTGGATGACGGTGAAACTAGCACAATTTGTCCAGACACACGGCCCCATCAGAGGCTTGATGTTCTTGTCAGGATCTCCAACCATAGAACTACGACTCTGCACCTGCCCGCCGTTTTGACCGATCATTTTGAGCATATGGCTTGCTTTTCTAGGACCGAGACCACAGAGGTACGGTAGTAGATTTGCCACGTACTGGCTTTTGACCACCTCGTTAATGTCGACACCGCATAAGTTGACCATATCAACCATAGCGCTCTCCAGATTCGCTTTTAGCTTCTCAGCTGGGAGTAGCTGCTGATCGGGGTGAAAACTAATTGAATAAACATCATCACCGCACGCAGCATACTCCAAAAGTGGATTCTGCATATAACGAGCCAGACCAGCACAATACCGACCGAGTTGACTGAGACTAGGGAAGTCTGCGACGGCGCGCTCACTGCCCATGTAAAGACGAGCAACCTCATCCTGGATGAAGAAAACTTCTAAGAGATTTCTCTGGCCATGGTCGTTGTCATCATCTGCTCCAGCTACTAGTAGGCCCTCCTCTTCTATGATTTTTCGCAGAGTAGTGTCGAGGGTATAAGTTGCGACTGTGAACCCACCAATTGCTATCACATCAGGCTTCCGGTCATTGATAAAAGTGACAAACTTTTTGATCTCCTCTGTATCCCGTAAACCGGTCAACTTTAGTGTTTCCAGAACTTTTCCTTCTTCATCCATAAAGACACCAAGGATGCCATCTCTTAAATCATTCGCTTGACCAGGAGACACAGCTAGAACACGAGGCAATTCGCCTAGTTTCAGGCCCTTCGCCAGATATGATGCTTGATCAAGTCTTTCGAGGTAGTTCTTTCGGACGTGTTTCGCAAGCTCGTCTTCACACACTGTTTTAAGGTTTTCCTTGTAGTTTTTAGACATTAAGGTAAGGAGCTTTTCCATGGCAATATCAACTACATCCTTTCTCTCATCATTCCATACGTCGGCCTGATCGCTGTAATTCTCAGACGAAATTAGGTCGTAAAGTTGACGAAGGAAACGAGCTTTAGTTGCCATTTCGATTTGAAGAGTAACTAGCCCCTCATTTTCGGCGGCTAGCATTTTCAGAAAGCGCGAAGGGTTGCTCAGGAGGGCACCAGTTGACTGGTTTTTCAGGTATTTGAATTCCTAAGGAGGTAAAATTAGAATCGGGGGTTTCTAAGCCGCCGGTCGCAAGTACTTACATAGTAAGGGTGCAGTTCATCAATTTTCTTAAGGCCTTTATCAGTAGTCTTAACATGAAGTTGTCCATTTATAAAGAGCTTTTGTCGAACCACTCGTCTGAGCACAGGATTCATGAAGAACTCTTCCGCAAGCATCATCTTTGCCGCCTTGAGAGCATCTGAACCTGTTCTAAAGTCACGAGCATCGAGACAGGAATCGGCTAACTCATTGGGAAATTCTGCGGGCTCATCTGGGAATTTGCGCTTCTGGTCAAGGCTGACATTCAAAGCAAACTCGGCAGCTGAGATACCAAAAGCTTTGACTAAATCGTACACCCGAGATTTTCGGATCTTGTCGAAGATAGTACGTGTAGCGCCGGGGCGTTTCTTGTGAGCTCCGTTAGCGCCGTTGGACTGAGCTTGGATAGCCGATAAATCTTTGATCTCTTCAGAATATTGAAATTGGAGGTACTCCTGCAAATCTTGTATTTCTTCGATGTTCTCAAGATCCCCGATCCGGCTGTTGTAGGTCTCGTCGTTGATCGTAAGAGATCGGTAAGTTCGCTTTACGGCATTCTTCTTCTCTATGAAAGCACGATACTTCAAATCGAGTTCCAACACCGTCCACAGCTCGTCCTGAGTGAGGAGCCTATCCCCACCCCGAGTTTCAGTATGGATGATGTAATCCTTTCGATTCTGGTAAATGAACGGTATTTCCATGTTATCCTTTATAATAAAATCGAGGACACGGTTAACGGCGCGGAAGAATGGATCCCGATGATGAGGTAGCAAGTTTCGTTTTTGGCTGAACATTAGGGTAGCTATCCAGTTTCCTTCGTCTGCATACTCTTCATCCGTGATGCGGACATGAAAATATGGTTTTCGAGCAAGCTGGAAACGTTCGGGGATATCCGTGGAGCGGATCTCGTTGTCTTCGTCCGTAAGCATACGTTCTTTGAGCTCGCTAGGCTCAAAAACGTCTTCTAGAGCCATGACATGCTCCCGACTCTCTTCTTCGAGATCCTCGGCAGTTGTAATAGCCCAGTCGTATTCATGCCCGTCTCCAAAAATTTCTTCCATCTTCTCCATCGATGCCTGACTTAACCCACCGTCCCCAGCTGTGGTCATTTGCATTGCCCTTATTTTTTGGTTGGCTCGTATAACCTGAGCGATATCACGCCCTTCATCACCTTCATCGGAGTCCTCTTCAAAATCAATAAAGCCTTCAAACTCATCAGCCGGTGCGATTCCACGAACGTCATCGCGCCTCCGGCGAGCGGGTTCGTCTTCAGGTTCTTCAAGATCCTCCAGTTCCTCAATGTCGTCGTCGTCAGCGAACATATTGGCCAAATCGTCTTCTTCATCTATGTCTCGTGCTTCCGTTCGGCCGATCTTAAATCGTTTGAGTTTCTAAGAGGTTGCGATAGTTTAGGCAATCGGATCCGCTGTCTGAATAATCAAACTCTTGCACTTACGTTCCCCCGAGAGCGTTCTTCGCCCGTGTTTTCAGCAATAAGATCGAAGTCTTCTTCATCCATTTCATCAACGTCCTCTTCTTCCCTAGCCGACCTTCTACGCTTCCGTTTCCGTTTTGATCGACTTTCCGGTTCGCTTTGACTCTCTTCTTCCTCCTCTTCCTCGTCAGAGTCAACGATGAAATTTTCTCGGACCTATAACGCGTCTATGAGCTTCCAATAATCCCACTATTCGTGCATAACACAACCACCAACCTTTGCAAGGCCCTCCGCTTCGTCTTCGGTATTCTCTTCCTCGCTAGAATCCATATCTACATCGTTTCCTCGCGATTTCTTTGACTTTTTGACCTTCGGTGCCTTCTTCTTCTTGACTTCACCAATTTCGCTCATGCTCTCGTCCTCTGAAGCGTCCTCCGCCTCTCGATCAAAGTAGCCACTCATGCTGGGCGAAATGCGTTCGTAGAGGTGAAATCAGGATGAAAACGCGATAGAGGGTGTTCGGAGTAGTATCGATTGGTAGAGGAGCGATGGCGACGGAGGTCAGAGCAGGGGAGATGCCCGACGGAAGAGGGCGCGAAGATAGGTTGCGGTGGATGGATGATGGATGGCAGTGGATGGTGGACGGCCCAGGCAAGCAGTTCGATCCAAGAAGAGGCGTTCTTCAACCTTGCAGTTGCGCCACACTCTTCACAACCGCGCCACAGTAACAACACACTCTCGAGGACCTCATCTTCATCTTCATTCATTGCATTGCATCGAGCATAATGTGCAGTATGCAATCATATCAATCCAGGCACACCGGTTCGCGGATTCGGCGTACTATCTACGCAGTAATATTTTCTCTTGGACTCTTACGTCTTTACCTTTTAAGTTTTGGGAGAACAAGCGCTTAATGTTCACATGCAGCAATAACACAGTTATATGTAGTGCAATGCAATGCCGCACACAGCATTATTGAACATCAAGATCAATCTATTTTTATGCCGCATCTCAGCTGCCTTGTGGATCGAGCGGAGGTCTTTCAATGGGGGATATTTTAGGCTTTCAATGGGGGATTTTTGAGGTTGTTCACTGGTGTTTCCTCTCTAATTGCTGGGTCGCTCGGCGCTTGTGGCGTACCCCCAAAACTTGTACAGGAAACCCGAGATGTTTGAAGCGGATGGAAACTTGAAGTGCTTGGGCAAGCTGAAATTCAAATGTGGGTCATCCCCGTCTTCCAAAAGACGCCTCGAAACCTCATATTGACCCAAGGACCAGACTAGATGCCATCCTCCAATTCGAAATCCGTTTTTCCAGTAAACGTAAGCTATCAGCTTATCAATCCAATTGGGAGAAAACTATGCCCGAACATCCCGTCCGTCGGCGGCGAGCCATGATCCCTTGGGGTCTCGCCATCTTTTCGCGTGGACTTGGATGCTTACGGGTCCCTCAAAGCGACCGAGTCAGTTGCTATTGTTTGACAGAGAGCCGGTGTTTAGGCAGCTTTCACCCGATCCTGGTTCTTTGTTGAACTGAATGGATTGAAATTATATTGAAATTGCATTGGACTTCTCTTGTGACGTCTCACATGATCGAGGGTGTCGATGGCATTATAAGACGGATGCTGTATACGAAGTATATAGGGCGAGTTCAAGGGCAACCACTCAGCTTTGGAGTGTGGGATATCAAGAAAATAAGACGGAGTATATGAACATCTCGATCGATTTGATTCGATCCCCACGGTTGGGTGTGATGGCTTCCACATGGGATTGTTCCTTCCGCAAAAATCTACATGGTATCTCCACTTCTTTCCCAGGAGTTCGTGATTATGTGCTATGAAGCACGAAACAATAATTATTCTGCGACCGCGGTGCTGTCCCTGAAGAGCGGGTTTGAAACATCTCAAACCGGAAGCCTGCGTGGTTGCTGATACTGCTAATTATAAGCACGGTACCTCCCACCACCTCCACCTCAAAGTACACTACTTAAGTATTTAGTACATACATATATATCCAATAAAGTCCTCCCCCCTCCTCCCTTTCCCATCCACACTCTCTTCCTCGCTCTCATCATCGGCTCTTCGTAGACATCATCCTCGTCGTCTTCCCTTTCTTTTCTTGGACTCTCAACTTCCGTCGCGCTCTCTACCTTCGGCTGTATTATCCGTTTGATTTCCCCCTTCGGCAACACACGTGAGGGCCCCCAGGCATTAGAAATTGACCGAGCTTAGCTTCCCCCCCAAAAACTGTTGGATTTCCTCAGCTACCCCTCGCACAATCTCGCAGCCTTTCCGGTTCAACATCAGCAGACCAAACCGAGCTTCCAGCAAAAGAGGCCTTTCCGCGTTCCAACATCCACCTTCGTCTCCAACATGGCTGCCGATCCGTTTGCCCCGCGGACGCTGGCGAAGAAGAACAAGAAGGGACTGAAAATTGGTGGTGGTGGAGGAGGCGAGTCTAGCTTGGCTTCCGGTTCCTTGTCGCATCACGACAAGAGGGATAGTCTGGTAGATAAGCTCACCAACCTAGAAATTGGCGTTGAAGTCCAACTACAACTGCGTCACGAAGATTTTGAGCTTAAAGGTGAATTGGGCTCTGGAAATGGTGGAACCGTCAGCAAGGTCCTCTACAAGCCTCGTCAAATGGTGATGGCGAGAAAGGTACGACAGCGAATTCATACCCACGATATCAGCATCACAGCGGACCCTCTAACGACTTCTCTTATTTTCAGGTCATCCTCATCGAAGCGAAACCGGCAGTCCGAAAACAAATTGTTCGTGAACTTCAAATAATGTACGAATGCCATTCGCCGTACATCGTATCATTCTATGGTGCATACATGAACGCAAAGGATGTGATCATGTGCATGGAGCTTATGGAATCCGGGTACGTACAATCCGGTCAAAACATGATTTTATGCTCTCGTAAACTAATCTCAACCATCTCCGGTCAGTTCATTGGATCATATTTCGAAAGTTATGGGACAGTTAGAAATCAAATACCTCCGAGTGATTGCAGAGTCAGTCCTTAGGGGATTAGTATATCTCTATGATGTCCACAAGATCATGCACAGAGATATCAAACCATCAAACATTCTTGTCAACGGCAACGGTCAGATCAAGCTTTGTGATTTTGGTGTCTCTGGAGAACTCGTCAATTCTATCGCTGATACGTTCGTCGGTACTTCCACATACATGTCACCAGAACGTATACAGGGAGGAAAATATACCGTCAAGAGTGACGTCTGGTCGTTCGGATTGACTATGATGGAGCTTGCATTGGGAAGGTTTCCTTTTGGAAGCGACCCAGGGTCTGATGATAAGCGTGCATCCTCCGGGCCGATGGGTATTTTAGACCTACTCCAGTCTATTGTCAACGAAGAGGCTCCAAAACTCCCTGAGGGCGAGTACGCACCAGAACTATCGGATTTCTGCGATAAATGCTTGGCTAAAAATCCAGACGACCGCCATTCTCCAAAAGACCTATTGGTATGTGAAAACGGTCAAACCCATACTTTATGCAATGCCGATTACTAATCTTATATCTAAAACATAGGACCACCCGTTGATCAAGATGGACCTTCCAGTAGACCTAGAACAATGGGCCGATGACATTATCAACACAGCCGCCGCTAAGAAGGCAGCAGCGAAGAATCTACCGCCACCACCACCTCGAATTCGTGATCGTAGTGACCCTACAATACTCACTCTTGGCGCGCTCAAAAAAACCAAAGTATAGAAAGTTGTCTGAGATAATCCAAATTGAAAGCGAGTTTTGTTATATAAGTATTATCCCTATTGCACGCCTGCTAGGCCTTGACGGCCTAGGGACAAGATATATCACAGTTAAGATGTCCACCATTTCTGTTCCCAGTTTTAAGAGGAGAAATAGGAGATGGAGGAGAGCACCAGCGGCTCTGGTCAGAGGAGCCATCGTCGCTGTGTTTGCTATCTTTTCTAGTCCTTCGTGTTCATTACTAGCTTTGTTGCATTTTAGCAAGCCGATGCCGCTGTTGAACCCATCCTCACTTCACATCGATGCCAAATTTTCCTCATTACAAAAATCCGAAGCAATTCCTCATTACTCCTTCGTTTTACTTCTACAATCATATCGACCGCCTATTCTCATACAGGCGTCGAGTGTCCGTCCGATGTGCACGCGTGCTTTCTCCCAAAGGGCCAACTGCTCTGGTATATTATCTTTTTTGGATTGTATGTACATACATATTTTACAGGAATTAAAGCGACCGATGTCTGTCCGCATCAGCTATATCGTACAAAACCTGCCCACTGGGTAATGTAGACTGCATCATGAGGAGATCCCTCACATAAAGTCGTTAGATGAATGAGTGGAGTGATATTTTCGCGCATGCATGCATACGTGCATGTAGAAGTAAGCAACCTAGTCCACCAATCTATATAACCCAGCGGCAATTAGCCCGATTCCAATCCCGTGAATGCTTCCTTTCCTTACTAGGAACTGCCATCTCTTCAAGTTGTGCTGTTCCGCGGCAAGCTGACGCCGGCCAGCTACAATCATATATCCTCCCAAGCCGGTGAATGCCGCGGCACCTAGGTACCAACAAGAATTATATCGTTAATGGATGCATATATTAGATAGCTGGAGAAGGCAACATACCGGTGAGGCGACAGGGAAGGCAGTCATATTTAGCTAGCCTCCGTCTTTCTTCGTCTGATAGCGCAGGTTGCTCTTGATCTTTAGTGGCAGGTGACATGATTGTGTACTTTGACCAAGATGTTGGATCTTGAAAATCATGGCTTGGGATCTTTGGGAACATCCAACAACACATTGAACTAACCATTCCTAAAACATCTTTCCCATCATTGTACTTCAAACACAGCTTCGAGCGAGACCACCCCGGGAAATATACCAGATAGCTTGTTGACGGGCCCATAGCTTGCGTTCGAAAAGGGTTCCTCGTATATATCAGATCGAAACGGAACCAAGGACGGAATCTGCGCGCAGAGCAAACGGCATCATGGCAGGCACGGTCGAGGCCCTCTATATTTATGATAGTCAGAAGTAGCCCCATCTCTGCAGATTCGATATTGATAACTGGTTGCCGCTTGCTAACTTTCTCCTATAGCTCCATCATCCTCCAGCATAACTGGCGACACCGTCCTACAGCTTCTGCCCAGGAATACATCACATCCTACCTCTCACATCCGACCCCGCGACCGCCCCTCATTTACCTCCCCCATCTATCACCACCAACCTTACTATTCTCCATAGTCCACAATAACCTGACTTTTCTCTCACCAGCGACGTCAGAAATCGAACCGTTACTGGTGCTAGAGTTCCTGCACAGAATAGCAGATGTGCTGGAAGACTATTTCGGTCCACCATTAATACCTTCTAAGATCGAAGGCAATTATGACATCGTTGCTGAAATCCTGGGGGAGATGTGCGATGACGGACTGCCCTTCAATACGGAGCCGAATGGACTCAGAGATGTAGTTCTTCCACCAAGTATCATGAAAAAGCTTCTTGCAAATGTTACATTACCGAGGTATTTGTCTCTGGATCTCAAGTTCCCTTCCTAACACCGTCCGTCCATTCTAACCCTTATTTTCGATAGTGGCTCTTTAGACCCCTTCCGCTCGGCTCCCAGTACAATTTCCACGATACCATGGCGCAGAGCAAATGTCAAGCATGTGTCAAATGAGATGTATCTCGACCTCGTAGAAACCCTACAGTGCACCGTTGCCCCATCTGGGCGCCCTATCGCTTCACGAGTTTCAGGAACGATGTTCTTCACCTCCAAAATATCCGGTATCCCAGACATGCTGCTCTCCCTCCGAACACCAACAGCTCGTGGCGGTGGCGGCGTGATCCTCGAGGCGCCGGTCTTCCACCCCTGCGTCCGCCTCTCCAAGTGGAACGCTCAACCGGGCCACCTATCATTTGTACCCCCCGACGGAAAGTTTATCCTGGCGTCCTACGAGGTCAACATGCTCCCAGACTTCTCGCCGTCGCCATCAGCGCCACCGAGTTTCCAACTCCCACTTTCTGTCACGATGAAAAGTCTGCAAGGACCAAACTCCAACGAGTTTGAGGTCCGCATTACAATACCAAGCTCTTCTCCCTACTGCAGCGCATTGCCTCAGCAGTCTTCGGGATCATCAGCTTTCGCCAGAATAGCATCTCAAAGCGGCGGCGGCAGCATTCCCTCACAGTTTCTACAAGGTGCCTCCAGTTCTGCAGGCAGTAGTTCCAACCCTGTCATGGAAGATGTGGCAGTAAATATCCCGCTACCACCAAACGTGCGTACGATCATAAACACAAGAGCATCAAAGGGTGATTTCCTCCATGATACTGAGAAGAATCATATCAACTGGCGGCTGCCGAATAACGCTATCGTTCCTGGCGGGAGCTATACCTTCAAAGCCGAGGTAGTAGTGAAGACCACGCGTGACGATGATGACGAATTTCAAGGTAGCCAGCTATCGAATTATGATAATAATTATGATGCTAGTGAGAAGGGTGGTAAGACCTCCGCGGGTTCTGGAACTGTAACACCGGCTAAGGAGAAAGATAAGAAGACGCCACCGTCGGCGCAGCTTATTGCTTCGATGCCTAGGAGTGTGCTGTTGGATTTTTCAATCAGAGGTGCGCTGATAAGTGGTTTAAAGGTCGACTCGCTGAACATAGTTGGAGGGAAAGGATTGCCAGAGACAGTGAAGCCGTATAAAGGAGTCAAATATATGAGCAGGGCAGGAGACGGGTCTATCGAGATTAGATGCTAAGATACCATGTGATATTGTACCTGGAAGATATGGATACGTTCACTTATAAGGCACTATTTCCTGGTCTGTTCTTCTGATCAGATTATAAGCATAAATACAATAGCGGAATATTTTATAATGGTAATCAACTCCAAAAAACCCGAACGCACTCCACCAGAAATAACCAAACAAGCAAAAGTCCAAGTCATCCGCAAAATATAGTACAAAATCTCAAGAAAAGCCACCTGCATTGAACACATTTGCTGCATCTGCCCTTCTAGCTCCCATAGTCTTCTTGTCATCCTTCTTCCTAACATTTGACGCCTTTTCGATATTCTTCTGTTTCGCTGCCTCCCGATACTGGAAATTAATACTCGCGCCACCAGCCTTAACTCTCTTCATCGTCGTAGTGGTCTCCGCAATAATCGCCTTTGGCGCCACTGTCGTGGTTTCGCTGATATTCTGCGTCGTTGCACGTCTTAATAGCGCTGGGAGTCTGAATTGACCTGTTGGATCGGTGTTCTGAAGAAACGCCATCTTTGCAGATTCGCTAGTGGTAGTAGCACTTCGCTTCACTGCTACACGGTCAATAACGTTGACTCTACGACGCTTGCTCATGATGTCAAAATCCTCGATTTCGAGATCAGAGTCAGAGGAGCCGTTGGCTTTGTAGTTGTCGGTACCATCATCGAGGAGAGATGACACGGTACGCTGGACTTCGAGAATCGACTTTGGTTTACGCTTTTTATTCGTCCGGCGTGGGTTAACAGACTCATTCTTTTCTGGCTCCTCAGCCGTTGGTGGTTGGCTGTCCGGCACCACGTCCGTGGTTTGTGTGTCGTTGGTCTGAGTTTCTTCATGGACAGCGAAGTCGTAGCCTTCATCGTCGTCAAGGAAACTCCTCTCGGCTTCTTTATCACCTTCAATGACTTTCAAAAACGCTTCTCGCTTTCTGTTTTCCGCTAGATATCTATGTTAGCTTTTAATTTGATTCTAGTGTTCCGTACATCGACTTACCAAGCTTAGAAATATTTTCATCCTTTAGCAAGAGCCTCCTCCTCTCTGCAGCATTCCGTTGCATCCGCCGCTCTCTACGGTACGACTCCTCTTCATCGCTATCATCCGCCAAACTGAAACCTCCTTTCTTGCGCAGGTTACCATGTTTGATATCCTTCATAAGTTTCTGGACATTCTTCTCGTCTTCTGCAACGGAACGTTTCAGATCCAGTTCAGCATGCCCGTCATCTACGTCTTTTGTCTCATTATCGATCATATCCGCCATTTCTGCCAAAGCTGCTTCTTCATCCGTTTCTTCATCTTCACTACCACCACCCAAACCAGCATATTCGTCTTCAGACTCTTCAGCGGCCTCTTGGAACATATCTTTCGCTCTACTTTTCTTCTTGTCGAAAATTTCGGCGGCTTTCTTCGGCTTCTTCCTAAGAAGCTCGAATGCATTGACTGTTTGCTCTGAGGGAGACGCTGCCATTTCATCGTCGCTATCTTCCTCGTCCTCCTCAACAGCTTCAGATTCTGCGCGCTTGCGGATTAATCTTCCTTTTCTAGGCTTTGCAACTGTAGAATCTGGAGAAAGAATAACAGTTGGCTCTGTAAGTCCTGATGCCAGAGAAGGATCTTGGGTCCCTATCATTTGGCTTGGCGGTGGTACTGGGAATCGGGGAGGTGCGGCTTCCGGGTCATACTGGAAACCCATATCCGGGGTGGGATCAGGAATATAAGATATCTGAGTTGATATATCCATCATTGGCTGAGCAAGTGACTCTGGTTCGTATTGGATTTGGCTCTGTGAGTAAGCTAAATCTAGTACTGAACCTTGTGTTTGGGCCACAGTATCTTCAAGACCGGGCTCTAGAGGTATTTGTGAAATATTGAGATCCTCTGGGATATCTTCTCGGAGCATATCCATCCGATTCTGAGCTATTGAGCCATTTACTTGAGAGTCCATAGATGATTCGAACATTTGAGTAAGCCCCATAACAGGCGCCTGAGCCTCTATCCCAGCGAATAGGGTATTATTTTGGCTGCGTGGCTCCAAGCTCGCTGGTACGGCTTCTGATTCCATCGATGCATTAAACATTTGCGTAAGACCGATGGGTAGGACAGCCGCTCTAATGTTGCCGAAGGGCGCTGGTTTTTGAGGGCTTGCCATACTAGATGGTACTTGGGTGATAGATTCTAACCTTTCTATCTTGCTATCCTCTTCATCTTCTTCATCGTCGTCATCTTTCACTACGGCACGAGCTCGTTGTCGTCGCGGGATTAGAGGTGCGGTGAAGGTGCTCTCTACAATTTCTTCGTCCGATTCAATCATCTGAGGTATGTCTGAGAGTCGAATTGGACTTGACGGTCGCTGGGCAGAGGATGGAGTGCCTGGTATTTCCTTCTCCGGCTCATCCTCCATTTCCTCTAGCCCTTCGCTTTCACTACCGGACAGTTCCACCTCAGCGTCGCTACCATTTTCTCCTCCGCTCTCTTCCCAATCACCATCATCCTCATCGCTATCATCCGACAAATCGGCTAAACGAACTCCTTTCTGGCGTGCTTCCTCTCTCCGTTCACGATCTCTTTGGTCAATTGCTTCTTGTCGTGCCTTCTCAACCAAATCCTCGGTTATCAACGCTTCTTTCAGTTTCTCTTCTTCAGTCAAGACTTCAAATCCTTGCGCGCGAAGAGCATCTTTTCTTTCATCTTCGTCAGCCTTGATTTGCTCGCGTGCTTTTCTGACTAAATTCTGTTCCCAATTTGGATCACGGATAGGACCCTTCTGAAACTTGGTTTTCCTTTTGCATTCTGGAGGATTAAGTCGAGCGAATCGTCGCAGGTCTCTGAGTGGATCGCTCTTCGGGGCAGGCTTAGCGGTTGGTGGCCGTATTATTTCAAGATCGTCGGAATCTGAGTCGCCGATGTCTTGAACATTCGCTGAAGTCGTCGTCAACTTGGTAGGTTCGAGTTTCGGTATAGCGGAGAAGCCCAGTTTCTGATTTGCTGGGACATCGAGCATTTCAATGTCTTTATCCTTTGCAGTTCCTTTCCCCTTTTCGGAGCTAATATAGTTCTTTTGGGCATATGACTCCTGCATAAGCTGCTCCAAAGATGGCAAGTCATTATCATCCTTGAGAATCTCCGGCAGCTTTTCGACAGCTTGCTCCCCTTCTACGGGTATGGCTGTTGTTTTATGTTTAGGCGGCGTGGTAAACGATGACGAAGGACTGGACTTTTCAACCTCAGATGCAGCAGTCAGTGAGCTCGACGACAAGTCTGGTTGTGGAGGTACTGGAAGTACATCTGGGTTTTTAAGGCCAAAGATCTCCCACAAAGCTGCGGGTGGCAGTACATTCTTCGGCGCCGCTTCAAGTTGAACGTTTTGACTCCGGGCCAATCTCTGCGTTTCCGCTCGCATTTCAAAGAGGGCTTTCTTCGAAGCCTTCCTAATAGCCGGCTGCTTTCTTCTTTTGGATTGCTTGCCACCGTCGTTTTCCGAATTATCACTAAGAACGGGTACCACATCTGCTTCTTCTTCCATCTCTTGCGCTGCCTCGAATCTAGCCTTTCTTTTCGCTTCTTCGGCGGCCTCTTTTGCTTGGTTCGCTTTCTTCTTTTCATTAACCAGTTGCATCAGTTTGGATTCTTCGAAAAGTGTATCCAGCGAGTCATCTTCAACCAAGCTTCCAATAGACCCATCATCGGAGTCAATATCCTGAGAGTTTGCCTCAGACCCACTGGAATTTCCTCGAGAAATTGGTTTCTTCATCTTCTTTGTCTTCGTCTTCTTGCTTGTAGATTTCCCCTTTGTCTTAGTAACCTTCTTGCGTGTCTTTTGTTGAACAGAACCCTCATTATCGCTTCTTGGTGATGCGGATTTGTGGATTGGACGGTTAGGGGAATGTATCGGGCTAGGCTTTTTTTTCAATATCCGTCTTCGTGTTGACTTCGGAGCTTCGTCTTCGTCATCCTCGGAACCAGATTCTGGCTTCTATTGGCTATTAGCTTAATTGGTAGGAAGAAGGGTTTGATTAGCAGTGCTCACCTTCTGAATGGATGCATATACATCGGCCATCTCAACATCCTCGTCTGCAGAGTCAATTGCCGTTTTCTTGGCCGCCCTTGCACGGTGTCTAACAACTGGCACATCGTCATCGTCTTCGCTCTCGGACAATCCAGCAGCTGGGGCCCCTTTCCTCGGCGAAGCCTGCTTTCTAGATGGCGATTTAAGCTTCGACTGCTGAGCCGGTTCATCCGAGTCCGAGTCTGAGAACTGAGCAAGTAAACGGGCAACCTTAGATCTCGGGGTTATATCCAAGTCGATTTTTGGACTGTTTGGCGGGGAAGGAGAAGCATAAGCTCTCGAGGATTGAGAAGGGGCGGGCGAAGATGTTGTAGACATTATGACCGGTATAGTATCGACAGGGAAAGAAGTGGCTTAGGTCGAGGTAACAAGTTCTCTTCCCTAGTGTATTGGATTTCAGACCGTAGGAAGTTGGGTATCGTGAAGGTTGGATTGGGCTTGTAGAACACGAATGGTTGCCTGAGAATAGTGCCCCTGCAAGTAAACAACCAAAGCGTCGCAATGTGTTGGCTGGACGTGTCGCACGCGTTGAGTGGCGCACTCTCACTTCCAAATCCGGAAATCACTGCCAAGTATCAGGATGTCCTAGATTGGTGACCACGATGGTGCCAAGCCAATATGCCAAGACAACGGCATACTAATAATAACAATAACAGAATTATCACAGATACACTGTAAATAGAAAGCTTAGTTTAGAAAGCTTAGTTTAGAACTTAATCAAAAACATCATCCAGAAAAGTACGTAACTTGATACCAAGCTGTGGCAGATCACAACACATACACATGGACCAAAATGCAACATTGTATCAAGGGTTGCAGCCTCGTACATCAGCACTAGACACAAATGCTAATGTGCTGAAAATTAACTACGTTCGTAATGGCAGAGCCATCGAAAGGAGATGATATAAGCATATATTCGATACCTATTTTCAATTTAGAATTAGTGAGCAGTTAGCCGTCGCCATTGACATAAATCACGCCTTGGCGAACATTATACAAGTTTATTTAATATCGTGTCAAATTCAAGTTCAACGTATCCTCGTGATTAATTTTTATGATACAGATATATAGATAGATATATTACATGAGTCTGCCCATTATGTGGATATGCTCAGACAACTTCAAACGTGGCAGTGCCGTGGATATCGATGCAGCTGCTGCCAACAGCAATCTCGAACTCTCCCCTCTCGACCTCGTATTTCATTCCAATGCCCCAGAGTCCGAAATCGGAGACTTCGAGAGGAATACGAATGTTCTTTGTCTCACCAGCCTTGATCAGAACCTTCTTGAATCCCTTCAACAACTGATTTGGAACGACAACACTGCTAACTAAATCCCTGACATAAACCTGAACGACCTCTTGGCCGTCACGCTCACCAGTGTTGGTAACATCAACGATGACAGTGACCGTAGCATCGGTCTGCGCCGAAGCCCAATCAACTTTGCTCTTGGATAGCTTGATATTGGCAAATTTAAATGTGGTGTACGATCTTCCGAAACCGAATTGATACCACGGGACAGGGTTGTTGAGAACATAGTTATGTCCAAAGACAAGTGTACCATCAGGAAGCTGCTTGCCGGGATCCGGCCAGCTGCGGGCGGAGTTGAGATAATCGTAGAAGGAAGGAGTCGTGCCGACGTCGTGTGGGAATGAAACGGACAACTTTCCGGACGGGTTATAATCACCGAACAAAACATCGGCAAGGGCATTGCCACCTTGCTCGGAGGGATAGAACTGCTGAACCAAGGCGGAGGTGTAGTTTGCCATCCAGTCTTCGGTGATTGGCTTTCCAGAAGAGAAAACCACAATTGTGGGCTTCTTGGTATCGGCGATGGCCTTAACAAGCTTGCTTTGCGCACCGACTAAGTTAAGAGAGTGGACGTCAACGTGCTCACCAGTAGTGGCGTTAAGACCTTGCCAGAGCTCGTTCTGATCTCGGGACCAAGTACCAACAACCACGACGGCGACATCGGCGGACTCAGCAGCTGCGATAGCTTCTGGGAAGCCAGAATCGTCATTCGACCAGCGCTCGCATCCCTTAGCGTAGACAACATTCTCTGCGCCAATTGCAGCCTTGATACCATCGTATGGAGTAACACCGCGCAGTGACGATTTGAAAGGTACGTAATCTCCGTACTATATGCGTTTGTTAGTAACGATGCTATTATCATAACGACCGAGATATAAACTTACGTTCATGAAGCCGTGGGCCATAGGGCCAATGACGGCAACCTTAGCAGACTTTGAGAGTGGAAGAGTGTTGTCGTGGTTCTCCAACAGAACAATGGACTCACGATCCAACTCTCTGGCAACGGCAACATTCCTATCAGTATGAACGGTTCTGCTGAGTTGCGAAGGTGTAACAGATGCATATGGGTTCTCGAATAATCCCATAGCAAACTTTGCTGTCAATTGTCTTGCAACAGCGGTGTCAACAACACTGATGTCAAGTTGGCCAGCCTTAGTCAGGTTGGCAATGGATCTGAAATTGAAGGAACCACCACCCATCTCCACATCATTACCAGCCTCGAGAATCTTCTTGGTGATACATTCGCGGCCGACCTGAGTGGTCTTATCTGGGCACATTCTGAATGCATCTGCAAGACGATCAGTAGCGCCAGCATCACTCATAACATAGTATTTATAGCCCCATTCACCCCTAAGGATGTCGGTCAGAACATGGTGGTCGGCATTCGTCGGGATCCCGTCGTATGAAGTATAACCAGACATGATAGCTGTCGCACCACCCTCAACGATTGGCTTTTTGAAGGCTCTCAACCAAGTCGTTCTCAGTTCTCTTTCTCCACCGTGGACCGGTGCAGTGTTGACACCACCTTCGGGACCACTAGCACCAACGAAGTGCTTGAGCATGGCGGAAACTTTTCGGTTTTGGAACCCTTTGACGAGGGCAGTAGATATTTCAGCTGCCAAGAAAGCATCTTCCGAATTACATTCCTCTACTCTGCCAAATCGAAGCTCACGAGCAAGATCTGAAAGAGGAGCGAATAACTGGCTGACTCCAAAGGCCGCTGCTTCCTTTCCAATGACGTCCGCCGCCTTTTGGACGAGATCGGGATTGAAGGAGCATCCGAAACCGATGGGAGAGTTAAAAATAGTAGCGTTAGGGAGCAAGAATCCGTGAATACCTTCGGTCTGAACGAAGGCTGGGATACCGAGACGAGTCTCCTCGACTAGGTATTTCTGTCCGCGCTTGATGTTATCGAACATCCAGTCCCAGGGAATAGGAAATCCGACGTAGAAAGAGCCTTGCTTATACACAAAGTTGGTTTCCAGTGCGGTCCTGTTATATGCGCCGGTGTTGATATTGAGCCAATTCGACATATCACCTGGTCATGATATTAATTATTAGTCGTGACTTTCTATACATTTCCTGAATATATAACTTCCGTATGCTTTTGCTTACCTTGCATCAATTGGCCAATCTTCTCGTCCAACGTCATCCTCGGAAGTAAATCCGCGACTCTGTCCTCGATACTGGCCGAAGCGTCTTTGTACAATGCATCCGCCAACGGGCCAGACTGGGGGGCGGCATGGATAAGCTGGGCGGCTGCGAGAAGCAGCCCACCGGTCAGAGTTGAGACACGCATTTTCTAACAGGCAATTGATGCTCCAGCGAGATGCTATAGCTGCACTGAATATCGGAGCTTTCCATGAGATAGCTGGCAGGAACCCCTTCCCTTTATACCTCCCGCCATTTCGATCTGTCCCTTCCGATCTCAAATGCCATCGGAGAACCAGTTGGAACGAGACCAGGCTTCCTACCCCTAAGCTCCCTAAGCTCCAGATACTACAGCAGGGGAAAAAGTTGTAATCCTCTTTAACCGTTCAGCCGATATCTACGGAGTCGAAGGCTCGACGGGATGCTTCCAGAGACAGGTGAAAAGTACATGGTCATGCTACCCTGCAGATCATTTCCTTGGGGTTATGTGTGACTTCTGAGCTGCCGAAATGGCTAAGCTAGGAAATATATTGTGGACCTGCGTCAATAATACATCGTATGAAGCTGTAGGCATGTCTGTAGGTAGCATGGATTTCATCCTGGGCGAGAGCGAGGTACACTAAGAATAAACCTGGTAGACGGTAGGTATTGTGTGTGAGGATGAGAGCAATATGCAAAGGGAGTGGGGATTCGTGGAAATGGAGTTACTCCGTGCATGGGAGTATCATCACCATATATCCCTGTTGGATTTCCGTATTGGAATTACCCCAGGTCGGTCAAAACAAAAAATTGTGTGGGTTTCGGATCAACTCGCCCCGCAAAATAGCTTAAAGGAACTAGCCGAGAGACGCCTCTGCCTTTATCGATGCAAGCTAAAAGCTGCTCCATTTCCGAAGCGACTACCAAAAAAAGGCGATTCGAACGAAGCCATGGCGCCTTCGTTGGATGTTCCGTGGTTCACTCCCCGTTTTGCCTAATCCCATGACGTCTTTTAGCCATTGGCCTTAATATTGAGAGGCATGTATCTTGTGTATCTCGCCGGCGGCCTACTCCACTCTATAAGTCCGCTAGGCTTTATATCAGGCTATTTCCTGCAAATTTCGCTAGGTTACATATATGGTCCTCACCAGGTACTAGAGTATTTTGCGAGCCTTGGTACACACGACGGTACATCCACTGTATGCGATGCGAGTACGTGCAAAGAAGGCAATTATGCCGAAACCTGGTATACAATCTTGAAAATCACCAGGTATGATCTCGCCAGCGGGTGATTGTCAAGTGGTATGTATGACGGCGCATCTCATTCCGAGCCTGACTATGTGGAGATCGGGTGAATCGGAGAAGTCTAATTCGTATTCATGCCCTAGTTTGGAACTTCCAACACATGCTCGCACAGAATACAACAGTTTTAATAATCTGATTGTGTGTGCTAGATACGACATTATAGTGCCCAGATTGCTCCCGGTTGAGTAATGGCATTGCGTACTCGAATTTATTCACGATTTAATTATAATATTAGGTTATTTCAAACATGAAGGCGATGTCTAGGTCTGACACTAATATGGTCTAAACTGTGAAGAATATCTTGGATCTTGAACCTGAGGTCATTTGCTAGCTATCATTTGTTAGCACGAAAAATAATCTAATTCTAGATCTAAAAGCTTTGTAAGAACACGTTGTAGAGATTTCTCTCTATTTAGACCCAACGAGCTCAGCTTGAAACCCCAACATTGGTGCTCTGGGGCTCCACAACATCTCTTTGCAGCATCATATGGGGTCGAGGGGATATTTCTGGCACCAAATAGGAAGTGATTTCCAATTCTCCGTCCTTCTGGAACAAAAAACTGACATGCGTATGCACTTCCTTGCCTTCGCCAAGCTCCCAGTGCTGGAGGAGTGTTTCCAGCATTGATATATACCGTTGGCAGTACTCGCCCCTACCGCGTGCCGCCATCCAACCTGTGAGACCACGCCCTATGCTCAGGTCATCTGGTCCGTAGGCGCACAACCGCAGGAAAATTTTGACCTCGGGATATTCTTGACCTCGGGCAATGTTGAAATAGTAACCATATCCAGGGAGCACTAGAGTCTTTTCTTCGCATGCATCCGAGACTGGAGGACTAAAATCGAGCGCTAAAGGCAGGTCTGCGTTCTCCGGAAAGTCGTCGGCCAAGCCAGCTGCAGCGGCAATGAGGCTTCGTAGATCGTGCAACTGTTTCTCAGGAACTGCGATTCGGCCGCCTAGCGTCATGATGCCTCGAACCAATGAGAAACTAGTGCGGGGTGATTAGAAATAGAACTTGAGCCGCGACTTTTCCGGGTCGACATTGTCAACCGCCAGCATTCTGCAATTGGACATGGAATAGATTGGCGTTTTATCCTTTCGCGATTAACAGAATCGTGTTCCAAGGCAAATGATAGCACATACGTCGGACTAAGAAGTTTGCCCTCGGGGCTGTCCAGGAAATCATGGAGTGCAAACTGGCTGAACTGGCTGGGCAAATCCCGGCGATAGCTTCTTTCCATACAGCCAGGGGGACCTGGTTTAGACTCAGATCAGGTTTCTGGGGAATAAAACGTTTTAGTCGTCAGGCCGCTGGGCTTAAGCTCAGGAGCTATCATGACAGTCGTGCTGTACTGTGTACTAGCTGCAGCCCCGGGTACATACTTGGACCGATCCTGGTCATAGAGGGTAGCTAAGAAATGATTAGTCCACATGAGGTCAATGCAAGGCAAAGAATCTTGAAGGCGGTGCAAGAGATCCCGCGACGGATCCTAGTTCAAATAGTCCGCGGGGTTCCGCTAAACTGGTTTTTGGCCTCGATGGTGTACCGAATTACCGGTTGGCCGGTAGCTGTGTTCCATTTCCAGGAGTATTCCAAAGGCAGGCCTTCGACGGTAAGCACTGTTAGCCATTCAAGCGTACCTTCGGGCCCTGGTGCTGACCCCATGTAAGGTACCTTTTTATTGAGTCAGATCTAATAGTCAAAAGATGTCATATGAACACGTCGAGCTAGGAAGCTTGCTTGCCATCTAATGGTAGTGAAATAGAAGAGCCTCATACTGTTTCTCAATGGTATATCCAGAAGCATCCACCATATTGGCTAAATGCATTCCTGTGAGTTTCCACCAGTAATCACAGTTCGGGCCACGAGATGGCAACAATGGTGACAGAAACCTCCAAGCTTTGGTGACCTGGCCCTGGTGGACTTCAGTCGAGCCTTTCGCCATTGGAAATGATTTAGATAATAAAAAAATGCCCTGCTTTTGAGCTTAAGCGAGAGACAGCTTGGGGAATAGAGCTTAGGCTGGAAATGGATTTTCTTGATCTCGTTTTATAACAATGGTAATTTAATAATTGATTGATACCATTGAAAAAAAGAGATATAACATCGCTTATTTAACATTAACGTTTTCCTCTAAAAAAGAACCAGATTTCGATCTGGCGATGTAGGTTCAACAACATGTTCCGAGAGGCAGGGTTGTCCCCCATTCGAGTTTCCTTCCACTCAGCCATGGCTAGCTATCCTGCGAGAGAAAAAGTTGTGCAGGAGAGCTGAGAAGTCTCTAAGAGGCGGTGGATGAATCGCCATTATTCGCTAGAATTGTACAATGCTGGTTACTTGAGTGCAGTGTCTGTCGATCGCAGAATGTATCCGAGTTTCATTGGCAAATTCAATTCTAAACGGAAATTAATATCCGCAATTACGTCGTATTGACCTTGTCACACCACAACGTACAGCGGAAAGTGCATATTTTAAGTGCGGCGCGATTGACACGGCTCGGGTTATTAATTCGATCGCGATCTAGCCGTGGCGCTATTAGCAGGCGAGTTCTCTCCTGCATAATAAGTTCCCGAAAATGCATGACTCAGAGACCCGCCACGTCCGAGTCCGGGTTGCTCTCGACGTATTATTGTATCTGCCGTTATGGACTGCCAACCTTCCTATCTACTTATTCCACATTGACTTTTTAGTTTATTCTTACATGGGGTTGTTTTAAAAACTTTTCTCACTATTCCTCCAACTACTCCTTTGACCTCTACTCACTAGTCTGCACAAATATGGCGGTCGCAAGAATGACACCATCGTCGGAAGGGTTCGTGGTCTTCGTTGTAGCCTTTGCGATATTCACGGTAATAAGCTCTTCTCCTTCGGAAGCATTGCATTTGCTGATATTTTGATGGTAGGACGGCATGATCTATGATCTCGTAAGTTTGGAACCGCCTCTTATCCTGCGTTTTTAGTCAAGTTCCTAAGTCGACAGCCTAAAGGTGATACCTCTCCTCCCATCATTTTTAGCCGACCGGCTTCGAGTACCAGAAGACCAAAGTTAGTAAGACTTATCTAATTTAACACTGCAAGTATGAGTACTAACACAACCCAGTACAAAACTGGACCGCTTTGTCGCTTGAGGTTTTCGGGATTTCTGCTCTCGTATCGAGTTGTAAGGATGGGCGAAAACACCTCGGGAGCGAACTTCATTGACAATTGAATAGGGATAGCAGGATATGCCACCGATGCGAGTTCCTCAAAACGTACCCCGTTTATTGTGGGAATTGTGATTATGCTCGCGTCGACCTTGATTTTCTTTCTCGCCACAACGCCGGAACTTATTCTTGTAGCCCGTACGCTTCAAGGGGCGTCGCAAGCCATACTCTGGGTAACGGGGGTCGCATTCTTCGTGTCTCAAGTCAGTGAAGCCAACCTGGGACAATCCATGGGCTTTATTATGATGAGTGGGAGCATAGGAGAACTCGTCGGTCCCCTAGTGGGAGGTCCTCTGTATGATAATTTTGGGCACTGGGCCGTGTTCAGTGTAGTCGAGGTTCTGATGGCTGCGGACATTGGTCTCCGGCTTTTGGTGAAGGAAAAGGCCTCTGATTGCGATCAAGATATATTCAAAAGCGCCGATGAACCTAGGGCCTCTGAAGCAGATGCCCTACTCGGGAATGACAGGACTGCACGGGCTGGCTTGGAGAACGGCATTGACGATGTTGAGCCTTCACTTGTGGCAAATACGAAACTTCAGGGAGTTGACTCTATATCTGCCTTAAGAAGGCTTGGGTGGAATTGGTTTGGTAGTGTGGTGGCCGTAACAGTGGCAGCCTCTATACGCTGCGGACTCGAAGCTGTAAGTTTTGGTTTGAAAGTACCAGCGAATCCTAAGCCTTGAAAGCTAAACTATAAATTTGGTAGAGTGTTCCTCTCTTCGTTCTTCGACGGTTCGGCTGGTCGTCCTCTGGGTGTGGTGGAATCATATTTGCTTTGATGCTTCCAAACATCATTGGCCCCGTTATTGGTCGATACACCACGCTACATAGCCCCCGCTGGTGGGGCTTTGGTTCTCTCGCGGCGTGTGGTGCCTTGATGTTCAGTCTCAGCAATTTGACGGACAAAGGAGCCGCCACCCAGGCGATGTTTGTCGTTCACTTGATCCTTATAGGCGGATGTATCACCATCGCGACTAACACCCACTCAACGGCTATAGCGATAGCGGTGAAGAGGGTCGACAGTGTAAGAGATCGGGCTCTAGAGGAGAACCAGGACCTGACCTGGGATCTGAGGTGGCTCACCACAGGGATGATGTTGAGCGGGCTGAGCACCGCGTGGAGTTTGGCGATGTTTCTCGGTCCGGCAGGTGCTAACGTTGTGAACTTTAGCAAAGGCGATGGTTGGATGCACCTATGTTGGTTCTGGGGAGCTGTGTGCATCGCAACAGGGGCGGGCACTTGGTATAGTTTATAGCCTTAGACACCACATTCCCTCTCGATCTTTGATGCTCTGAAGTTACAACATCTAGACTTAAATATTAGCAGTAGTCTCTCATTGCATCACAATTAGATTAATTCTAACAGAGTAAATTGGTTTGAAAATATACCTAATTAGTTAAGCCTAACAAACGCGATCGAGCCAAACAAAAAAAACCCCCCCCCCCAATCTACCAACAGCGGGAAAGCAAAAAGAAATACGTCGTGATCGCGACGAGGATCGAACTCGCAATCTTCAGTGGAATTCCAGTAGCCGAAGCTAAGGCCGAAAACTGACGCCTTGCCATTAGGCCACGCGACCGGGATGCTTAAACTTCAATCCAAAATCATATTAAGAACTATATGGAAATTATTGATCGAAGTGATTCCCCGACCTAAATTCAACGTTGATTAATTACAACACGTGCAACACATAACTCATGCGAAGCCGTAAATGGTCATATGAATAGATGTTTTTCGCGACATATTGTGCATGTGACACTCAATAATATCGGATATATTCTAAGGTTCGGCTCGCCGAACTGGCGGTCCAAGTAAGTTGCGATTTGCTATGGATTTTTTTGAGATAGCCATTGATCTAACTAAAACTTAAATTTAAGTCTACCTTAACAATTCACATATTTTATACATAGGTATAAATTTACAAATAAGTGGCTGTAATAAGCTTGTAACTATATGTTGAAATGCTTACTAAGTGCCCTCTATAGATCTTCAGCGGCAATCAAAGACAACTTGTGTCCAGAAATGGCAACCAGCGTTCGAACCGGTACAATTTCAATTTTAACAACCCTACACCCGAAATTTGGACAATCAAGTGATTGAACAGCATTTCACTATTAAATAGCGAGGTTTACCTTAGCTAAAATTATATATATCTCCTCCATTCCGTTGGGAAAACATATTGATATATCTTATTCATCGTATATATTTATACCGATCAACCTTTCCAATAGCTAGCATAGCTAGCTGTCTAGTTATACTTAGATATACTCATTACCACTAGATAACATTCATAGACGGCATGAATTATCCCTCGATCTTTAGCTTGTATTGTATGCTAGTACAGCGGTTTTCTGGCCGCGTGTATGTATAAATGACAATTGTCTCCGAGGTAGTCACCCTTGCACCTTGATCTCAATATTTACTAAGCGAATAGACGCATACTATTCATTTTAGTAATATTCACATTATACAGCAGGCCTCAACAATCAAAATGCAACCAACCCTGGCGGGTTGCTTTTTGTTCTTTATTGCAGTGGGCTTTGCACGTAGTGGGTAAGTAGCTAAATTAGCAATATATTGTATACGCCTCTATAATACGCTACTAACTAAGCCTAAACTGTTCTCGTTAGGACCTCCACTGCAACCTACACCGCAGCCAACACCATAAGCAGGGCCGAAACCCGGACTGCTACCGAAACATTGACCTATACCATGTCAAAAATTACTACTATAACCCTCAAATTGATGATAAGCTGGTAAGGCTACGACTAACTTCTACACTGGTCTTCGGAAATGCCAACCAAACAAGAGCAAGCGCTTGTGTAAAGAATCACTGTACGAGCCCAGCCGGAAGCGTAGGTAGGGATTGTGGCTGCCTGGATTTTACAACTTACAACAACTATCCCTACGTATGTCGCTATCAAGACCATTACGAGAACACAAACTATGTCTAGCACATCTGTCGAGACTCACACAACAGCATCCCGTCTGCTACATAGACCGCCTTTCATATCAAGGCTAAAACTAGCCCACAAGCGAGCCAATAATTTCTCCGTAAGGGAAATTATAACGGGGTTTGGCCAAAATTACAAGTTCGAAGTCACAAGTGAATTCTATTGGTAAATATCTTCAACTTAAACTCAGCCACCGGATTTCTGAAAATACAGCTTTGGGCTATGGCTTCTACGCGTTTCCGGACGGTAATGGCTTTGTGGCCGCCGTTGAGGTCCCTTCCGGTGGCACACTACTGTTGTGTACTTCTCTGACTCTGATTTCGTTCGTACTCTCACCAGTTTCATGAACATACCTGTCCAAGGATTCATTCCGTATTTGTTCTGAGAGAGGTCGAATCGACCACGTACGCTGTTGCCCTGGAGGTAAAGGCTGTCTAGATAGTTTTTTCCTATATATCTACTGTAAATAATCCTCCAGCTTGAGATTGTTTTTTGAGCGCATCTATATGTCCAAATTTTAATCACGATAACTAATTCAATGTGAGAACTCTTCTTTTGTCGTAAGTAAGATATATTCTAGTAACCTATTTTAAACCGTAAGGTCCGAGACCTCTATGTTATGTCATGATGTGAGTCTCTGGGCTCTTCTATCCTAGACTAAAGCCTCGTATTATATCTCTCCGTTTGGTAGAAATTGCCAACCTGGCTTACGAATAGATAGAGAACCCTCATGTAGGAAATGGGTTTTGATTCGGGCGCTCGTGAGCCGTTTTTTGGTGAATCATCATACTAACAGACTAGTGTCGATTGCTACTAGAATTTAATCTCCAACCGCAGAAACCACATATACGTAAGCATGGATTTAAACGGCATCTCGTACCTCCAGCCGATTGGAAGACCGTGAACGTAGACTCACATTTAGCTTACTGGTCGCCGGTCACCGTAATGTAACCGTGTGCCTTGCAGCCTTTGTCTCTCGTTCTGGCACTCGGAAGACATTAGCAAT
The DNA here is from genome assembly GCA_036971295.1 of Dactylellina cionopaga. Classification (NCBI taxonomy): domain Eukaryota; kingdom Fungi; phylum Ascomycota; class Orbiliomycetes; order Orbiliales; family Orbiliaceae; genus Dactylellina; species Dactylellina cionopaga. The sequence goes on from JAJTTY010000006.1 coordinate 2,092,281, forward strand.
TGAGTGCGGAGCATCGAACATCAAATCGGCGCTTCGGAGCTCGAGTGTCCAAATTTAGCCAAGGATAATCCCGATATGCCCTACAAGTATTTAAACTCCAGCTACAGTCTGCGGGGATCCAACAAATTCAACACATCTCCTGTATTCTCAACAGCCTCCAAAACTGCAACATTTCACTACAATACCTTCGGTACATTGGGATATATCTACAAACCTACAAGTTTTAGTCATTTAAAATGTCGGCCGGCACTATTAAAGTAACTTACACCCAACTCTCCAAAATGATCGATCACTCCCTCCTCCATCCAACAATTACAGACCAAGATATTCTCGCCGGCCTTAAAATCGCAAGGGATTACAACGTCGCCACCGCCTGCGTCAAACCGTACCTTATCCCTCTCGCAAAACAAGAGCTCGCCGGTTCCAGCGTGCTCGTTTGTCCTGTCATCGGCTTTCCTCATGGAAACAGTACCACCGAAGTCAAAGTTTTCGAAGCCGAGGCTGCTGCGAAAGCCGGTGGTCGGGAAATAGACATGGTTATCAACACCGGAAAAGCTCTTGGTGGCGATTGGGATTACGTTTCCGACGAGATTCATCAGATCAACGAAGCCGTGGTCAAACACGGTGCTATTCTCAAAGTTATTTTTGAGAACGATTATCTACAAGAAGATCATATCATTAAGCTGTGCGAGATATGTTCGGAACTGAAGGTTGCGTTCGTAAAGACTTCGACAGGTTACGGGTTCGTAAAACAGCCGAACGGAATGTATAACTACAAGGGAGCCACGGTCCCTCACTTGAAGTTGATGAGGAAACATTCTGCACCTGAAGTGCAGATCAAAGCCGCTGGGGGTGTTAGGACACTCGACGATCTGCTCTATGTCATGTCTCTAGGAGTTACCCGAATTGGTGCCACAGCCACGATTGCTATTCTAGAAGATGCTAAGAAAAGGGGAATTGGAGAGGACCCTATCGAAGTTCCTTTGGTTCCTATGGCTGGAGCTAGCGAACAGAGCGGAGCATACTAAGTTCCACCAGCGCAAAAACCGCATGAATTTATGTCTACAATAAAATAACAGTTTGACAATCAACGTCTTACTTCCGTGCTACCCGGATCCTTGCCCCTTTTGCATTAAAATGTAAATTAAATACAGATTAATTAGAGGACATTCGTTTTCAGAGCTCCTACATCGAACAAGCATCATCAACATCCTTCGTAAGTCATATCAATACAAAATTGTTATAAAATTGCCAGTTCGGCTGCAACTCCCCAATGATAACTACGTATCTAAAGCGAATTAAATTTCATCAATTGGCATCACCTCAAGGTAACCATAAATGCTGTAAGTCATATACGACCAAAAAATATTTTCGTAAAAGCTGTCGAAGGAGAAACGCCGAGAATGCCATGAGATTAAAGGATCTCGAAAAGAAAAAGAAATTTAGATAAACCAATGCACCGTACAGAAAACATACAAGATTGGGCGCCCGCTATATCCAGCCTCCATATTTCAACATCGGGCTGTAGGGATGCGATTCAACGGTGACATTTGTCGTCCTCGTTATCTCCAAAGAATAGGGCGACCAAAGGTATCCGCGGGCGATCGGTCACCGGGTCCAGTGGTCGGTGAGTAATTCTGGATTGGTAGCCGATCCCGAGAGTCCACCGGTGAAAATCCTTGTAACGGTAATTCGATAGATTCAGCACCATCTGATGAATTGCCGCTCGGACTCTGTAATTGATTTTGTTGAGCGGCTACATCTTCCCGTCGAAGCTCTGTCCGGCTCGAATTGTAGAACTGCAGTGATGAAGGCTTGGTCTGGACTTGCAGCTCGTGCACTCTTCCCCGTTCTTCATCAACAAAGACCGCACTAGTGAGGGTATCGCTGTTGGTTGAACCCCATTTACCGGAAGAACTCTTGGAGAATAGTTTGCCGCCTGTTTTGAGTAATTCGATGATGCCGGACTGTTTCCGTTTGCCAGATCGCCGACCGCCAGCTGCTCCATCTAAGCTTGGGTGGATTTTGTCGAACTTTGGCCACATTCTAACCACGAGGGGCTTGATTCCAGGTGCGCAAGCACACACAACGGCTACGTTTACTTCTAACGCAACGTAAACCCATAAATCGTATCCATACCCTAGTTGAATATGTTAGCTCTATGATATTCACATGAAAAATTAAGGTTATCAACTTACAACTAGCATCAAAGTCTTCAAGGGCAGTAATCGTCTTCCAGAGTCTCAGGGCTGCAGCAAGCGTAGCAATAGTCCAGAGAGCGAATATCAGAACGCAGGACCATTTCTGCCTAACAGGCATGCGGAGGTGCAGAATGGTGGGAATCGGAAGGATTAATACGATGATGTCGGTAAGAAGGTTTAAGGCGCACACTGTATATTGAATAATCCGAACGGCGGTCGGCGAAAGGCATTTCATATCTGGAGTTCGTATGTACGTATCCCAGTACAAGTGCGGAGGGAAACAAGATAAGATCAAAGGGATCATAAGCCCTATGCTCCAAAATGTTACAAACCACATTGTAGCTTTGACCCAGAACCGTAACCCTGTTGGCGCAAATCGAAGATATGAGATGAGAATCGAGAGTTTTGTGAGCAGACAACATAAGCCCGCTGATGTCTGCACCACATATCCGCTGATTGTCAACTTTCTTGCATTTTCAAGCTGAAAATCGTATACGTGTAGGCCCCAGCCAGCCTGCAAACTTGTCACTTCTGCAACGGTTATCGCAATTGTCGCTAGGTATGCCGGTAGTATTAATATATCATCGTGACCAAACTTCCTAACGACGAATACTCTAGTATATATTCTAAGGAATATTGCCAGCGTCGACAGCCCTAGAAAAACTGATATGAAGGGAATTAGATATTCGCCTTTCCTAGGTGGGTTGATGGTATTTGGCGGGGGCCAGCTAAGTCGTTCCGACAATTTTATCGAATAGTAGCCTATTGTTATATATATTTCACTCATGACTGGTAAAAGATTGCCGTTGCACTTGAAATTCTCTAAGAAGCATACAAAAGTGTCTGATGTCAGAGTAACTGGATGTAGATCGATCGAAGGGCGGGCCCGATGAGATATAATCTTAAGGTATGCAAGAGGTAGGGTTGATTATGAGTTCTAAAATATTATGTAAGGAATGCGGAAGGAGTACCCCAAGATTGGTATTGCGAGGTTGGAAGTATATTAATTGGGGAGTCATGCGGAAGGCATGTCCAAATATTATCTTCTAACTGAGATCCATTTTCAGGTACGCTATGCTCGAATCTCAAACAGACAAATTATTTGAACCAGATCTCTTATTGATAGAACCAAGTCGCCTACAAAAAACAAAACTAAGGTTTCTCGTTTAGTCGCCCTTTTGGAGAAATAAAGAAAAAAAGTAAACAAAATCGAGGTTGCAAGTTTTGCTGTTTGTATGTGTACGGAATATAACTGCCTTCCCTGCGCACACGGGGAGCAGGGTCAAACGTCCCCACAACGTGGAAGAGGGTTCTTCTAGTTTTGCGTGATAGATGTTACGGAATATCTGCAAGATACCTGGTAACGAGCCTTTGGGATATGCACATTTGCACAACCGTCTAGACGAGGAAGCTATATTTGGCGATGTGTGAGTGATCATGAGGAAGTTTATTGCATTAGAAGTGCCCGTTCCACACCAGGGGCCTTTTTCCCTGTCGCCAGGGTGAGGAGGCCGACTCTCTTGCGCTGGCATGTTTCTATGTATGTCAATAATTCGATTGGGCCTGTCTCAGTTCCCTTGCTCGCTCCTTAACCTTCGGAGTATTTTGGCATGTTCTTTTTTCGCCATGTTGCGGCAAACAAACGGTGCACCCCTTCGTGTAGAATATTCCACTTGGCGATTTGACTGACATGACAGAGGGTGGCGCGCCTCACCGAAAACCTGGTAACATGGAATTCGGCCGAGGACAAGTTTTGAAGACCCTTCTCCTGACAGCAATATCTCGTAGTTTCCATTAAGACTCTTTTGACAAGGTAGCTTAGGTTGTTCCTTACTCGAGAACTGATCACAAAGTTTCAGTTCCAGTATTACTTTGGCTGGCTATAGCATTGTGCAGGGCGATCACTAACTTGTGAGAACGGCGATATATTATCAAGATCTCATAACCATGGTGTGCCTATCTTGATATCCTCCAGAACCGAGAGGATATCAAACGTAGGAGCCACGGCCAAAATGCGCCGGATTGCTAGTTGTATCATCTCGAAATTGCGGAGCCTATAGAAAACGTCTGCGGGTTAGGGATTTGAGAGGCTTGGTTGTCGAGATGTCTTCAATCTGGAGGTCCCCAGCCGACCAGGAGCCGAAAAAGGTCAACATTGGGAGAACACCAAACAGCACGCTTCAGATTTAGCTAGCCAAGTTCAACTGCTGTTGAAGGAAAAGAAGCTCCACCCAAGTACTCCACAAATTGCCTCGCAACAGGAAAAGTCGTGATCCGGCATCGCTGTGCAGGTAATTCTGAGGGACAAAGTGCTCCACCAACGGGAACCAGAAGATATATGCGACATGTCAACAGCTGACAGGCGGTTGGCGCTGATCGAGAATATTAAACTGTGCAACCTGAATTCATAGCTTTGACTCAAGAGGAGCAGATGCAGACAAAATCGAAACTGGCTCCAAACCCGAATTTAGACCGCGAAGACTGAAGCTTGAAGTTGGCTCAACGTAGTTAGCTCTTCGCTAAGCCATGAAAGTCTCGGGAGCTCACAGCGGACGGAACGAGAGCCTCCTGGCACTCGCGAGGCAGGGATTCAGGATATCAAAAAGTTTTGTCAATCGAATCGACGGTGCAATCTTAGCTTGATGATTGGTATGCGCATTGATGTCTACACCCCTCATCCAACTCCACTACCGTCCAAGCTTTACTTTAAGGCCCACAGCGCCATCCGCATATTGTTCAGATTGAAACATTTCAATAGTTGAGCCTTTTTATTGTCTCAGAAGAGCTATGACCTGGTCGAACATGGAAGGGCCTTGAGGCCTCCCGTTACGTAGATGCATCGAATTCGAACTGGCAGTTGACGGCCTCGGCATCTTGCATGATATCAGGTGTAGCCAATCGCCAACGGAGTTAAGGATTGTTCGCTGACTGGACTTGGCTGACATTCGGGTGGCTGTAAACCATCAGTCCTCTTGTCGCCTTGCTGCTCGTTTCTATCCTCTGTCACTTGCATTTTGGCTGGAACCACCATGATCGCAGTCGCAGTCGCTTGTCTTTGGTCAAAGGGAATGGGTTCATTCGCAACTTCATTGGTTATAGAATCGCAATCGGTAATATTTTTTACCTGAACCTAGACACGGAACCGAAATAGCTACATGCCAATAACTTCGATCTATATTGCCAAACATCATTGTTATCTTAGCTTCTTAGACTCTCAGCTCCTAAGGCTATCGATATATATAGAATCCTTTCACATAAATATGATTATCTTATACTATAAACACCGAGGCGAGGTGCGTCAACCAGTCTCGTATTAAAACCTTCCCGACACAAAGATAAGACCCTCCCCAACACTCTGTGTTGAGAGGGCTATCGTACAGGCCACTAACTCCAGCACAGGAACGGTATTGGCTGCGTCTCAGTCCTTAACAATTCCTCCTTCTCCGTCATAGAAATATGAGCTTTGCGATTCTCGCCATCGTTGTCGGTCCACCCATCCCATCCTGCCAAAAATGCCACTCTCAAAATCAACGGCGGGTAGGTAGGGAAAAACACCTCCCAATCCTCTTTCTTGGACAAATCCCACCCGAACCCGAGTCCCATTTCCATCCTCGCAACGTAAAGCCCGTAAAGGTGGATGAGATCGTTAACGACCATGGCAAATATGGCAACCCGCCATACTTTCTTGTCGTTTGTAACGCGAAGCAGGATTGCTTCGATTATTGCAAAATGGACGTAGGAGGATGCGAGGTTTGTCAGGATCAGTTGTGTGTTGGTCAGGATTGGGTCATGGTTCCCTGGTATTACTTTGGAGAAGTAGCTTTGCGGGGTGAAATGGGTTAGATAAGAACCACCCAGGGCGGATATAGGCTCGAGGTAGAAGAATAGAATGCGATATATCAAGCCGTATTGACCTCCCATTTTTTCTTGGTATTAATCTTAGAGGACTTGGTATTCTCTTAATTCGGATATCTGGAAACGGCGAGATCTTATGAGTTGTAGTGAAATATCCTAGGTAAGCCTACGTGAATTGGCTTGGCTTATAAACCTTGATGTCGCTAATGTCAGAAGGTTCGAACAGGATCGGTAGATGCAGCTTTGCTGACACACTGACAGAAGATCCCAGCGAGGGCTGCTGGTTCTGAGCCTAAATTCGATAGCGAACTTGGGGCTTATCCTGTAGGTCCGCACGTGATATAATACTGCTTCCAATCCTAATCTTTGAACATCTATGAATATTTTATATGTAAAAGTACAAACGGAAGCAGCAAGTTACAGGGTATCGTTGAGATCCAATTCGGCACTCGAGAAAAAGGGCCTCTGAATTTCGGGATCCCGTTCAAAAGGCCAAAATTGTTGAAATTAAGTAGTGTATCACATCAAATATGCCCCAAAAGCGGCCTTCCAGTTCTAAGAGATCGTTTTTTATATTGATCTATTAGAATAGCCCATCAACGTCACCAGTCTCCGGATCAACATCAATCTATTTATAATTTATTAGCAAATCTGTGGCAACTCATAAACATATAGAACAAAGACTCACCATCATGTAATTGGCTGCAGTTGGCAATCCTGGGATGGTTTGAATGTCTGCAGCAAGGGCGTAAAGGTAACCAGCACCGGCAGAGAGACGAACATCTCGAATAGGAACAGTGAAGCCAGTTGGTGCCCCCTTCAAGCTAGGGTCGTGGGAAAGAGAATATTGCGTCTAGTTATGAAGGTTAGCATATGAATATTTCACAAAGGTCGAGAATGATAAATTACCTTTGCAATGCAAATAGGAAGATTGAAGTATCCTTGTTTTGAATAGGTATCGATCTTGCTCTTGGATAGCTCGCTCAACTCAATTCCATCTGCGCCATACATCTCTTTCGCGATAATGGCCATTCTTTCTTCGATCGTACCGTCAGTGTCGTAGAGAAGCTTGAAATCTTTAGGTTGAGTAGAAGCCTTGATGACTCCTTTCGCAAGGTCGATAGCACCAGCGCCACCAGTGGCCCAGTGGTTAGCCGGGATAGCATCCTCGGCTCCAGCCTTGATGGCCTCATCGCGAATGACTTGATGCTCCGCATCAGTATCGGTTCTGCTTGCAAGTTAGTCATGTCTCTATATATCTCGCGATTCTTTAACAAAACTTACTCAAATCGGTTAATAGCAACGACGACAGGAACACCATATCTCTTCGCGTTTGCGATGTGCTTGGCGAGGTTAATGCATCCGGATTTGAGCAATTCAATATTCTCAGTTCTATACGCCTCAGGTAGAGGGGCTCCTGGGGTGATATCTGGTCCTCCTCCGTGCACTTTGAGAGCACGAACTGTCGCTACGATAACAACAACATCTGGGACGAGTCCCGAAGATCGGCATTTGATGTTAAAGAACCGTTCACCACCCATGGTAAAGTCGAATCCAGCCTCAGTGACAACGTAACCAGCCTTAGTTTCATAGTCTTCATCTACTTCGGTACCAGCGAGCTTCAGCGCAATCTTGTCGGCCAAGATGGAACTCGCCCCGATACTAAGATCGATCGGATTTGTCAGTTGGAATCTTTTGAAGTTGGTCTAGGAGATAGCTACGAACCTGATATTGGCGAAAGGGCCAGCATGAACGAACACTGGAGTTCCCTCCAGAGTTTGCATGAGATTTGGCTTAATAGCGTCTTTCATCAAAGCAGTAAGGGCGCCACCGGCACCGATATCATCGCAAGTAACCGGATCACCAGATCTGCTAGTGCCAATCACCATTCTTCCAAGTCGTTCTCTCATATCACTGAGATCGTTAGAGAGTGCAAGGATGGCCATGCATTCACTAGCAACAGAGATATCGAATCCAGTGACTCTAGTCTGTCCACGTTCGGTGGGGGCTTGCCCAACAGTGATTTGACGTAAATGGCGGTCGTTGATATCCAATACACGACGCCAGGTGATGGTGTCAGGATCAATGTCCAATCGGACAAACCTGGCGATTTCCTCCTCTGTCAACTCATCTGGGTTTGTCTTATCAATTCCGAGCTTCTTCAAGCGTCTGAACATGACAGGAGCAAATTCCCTCTTTCCCTTCTTCTTTGGAACTAAGCGGCTGTATAGTGCCTTGTCCTTTTGGGTGTTCTCATGGAACATCCTTGTTTCAATGGCAGCGGCCAACAGGTTATTTGCAGCAGTGATAGCGTGGATATCACCAGTCAAGTGGAGGTTAAACTCGTCCATAGGGATAACTTGACTGTAACCACCCCCGGCTGCTCCACCCTTAATACCAAAGGTAGGTCCTTGACTAGGCTGCCTAACGTTGGCGAATGCAATCTTGTTCAAGTGGCCAGCAAGAGCTTGTGTTAGACCGACTGTCGTGGTAGATTTGCCCTCACCAAGCGGCGTGGGTGTGATACCAGCAACCAGGACATATTTGCCATTCTTACGGTGGGCTAATCTGTTGAGCAATTCGAGCTTGACTTTAGCCTTGTGCGCACCGTACAACTCACATTCCGTATCCGTGATACCGAGCTCATTGGCGATAGATTTGATGTTCTTGGGATGCTGAGCTCTGGAAATGGCGATATCGCTGGGAACTGGTGTGAGGAGCTTGAGAGGAATCGGTGTGACTTTGCGATCAGCAGTTTGTTCATAGAACCGCATCGCAGAGTTGACAACATTTTGCAATAGCATGCAAATTGTCATCGGACCAACACCACCAGGGACAGGAGTGATCAGAGAAGAAACCTCTACGGCTGAGTCGTAGTCAACGTCTCCCACAAGCCTCTGACCAGATTTCTTACTGCTGTCCGGGATATAGTTTATACCGACATCAATCACGACAGCACCTGGCTTCAGCCATTCTCCCTTGACGAAGTTAGGCTTGCCAATGGCCGCAACCAAAATATCAGCCTGCTTGATGATCGCTTCCATATTCTCAGTCTTAGAATGGCAGACGGTGACGGTAGCGTCTGCGTTCTTTAGAAGATAAGAGACAGGGTTCCCGACAATGTCGCTTCTCCCCAGAACGACAGCATTTTTTCCTGCCAATTCTACACCGGATTCTTGGAGCAACGTCATGACACCTTTAGGTGTGCATGGTACGAATAATGGGCGCCCGCCGCGCTTGGCAAGTTCTCCAACATTGACAGTGCCAAACCCATCGACATCCTTATCAGCATCGACAGCAGAACTGATTGTATGTTCAGAAAGATGCTTAGGGAGAGGGAGCTGAACGAGGATACCATGAACGGTGGTGTCGTTGTTCAGGGCGTAGATATATTCGAGAAGCTACACCGCCTTGCATTAGATTCCTATATATTTAATTTGCTAGAACACTCTTTTCATTTATGTTCTCACTGACCTCTGGCTCTGTGATATCTTCTGGGAACTTTTTCGCTTCGCACTTGATGTTTGCCTGTTGGAAAGAGTCTTAGCGAATCTTGTTCCACCCAAGGAAAAATGCTAGCGTAACAAACCTCTTCAGCAGCCTTTAGCTTCATGCGAACATAAGTGCCTTCCAAAAAATTTGGCTGTCAATATAATATTTGTTTACAAGCATTTGAGATCTCAGGTAAATAACGCACTCGAGTCCGATCGGTCACCAACTTTTGATGAGAAGTGTTAGCTGTGGTTACTTTGTGAATTGTTGCATTTTTGAAGTTTTCGCACTCACCTTGGATAATAGTAAGCGCAGGTTTGAACCTCGGCGAGGTCTCCTGCTTCTTCTTGATTTGGTCATGCAGCTTCTCGCGAATCGACTTGGCGATGGCGGTTCCATCGATATTTTGGGCAACCATTGCTGCAGCGGAGTTTGGGAGCGAGCGACGATTGAGTCCTGCAAAAGACGGTTGTGCTGCTGCTACTTGTGCGATAGCGGGTTGGTGGAGGAAGCGGTCGTTGTTTTGGTGGGGTAACGCTGACTGCTGCCGGAGGAAAATTAAGCTCGACAAACGTCCATTATTATGAACATTATTGTGAACATGATTACCCCTCCACATGCACATGCGTTTCCCGGCACCCACGCCATAGCGTGAGATTCGAGCCAAGGCCGGCATATGAAAGTCTAGGGAGGGTCAGATATTTCTTAAGGTACGAGGGCGCACAGTGCGAACGACGAGGCACACGCAGTGTATGTCGATATTGCACTTTAGGTTTTAACGTTTTCGTCTGTGCGACTTTCGACAATTTGCGCTCTTTGTCCCGATGTCGCGCCGACAGCCGTTTAGATCCGCAATTTCAAGATGCGAACTACCACGTTTTTTTGTGTTAAACAAAACTAAGTAGAAGCGTTCCTTAAAAATAGGGCCGGGCCGTGCGTAGTATCGAAAGGGCGTCTTCGGGTTTCCTGTGTGATGTTGAATCCACTTGAATTGCCACCTCTTTGGCGCTGAAACTGTTGAACAGAGAATGCAGCTAAGCTAGCTGGTGTTGTCCTGTCCTTCCTTTGAGAAATAAGAGAAAGTAATTATTCAATTGGAACGGACTAAACAGCTCAGTTTATATTTGGACGCCAATGTGGCCATCTCGATTGCTTTGCCCTGGGGCTGCACTAAGAGCTTCATTATTTTGTTTGAGATGCATAGAAACTCCGACGTCGCCGCTAACGAGCTCAATTCCGTTCAGGTTTCGAACGCTTTGCACCGGCAGGGATATCATTTTACGTACGCGAACCCCCAAAACATGGTCACCGGATCCAGGCTGCAGATGGAATAACCTGTGGAACGTTGGCTGAAATTTTTTACACACAAAGCGGATCATTCGCCGTGCGCGGCGCATTTTAGTACAGATGCATATCTGGCATGATTGTTCTGTTCGGGATACCGCTAGCTAGGCCGGTGTATCGGTTTTGATTCCGTCCAGAGAGCTAGAAAGTTAACTTGATCCACCAATTGATCCGCCAGAAGTAGCCCTGCGAGGAACTACTCCATTTAGGCTCAAAATTTGTGTTGCAGCGCAGTCTTGGGAGCGCTCGACTAACAATTGTTGAAGGAGGTCAAGGAGATTTGATTCCGAAGTTAGATTGGCCGGGTGCCTTAAAAACCTTGACGTCTCTACCGACATAGGCGGGCAGGCAATGACTCATAAACGACCCAATCGCTTCTCGACGGAAGGGCGCATGCGGGCTGTGAGATATGTCCCGTTGGTCACATTGATTTTTTATATTCTGTAGACTCAATTTTTACATATTATCATTCATTCATTCAGGTCCAATAGCTTGCAGCCCTGACTTGTGTTGCTGCTACAGAATAACATTTTATAGGTTCATATTTCCACGGAACAATAAAGCTATAATATAGGACAGATTTATTTCAAGTGGGAGCTCAAGTGAAAGACAAAATAACAAGCTGATACCCAGTAATTGTAGTTGTTTTTCCAAAACAATAATCTGCGAGGCTTAAACTGTTACTTCCGCTCGACAAGAATGCTCTAAAGTAGAACCTCATCTATATCATGGTGTCTTCCTACAGGGGCAAAGACATCTGATCGATTCAAAAGAGCAGGTTTGGATTGATCAGCCGGAGGCACAAGCCCTAATCATTGTTGCCAACATTATCAAGTACCGGAATATCTCTAACTTCCAAATATATTATCGATCGATCACAATATCAAGGAATATTAGCTCGTAATGTAGTCATTGTCGAAAATTGTGTGTCAGTTCTTCTTTACCAAAATCTAAATTCTAGAACATGCAATACAACTAAGTGCCGCGACCCACTTTGAAGAACCCATGTGGACAACGTCTGTATATATTTCATCCTGTGCCAAGTACCTATTGCAAGTGCGATGTCTATAAATCTAACATATGAACGATGAGTCGTAGGGTTGCGTTGTCGACGTTGCAATTTACCCCCGCCAAAAAGCGAAAAAAATAAAAAAATAAAAAATGCACACACCAAAAAAAGCTTAATGGCACACAAAAAGCAGAAGAAAAAGAAGCTATTGCTCACCCCAGCAATATCCGCAATATCAACCAGATCGACTACCAACAACCACAGCTCCTCCAACCGCCGTCTACCGCCCTTTTATATCCCGACGCCTCCTCCCCCTCCCCCTCCTATCTCTTCTTATTTCTCTACCCATAGCCCATCATGAGACCAATTCTATTGCAGGGTAAGCTCCTCCCGCATCCAGATCCGTGCTTCATAGCTAACCTCTCCTCACAGGCCACGTTCGTCGCACCCCTCACTTCGGCTCTATATTCGACATTGGTGTCGCAGGCTGACTCTTATACTGTGTAGGAACGTGCCTTGACACAAGTCAAATTCAACAAAGATGGAGATCTACTCTTCTCAGTATCGAAGGACCACGTTATTTGCGTCTGGTACTCGCAGGTACTCCAACCAATCTTCGCACACGCCTCGCGTTATATACGTCGAATCGAATCGAATCGCAAAAAGCCCGCTAATCATATCTCTCTCATATATAGAACGGCGAAAGACTGGGAACATACCATGGCCATCAGGGTGCCGTCTGGACCATCGACCCGAACCCGGCTTCCACAATCCTCGCCAGTGGTGCCGCCGATAACACTATCAGACTATGGGATATCAAGGCCGGCAAGCTGATAAAAACATGGGATTTCCCCACGGCCGTCAAACGGGTTGAGTTCTCCGAAGACGGCAAGTACCTTCTCGCCACTACCGAACAGCGAATGGGTCATCTCGGCAGCATTGTCGTCTTCCCTATAAACTCGGATGTTGAAGGCGACCAGGTCAGCGAACCATCTCTAAGGATCACCTGCGAGGAGAGCAAAGCTACAGTGGTCGCATGGAGCTACCTGGGCCGTTATATCATCGCCGGTCACGAGAACGGCACCGTTTCGCAGTACGACCCTGTCTCCGGCGACCTACTCTACAACGTCCCCGTTCACGAAGCGGGTGCCCTAATCACCGACCTGCAAATGTCCGCCGACAAGACCTACTTCATCACATCCTCCAAGGACAAGACTGCTAAAATCATCGACGTGGAATCCCTGAAAGTTCTCAAGAAATTCGAGACGGACACCCCGCTCAACTCAGCGGCAATTACTGCGAAGAAGGAATTTGTCATTCTGGGCGGTGGACAGGAAGCTCGAGACGTAACGACGACTAGGGCGCAGCAGGGAAAATTCGAGGCTAGATTCTACCATAAGATTTTCGAGGACGAAATTGGAAGAGTGAAGGGCCATTTCGGGCCCTTGAATACCATTGCCGTACATCCGGCTGGTACATCTTATGCTTCCGGTAAGAATAAACCTTTTTTTTTGCCCTTTTCCTTTCAAGGCTCCCTACCCGCTATTTTCTTGTTTGCCGAAACAATGAGACCTACCTATCTTTTTTGATTTGGAATATTGTCTTGGAAAGCTAAACGTTCTTGTGCTGACATGTTGTAATTTCTGCGGTAATATAGGTGGTGAGGATGGTTATGTCAGACTGCACCATTTCGATAAATCATACTTCGATTTCATGTACGAGGTTGAACGGACACGGGCGCAGCATTAGTTGATTACAAAAAAGTATTCCTAGTCTTATATATCATATAACTTCTTTTTATTATTATTATTACTTTGTATTGTGGTGTACATTTTTCCCTTTGCTCTCATAATGCGCTTGTTTCATTTTTCCTCCCATGTTCGACATCTAGGGCATTGTAGGGCATGACGCATAGGATAGAAATTCACCTCTTTTCTTCTCTCGTTCAGCCTTGCTTTCTGCATATAATTCTCGAAGCAACAAAATTTTATTTATTTGTTTCTTGTGTATGAAGGGGAGATGCATCTATGATCGATGAATTGAAGATCGCTGGATGACTCTGATTCTTCCAGAATACTCACTATGCTATTACATACAACTATGTTCACAGTGATAATGGGTCGCGATTTTCACAAGGGAGACATCAGGGTAATGACATCGGGCTTCAAATAAATAAATAAAATCACAGCTAGCTGGTCATTAATCCGTGCTGTGATGCAATTGAGCTTCGCCTTGAAATAAAATATACATTTTGAATTGAATCGAAAGGAAAACAGAATGAACAGGTGAAGATGATAAACGCCCGTAGTTCCAACCGAGAGAAGGAGGGTACAAAGAGATTAAGGAAATAGGAGGAGGAGGTGATGGGAACCTCTGATGGTATGTTAAACAAAGGAAAACAGAAGAAAAGGCGTTTGCTCACGACAGAGGTATCTGAAGAATTGGGGGAAGGAAAGTGAGCCGTAGATGTGGGAGCTACCCCATAGCCAAGGAGGCGCATATACAGTTCAATATCGACAAGTGGGATATAAAAAATGACGAAAGATAGAAAGTACTCCCGTTTACAATGACACCGCCCGATAGAAAATAGACCAACCATAAAACAAGCTAAAGGGATTAAAAGAATTCTCGTAACTAAGTTTCTTTTTTTTCTTATTTTTTTCTTTCTTTATTTGATTGAAATCTTGTAAACTTTTTATATTTGTTTCCCGAGAGTGTTCTCGTCCCCAAATGGAGACTTCCCTCTGCTAGTTGAGGGTCGGCTGTCTTGGCTATCAACTTCCGAGATAGGCCTGAAGCTCATCCTGATGTCACCATCCATGAATCTGGCAGGTGACGTTCTTCCTGGATGCTTGATGTTCAAGGGAGCAACAGTATCAGTCAATATGGAAGCCCTGTCCGAGAACGGCGAAGCTTCATCACCAGGTGATTTGCTTCCAGTTGATTGTCCGTCCGACTTATCTTCTTCGGGAACTGGTGACATTTGCATCTTGTTCAGGAATGTGGAGCCAACAGAGAATGCTGGAGAATGGGGTGCCCTTTCGGAAATTCCTGGAGAGAGAAGGCCATCGCTAGATTTTGGAGCCGGGAATTTTGAAAGATCGATAGCAGGGACTGGTGGGGTGTTTGAAGGGGAGTAATTGGGTGACGAGGAGTTGCTGATAGCTGGTGAGTTCTTCACGGTGACAACAGCAGGTTTAGCACGCACGACAGTAGCCGTGGCGGCAAGAGGTGAGACAATTGCATTGCTACGGTAGATTGTAGTCGCGACCGAGGCACGAGGGTCGGCAGTACCGACAGTAAAGCCCGAGTTGGTTGACCAAACTGACTGTCGCGCAATGTCGTTGGCGGAGAAGAAGTGGTCGCCAGATTCTTGATGTTGTCCAGGAATCGCTGGCACTGGAGGAACTCCGAGGAAACCAGGTGAGTTTGGGTTAGATCTATTGGTGACACCTGGGATATATGCGATTTGGATGACATTGGAAGCCCGTGTTAAGACAGTCGAAGCGATGGAGCCCATGGAGTGCGTCGATGCCCTTGCATCTCTCAATCCACCGTATGAACTGCCATCCTTTTCAACTGCCCAAGCCGCAACACTCGCCTCGTAGGCCTCCTTCTGCTTCTTCTTGTTTCTTCGGATTAAGAAAAAAAGAAGAACACAGACGATCAAGAGGAACCCGAAGACACCTCCTACGATCGCTCCGACCGGTGCCCCACTTTTGTTGTTGGCACTTTGCGCAGCAGCATTACTCTGACTTTTTGTCATCAACACTTTACAGTCGACTTTCGCACAAGTATCGCAGGATTGAACCTCCAGTACGCATGTTAAGCCCTCGTCGCATTTGTGTGTTTTGCAGCTAGGTGGTATATCCGAACACGATACGCAGTTGCTTTGTCTCTTGAACAGTTGAGCCACTGGTAGGAAAAAAAGACATATGATTAGTTCTCCATTTTTTGAATACAGGGTTGTGTTCCATGGGTAATAGAAGTTTACGTACGCTCGTCCATAGCAGATGTTGAGAAGAAAGCCATATTGGATAGATATCAAGAGAAATCCCGCCCTTGCGCTCTGGTTTGTATATTCCCCCCCGCGAGATCCGGCCGATGCTTGATCCAGAATCCTGACCCGAGGATGCGTTGTATATGGTCCGAAAGGCCAAATTAAAATGAGGTTGCTGGCAAGAACTCAAGTTTTTATCGGATAGAAGGGACCATCTACGGTATTATGTATGTTGGTTCGAAAGAGGGAGGCTGAGTTGTTTCGTAAGATGTAGGGTCGCAAACAAGTATCTTTCAGAGTGCATACACTCGCAGAGATTCAAAAAAAGAGATGAAACCGTCGTGGAGAAGGTCGATGTGTGAGAATGTAGAGAAGGGGGGGTAGATGGTATGTGAATAGTAATAGTAAAAATAGTAAGATGTTGAATTGACCAAGATCAAGATGGATTCGAGGTCCCAAAAGTGCAAGAGAGGTGTGTTGCTGCTGCACGCTTGTTGCTGTTGGAGCAAAGTGTTGTCGGACCGTCTGCAGGGTGCGGGTTGGGTGAGATGAGCGGGCAAAATGTGGATGGCCAGTTCCCCTTTTCCCTTGTCGGTTGAGTCCCTTTTTCCTGCTTGTTCTCTGACTACCCAACGTTAGAACGTCGAAACAAAGAAAAATACTCGAAGATATTGAGAAAAATACAGAATATTCGAATGTCTAAACGAGTGTCGGTACGGTCGGATGCAAGTCACCAAAGGAAAAAGGACGTTTTCCGCTTTGACAACCGTCTATCCTTCGGGTCGGGTTTGGTTTGGTGGTTGAAAGACTAAGAGGAGAGAAGAAGAAACAGAAGAAAAGCCAGGCCGCTCGTACCAGACGGCTTTTCGATAATAAGGGAAATGATGCCCTCACTTCGGCTTACAGCCACACTCGCTATAAATTGACTGGGGATCGCTGTCTCGCTCTCAGGAACAGCATCAAAGGACAAGGGAGAAAAAAAAGAAACGTCGCGGACTGGGCGGCGGGAAGAGATGCGATTACTTTGGCTGATTGGCTTGAGTGGTTCTTGCCCTGCAAATTGAACGCAACCGCAATCCGGATGAATGGCCTGGTGGGGAGGAGCAATCTTAAAAATAAATTTTTAAAAACGAAGAAATGTCGCGAGCAGGAGAGGGAACAAATGCATGCAGAAAGATCCAACCTTTGTCGGGTGGAGATGAGCATCGAAAGAATGGGGAAGGAGGTCTATTGCAGCCCTGCCCTATGGCACCCAGCATCTTCAGCTTTTGTGCCTGTTGTATTCAAAAATAATAATCACGCTCTGGTCTGGCAAGAAGGCATCTATCATTTGGTCTACCTGACACCCGAGCCAGAAATATATTAAGATCCAACCTGTGACAAGTGTTACAGGAGAATGATGCCAGTGTTGGGCGCCCTGCAATTACCCGCATTGGCGATGCTACCCGATGTTTCGATCTTCTCGAAAAGCCAACTCCTTTTCCAACCCTGTTTCCTCAACATGCTCTCTCACTCTCAGCCGCTGTATTTTTGCATATAAACGTTTAAACAGATGTACGAAACGTCCAGCCAATGTTGTTGCTAACAGCAAGGCTAATGCAGTCGGAATTGCCCCGAAATTCAAACCGCTGCTCCATATAAGTACTCACTTAAGTATAGTATACACGTACACTTCCTCCGCATGTCGAAAGGATTCGCCTTCAGAGCACGCAAGGGTTCCGCAAGGAACTCTAGTTCTGCAGGGGTTACGTGTAACCCGAGACCACTGAATTTGAAGCGATAGGGCACTGTCCCGACTGTTCGAAATACCAATGCAATGTGCTTTCTATCACTTTGCACAGCTGAAAATATGGAGAAGCTATACCACCGATTTTAAGTAATTATAAGAAGCATCGTCTTCTCGTTGGAAAATGTAACTGTCAAAAAAGCCTGCATACCAAGCTGCGGCTGAAAGGGTCCATCTGCAGGCTGTCGGTGGAAGAAGAGCATGCAGCAGCAAGGGTATGAGGAATGATGCTCTAGCGCCATGCATCGCGAGAGGGCGATTTGACACCAAGCGAGCCGCGGTGGGTACCGACAGGAATCCACCCGTTATAATTTGAAGAGATATTGCTGCAGAAGCCGTTGGGAATCTAGACTATGCATACTTCTCTTTCATTTCATATGAACATCCATTTGATAACTCAATTTTTGATAACCAGCCACGTTCACGGAAGGAATAGACTGTAATATCTTTATACCCAACATTATCATTATTTTCTCTCTCTCTCTCTCTCTCTCTCTCTCTCTCTCTCTCTGAAGTTCCCAGCAATCAAAGAAGATCCCGAAGAATGCAAACGTCACGATGATATCAGTTGGCACAGAAGCAAGAAAATTTTGTAAGTGGTGGTGGCACGGGTCATAAAAAATTTAACACATCTTTCAAGGGTCCGTCTCCTAGCAACAAGCAGCTTCCGAATCGATATTATATCTGATGATTATTATTAATAACATGTGTATCTATAGCGACAAGGTGTATAACGACAGGTGGATGATCATAACATCGAGATCATCGGATTGCAAGCTTGTTGTTGCTGTTGCTGTTCCCAACACATACAAACAACACATACTGCTGAGATCATGTGGTGTGATTCGATTCAACGTCCAACCTCGAAATACAAAGTAACCCATTTATATTTGTCTTTAGCGTTGGCTAATTGGCATATGTCAAACACTGCAAGTATAAAGTTTTCAATTCTTTTGACCCGATATTAACCGTCGAGAGCAGGAAGCTCAAAAAAGACCGTTTGTGTCTCGCACAGGCCAATTTTCGATTTTTGATGAGAGCTTATTGTCTCTGTTCCCCTTTTGGGCTTTTGAGCTTGTTTGTGTGGCCTAGCAAGGCAAGAAAAAAGTGAAGGTGTGGCTGCGTGGCTGTGTTGCTCTCTCGCGAAAATCTCCAAATCGATACATCTTGAATCCAGATGGTATAATATCAGCATGCGGTGGCCAAGAAAAACGGGAAGTAACGATAACAGCTCTTTCCTGTCTGACAAGTGTCTTTCGCAGCTTGTAGTTCGTATTTTAAGATAATTTAGAGGCAAAAGAGCTCGATCGAGGATGTTTAGCTCTATTCGTTCAAGCTGGTGGCGCTAGAATTATTTTTAGTAGTGTGGTCCTCAACGGCAAGGTTGACAGGCCCCCCTGTTGTTGGTTGGTTGATGATGTCTCTTGGCCTAACTTGGCTCATGTGGCTTGGCTGCCTCTGGTGAGGAAAGACTTTTCACTTTATTTTTCATTTATTTTTGGGGCAAGAGACAAATACAATTTATTATTATTTTTTTACTCGAAAAGAACTATCCAAAGAAAGTCTTCTCATCGACATGTCGAACGTGGGTGAGCGGGATACCACCCATGAGACCGGGAACATGACATAACCCTTTGTTCGTGGGTAACATTGCCCGAAGCATTCAAGTCGAGACGCAGGAGACATGTGCGAAATAGGAGAAAGCCAACGGGTCATTCGGTTTCAAGCATGTTTGAATGGAACATGGGACCTGCCTCCCGTTCAACCAATGGCCAAGAGTCTAAAGGCCCGAGGGCATCTACTAGCGACGATCTTTGTACCTCCATATTTCGGCTTGAAAGGTAGTGGATTTGAGCCTGTAAGCGGATCTTGCCAGAGAGAGTTCACGATCCAACTTCTCCTTCAGAGACGCTATAGATCTCGGATTGCTTGTTTTTGTCAGAAAAGTCTCATCTTACTTTCTTATACGGTTCTTCGTATAGAATTTAGGAGCGCATATATTTTGATTTGGTATTTCGTCTATTTCAGTGTGGTACCTTTGTGTAGGGCTGCGTCAGTGGTGCTAAGCCTACCTGACATGATGGCTGAGCTGTCGGGGAGGAAATTTATGCCCTGGGGCCAAATGTACTCATCGAGAAATGTCCAGAATTGCTTGCCATGAAGAAGATCAAACTGAACGAAAAGGTCAGTGGGGGACTGGACCTGAGGTATCATCGACGAGCTGAGATGGCATCAATGGGGGGTTTTTTGGATTTTTGGTTACTCTCTCTTATATGCAGCCAAGATGTTAGCATCTTCAAGTTGGCATTACCACATATGCAAGTTCAATCGTGACCGGGCTGGAAATGTCATGATGGCGAGGTCAGCTCTTCACAAAAGACGGCCTTGGCTTCTAGAAAACGGCTAGGTTGCTAGGAAGCTTCGTTAGGTTGAGAACTCGAACTCCTGTGGTGGTGGTGGATGAAGGGGGAGCGGCCGGGGGGTTGGGTAGACGGATTTGCATTACCTCTGAGATAGCTTGCATGGCTGCCCCTGAGGCCTTTTTAAAAATAGGTCAGCGCAGGAAAGAAGCGTAGTATTGGAGAGCCCGATACGCAA
Organism: Dactylellina cionopaga; assembly: GCA_036971295.1. Lineage (NCBI taxonomy): Eukaryota > Fungi > Ascomycota > Orbiliomycetes > Orbiliales > Orbiliaceae > Dactylellina > Dactylellina cionopaga. Next base: position 2,112,566 of record JAJTTY010000006.1, read on the forward strand.
CCTTTCGTCAGATGCAAAAGTCTTCTTGGATTGTTCGAAAGGAGAGAGAGACAGACAGACAAACAGGCAGACCCAGACAAGCAAGATACATTAATACATGTCAGTTGTGTGTGTGTGTGTGTGTGTCTGGTAGCATGTCTCTACCACCATTTTCACCCCCCTTCCTTTTCGGACCCTTTCTTCATAACAGCTTGCTCTCCCCCCCGGACCTCTTTAAGCTCTTCGATCTCCTCAAGCCCCTTCAGCTAGTAATCTTAAAGTCTTCCTTTTTTTTCTTTCTTACTCCTGGGTAGAAATATCAGTTCCTCTCTTTTGATTTCTATTTCACTATTCCCTTTTATTCTATTCAACTGTCATCTCTCCATCATTTTATCACCATCACCAACTTCAAACACCAGCTTTCAGTTTGAAGGTTTCTCCTTTTTGTCGACTTTTATAAGTATAGCATAGTCTGGTATAGACGACGTTGTCAAGGTACGTGCTCGCACAAACAACAACAACAACAGGAGCAGTGGCGGCAGCGGCAGCAGCAACAGCTCCTTCCTTTCCTCTTCTCGCATCGACCTTACCCTCTCGTTGTGGCTCCGAATATTGTTTTCGTCACACAGCCCATCAAAACACGCTCCCTCCGAGTCCATTCACAGACACCTACATGATACTACATATGTATCCTACCTCCACTGCATAGACTACTCTCAAACTACACACTGGCCGACAGGCATCATACATGTTACTTGCAGTAGACGAGACACTAACAAACGGCGGTAGCACCGATCAGTGATAGACAGACAATAATAAACATAGCATAGCATTTTCCAGCAATTGCTATTGTCCTCCATAGATAAACATTCTTTCGCTCCCCGATTCCCCTGAAGGTATTTTAACAACCTCCCCCAAACCATTTATTAACAACTTGGCCTTCTTCTTCCTCTTCCTCTTCCTCGATCCTCTTCCATTCTCCAACCGTTCCTATTCTTCCTCATTCCTGCCTCTTAATATTTTTGTTATATCTTTCCTGTATAAGAGCCCTTGTCCACAACACCGTTCCCTGGTTTTTGTTCGCTTCTTCTTCTAACGACTTTACTACTTCAGGGCTAGCCAGTCGTTCTTTTTTTCTCTTTCCTTCTCCCAAGGCAAAAAAAAGAACTTGTTCCTTTCTTTCGCCAAACCAGAATTCGTCTCGATATTCCATCTTGGTATGTCCACGCAAAGCTCTTGAATGTTCCGTGCCTATCGTTTCGTGGCTCCGAGGAAAGCAGGCGGTTATTTGAAACCTTCTTATGCGGTTATGCTTCCTTGACAAACAGCTTCGCCAAGAGACGAGCTTCCTTACACAGCTGGCTAACACGCTTCACGAAAATCAACAGATTCTTTTAACCGTTCGCGATCACTCGAATACAATTGTTGGTATCATTTTCATTTCGTCAGTTTTGAGGCGAGCATCGATACCGTAAAGCTCAAAGAAGCTTAATAAAAACCACCTCCTTTCGATATGGCACATCAAGGAGGTTATGGCGGCCCGCCTGCTGGCTCTGGCTACGGCTACCCACCACAGCAAGGTCACCCGTATGGGCAAGCAGCCAATGAAGACTACGACGAGAGAGACGAGCAGAGAAACCTCCTCAATCAGCCCAGTGGTCCGGTTGAGCACCATGCTTCTGGATACGACGAGAACAACCCGTTTGGTTCTGGTGACGTTCAACATCATTCCTTGCAAGAAACATACGTTCCCAACGCGAGACCGACAACCCAGTACAGCGAAATCCAGCAGCCGACACCTTTGGAAGGTGGAGCTCGCTTTGCAGGTCTTCCAACTCGAGTATCCTCCCCGTATAATAGGTCAGAGGCTTCATCTACGGAGGCATGGAGAGAAAGACAAGCTCCAACGAATATGCGCCGATATGCTACCAGAAAGATTAAGCTTGTCCAAGGTCAAGTTTTCGCCACTGACTATCCCGTCCCGTCTGCCATTCAAAACGCTATCCTCCCAAAGTATAAGAGCAAGGATCTCGAGGGTGGAACTGAGGAATTCACGCATCTGAGATGTAAGCATTATCTGCCAATTAAAGCTGCTGCGCTTGGGACTTTGATATTAACCGCATCAATTTAGATACTGCCGCTACATGCGATCCCGACGACTTCACGTTGAAGAATGGTTATACGCTCCGTCCAGCTATGTACAACCGATCGACCGAGCTGCTCATTGCGATCACATATTACAACGAAGACAAGGTTCTCACCGCCAGAACACTCCACGGTATCATGCAAAATATCCGAGAAATCGTCAACCTGAAGAAGTCCGACTTCTGGGGAAGAGATGGTCCATCGTGGCAAAAAATCGTTGTCTGCTTGATCTTTGATGGTATCGACCCCTGCGACAAAGACACTCTTGATATCTTGGCTACTATTGGTATCTTCCAGGACGGTATCATGAAGAGGAAGATTGATACCAAGGAAACCGTTGCACACATTTTCGAGTATACCACACAATTGTCTGTCACTTCCTCGCAAATGCTCGTCAGGCCGAAGGAGGAAGATCCGCAATGCCTTCCACCAGTTCAAATGATGTTCTGCTTGAAGCAGAAGAACTCCAAGAAGATCAACTCCCACAGATGGCTTTTCAACGCCTTCGGAAAGATCTTGAACCCTGAAGTTTGCGTTCTCTTAGATGCCGGTACCAAGCCCGGTCCAAAGTCCATTCTTTATCTCTGGGAAGCTTTCTACAACGACAAGAACCTCGGTGGTGCCTGTGGTGAAATCCACGCCATGTTGGGAAGAGGCCTCAGGAACTTGGTCAACCCGCTCGTTGCCGCTCAGAACTTCGAGTACAAGATTTCTAACATTCTCGACAAGCCGCTGGAATCCTCCTTCGGTTATGTGTCTGTGCTTCCCGGTGCTTTCTCTGCTTATCGATTCCGTGCAATCCTTGGCCGGCCTTTGGAGCAGTACTTCCACGGTGACCACACACTTTCCGCGCGTCTCGGTCCCAAAGGTATCGAGGGTATGAATATCTTCAAGAAGAACATGTTCTTAGCTGAAGATCGTATTCTCTGCTTCGAGTTGGTGGCCAAACAGAACGAGAAATGGCATTTGACCTACGTCAAGCTGTCAAAGGCCGAAACTGACGTTCCAGACGGTACTCCCGAGTTTATCTCTCAGAGACGTCGTTGGCTCAACGGCTCGTTCGCCGCCGGTGTCTACTCCTTGATTCACTTTGGCCGTCTCTACAGATCAAGCCACAACCCGCTCCGCATGTTCTTCTTCCACATCCAGCTCCTCTATAACATCTTCTCTCTCATCCTCTCTTGGTTCGGTCTTGCAAACTTCTGGCTTACTACTTTTGTCATCATGGGTCTTACTGGCAACCCCGCTCAGGGCTCGCCCTGGCCGTTTGGAAAAGCAACCCCCATCATCAACGTTATTCTGCAGTATATCTACCTCGGCCTAGTCATGATCCAATTTGTTTTGGCTCTTGGTAACAGACCTAAAGGTTCGAAACACACATACATTGCCTCGTTTATCTTCTTCGGAATCATCCAGCTCTACGTCATCATTTTGTCCATCTACCTAGTAGTAAAGGCATTCCAGACGTTCCAGCTAGATACAAGCAGTGCGGCAGATTTCTTCAGAAACTTTTTCCAAGGAACCAGCGGTGTCATTTTGGTGGCTCTTGCTGCAACTTTTGGTCTCTACGTTGTCTCCTCCCTCCTCTATCTCGACCCATGGCACTTGTTCCATTCCTTCCCGCAATACCTGCTCATCGCTTCTTCGTACACCAACATCCTCAACGTTTATGCCTTCTGCAATTGGCACGATGTTTCCTGGGGTACCAAAGGAGCCGACAAAGCCGACGTCTTGCCAGCTGCCCAATCCAAGAGCACCGACGGAGGAAAGGCGCAAGTCATCGACGAACCCGACAAGCCGCAAGCCGATATCGACTCTGCGTTCGAGGCTACCGTGAAACGTGCGTTGACACCGTACAAGCCGGTTGAAACCAAAGAAAAGAAGTCTCTCGACGATTCATACAAGAGCTTCCGTACCAGACTCATCCTGTTCTGGATGATTTCCAACGGTATCTTGGTTCTTGTCGTCACCGACAATGCTTTCGATTCTTTCGGTATTCAAAACGACGCCAACTCCAGGACAGCATTCTACTTCAGACTTTTGCTCTGGTCGAATGCCGTTCTTGCTCTGTTCAGATTCCTTGGATGCTGCTTCGTAAGTTTACTCTCTATCATAATACTATATTTTCAGCATCAGATCGCTAACTACAATTTCAACAGTTCCTTTCCCGGGCCTCGATTCAATTCATCATTGCTCGTCGCTAAACAGAGCAGTAGAGTGCGTATGCATCGTGATGACTTGCGCACCCCACGAAGAAAAAACCCGTGTCGTTATGAAAATTTTCCCCTAGCATATTTGAAATGACTATGACGAACAAGAAAAGAAATCGGATAGGAGTAAAAGCAAACGATGACAGACTTATATTATACATTTTAAGGCGAAAACCCGCTTTTTTTTTTGTTGTACGGGAGGGTTCTAAAACACTTTGCTGGTTCACTTCTCCATTCCTTGTTTTTACCAATCCGTTTCTGCGAGTGTAAATCTCTTTTTTTATTTATATTTTATTGCCCTTCGATCCGGCGTTGATGTTTTTACCTGCGAGTTTTATTATAACTTTGGCATTGCTTTCTTCTTTTAAATACTTTTTTGTCTAGTCTTTCTTTCTTATGATTATCATCATATTTTTTCATGCCATGTGGAAGACTGTTTTTACATAGCTTCTATATCATTGATAGGAGGAATGAATAATACCAAATGGTAATTTTTGATACTGAACAATGTGCAACTTTCCAAAAATATATTCTTCCAGATAGATTTTCCTCTCTACCGAGCGGCTAGTTTACGGGACTATCTCGGATGTACACAACTGAACACACGAGTATATGTATTTATATATTCACGCTCTTCAGACGCCGAATTGCGTGCAATGAACAACACACCTGATGGAAGAGTGGACGTCGAAATTCCCCGATTAGGAAAGCATCTATAAAGAACCCCGATCTGTCTGTTGATGCCGCATTTATAATGATGTCGATGCCGCATCCGGTCATCCCACTTTTTGGCTGTAACTTTACTTTGTGCAACGCTCGTCAGGAACGAAACAGATATTGAAAGTTGAAAGAGCTAGGATCTCGGACGATATATTGAGGCGCATAATATACGATAATAAAATTATCAATAAATTATCATTCTGATCGTGAAAGAGCTTCTAATGTCAGTGATTCTTTACCTAATTTCTCATGGTAGGCCCGACATCGCTGTTCAAATTAACGCTGGTAGTGATCAGGACTATGACGAAATGACAGACTGGTAGCCTAACATCTAACTAACCGTCCAATGTCCGATTTAGCAGCTGGAATTATCCCCGGTAAAATATGCTCCACTAAATAGCCGTTGGGATTTGGCTTTCTTCTGCCCTTGTAAATCTGTAAGATGCAAATCTGGTGATAATCACACACCCTAGTTGGCAACCCTGCGATTCCTTTGTGTTGCAAGGGGAGATGATCTGGGTTTGATATTTTAAGATTTGCCTAAATAGGATAGTTGAAACGGGCGGTTTTTTTTTTGGGAGAGCAGATGACGTATCCTTCACACGATCAAAAATCTTCGGGAAGCTCGAGAGAGCAGTATCTTGCGAAGATCGAGATTTCTTCCCTTGATCTGGAGGAATTATATTCTTACATCGAGGGATTTTATCCCCTTTGGGTTTATCAAAGATCAGACCCGACGAAAATATATTTTACTTTTGTATTTTATATTTTATATTTCATTTCATTTTCCATCAGTTTTCTGTTGTTCTCATTTTTTGAAATTTCTTCTGCTGCTACGATGGTACAGGCATACACACAGAATATAATATATCTGCTTTTGCATCTCAGCGTTTGAACGAACGAACTACACAAAAGTTTTAGACATGGTGTTCGGATTCGAATGCGAAAAGAAAGCTAGAGCCGGGGTGTGCTCCCACCAATCAGATCATGCGATCTCTTCTTGGTAGGTTCTTTGGATTGTACATTGCATTGGGAAAAAAAATAATGGTTCCCCACCATTATCCGATGCCATGCATGGGATTGGACGAAAAGGAAAAAAAAAAAAAAAAAGGGGAGCACCGCTGGAAGGATTTCATCATCGAAATATATATTTTTTTCTTTGGTTCATTCGGCTGTATAATTAGTTTTTTTTTGGTTACATCGGCAAATATTCATTGAGGGTAAAAAGAGCACATTCTGTTCTGGTCAAAAAATGTTCCAAGAGAAATGTGATATATTTATTTATATTTCTCTTACGCTTAATAAAGACAGGAGAGAGAGGGAGAGCAAGTCCGAGAGTAAAAAATAAAAAATAAAAAAAAAGAAGGGGGGAAAAAGGGGGGACGATTATCAAAAGATATCTCACTACTACTGTATGTCTGGTTTCTGTAAATGGTGTCGGTAGACAGCTCGTTCGGGTTGGACTGGCTGGGGTCCCCTTTGCCTGAGTCCCATGCAGCATGCAATCTGGGAGGGGGCTAGTGAGCGGACCTCCCTTGCTCTTCGGTCTGTAGAAACCGAAAACGCCAGTGCACGCCGGCAGTACATAGGGGCTCGAAGCCTATCGATTGCAGGTTGGTGGGGACTGGTGGGAAAGAAAAGTTTCGATTTTCGAAGGTGCGAAGTGCAGTAAAGCGTTCATGCAAGCTTCCCTTGGCTTGGAGCATTTTCAATCTGGTGGAGTGTTTTTTTCTTCTTTTCCTTTTTCACGGTCATGCTTCTTTTCGAACGAAATCATGGAAAAGACGAGACAAGAAGGAAAAAAAAAAGATTGGGACCCCCGGTCGGTGTCAATGAACAACATGGGAAAGGCATGAAGGTTGAATTATGACGTTAGCGCCCCCTTACTGATGCTTCCTGCCTGCCTGCCGCCTGCCTCCTCTTCTCCAGGAAAACGTTTTATTTTATTTTTCTTTCTTGTGTGACTCGACCGGGAGGTGAGGGCAGAGTCTACATAGCATGCTTTATATATACATATATATTAATATGTTATACCAATACGAGACAATACAATTACTCAAGCTAGATTCGAATACCCGGATGGCAGATGTTGAGCGGGATGTTAGTTGCAAAGATGGCTTCTTTGGCCCCGTTTCATCGGTCGCGATGTGGCTTTTTGGCGAGGTTTCGCCCTTCGGCACACCCTGGGGGATTTCGGCCGTAATCAAAAGGCGGATTCTGTGAAAGTTTATATAGGTATTTTTTAATTTGTCAACGTAAGATGGAAGGAATAATAACCAATTTCCAATATGACGAAGTAAGTATATTGCGTAAAGCTGCTTTGATATACGTAGCACTGGTATATAAGGGATGGGGGTGTGCTGGTTTATTAGTGCCAGTGGAGAACGTGCGTGTGTATGCGTGAGTCTGTCTCTCTTTGCTCGGTGTGTGTGGAGTAAGAGTACCTGTACTTGTTACCTGTTACTTTGGTTAGTCGCAGTCAGTCAGTGTTAATAATATGAGTGTGCTGATGTATTATTTCTTTCGGGCACTCAATTAAAATCGGAATCCCTTTTTCTAAAGCTTTTTTCGCTGTTGGGGTTTGGTTTTTTTTTTTTCTTCTTAACTTCCCCCTTCCTATCGTACGTCATTTCATCATCATTCCACTTTTTCCTGCCAACCCGCAAAACCACCATCACCTCGACTCCCAGCCCGAACACAATACAGCCAGCGCCGCTTATTCGTAGTAGCAGCAGTAGCAGTAACAGTAGGATACTGCTCTGATTGTATCTGCTCGTAGACAAGAGCCTCCCGCCTTACCAGCCATCCGATCAAGCTTGTTGCGCCTCTTTCTCTCTACCCTACATACGCACATACTCCATACATACATCCCTCCTGCTGCACTCGCTCGGTCATCGATCGATCCTCTTTTTAGCTCGCCCGTTTTCGATCGCAGGATCACGCCGTTGTCGAATCTACTACTACCAACGCGCCAGTGAAACGGTTCGCATTCTGTGGGCTATTCTAATTGCAGCGCTTCACTTTCGCTTTTCCTATCCTCTTGCTCACAGGTAAGTTTTTTTTTTTTTTTTTTTTTCCCTGCTTCTGCTTCTGCTTCTGCTTCTGCTTCTGCCACTTTTTGCTCTCTCGTCATCGTGTTTGGCTTGCTTTGCTGTTGTGTGTTATTCTTATACCAAAACTCGGGCCGCAACACAATCATAAGGATAGAGTATTATAAATTAGATATATCTCTATATCTATATATTATGTCTTATATCTGATATTCATATTCATATTTATAATATGTTCTGAGGATGAGAAGGAAAGGTACTGTTGGTACCTTTTCCTTGTTATCGATTGTCGAACCTGCATGCCCATTTCCCTTCTGCTTCTGTTCAAATATGCTATTCGCGGAATAGCATGCTGTTGGAGGGAGGGATGGACGATCGTTTCCCTCTTGCTCGTCCTCTCTTGACGGCCTTTTCCAGAACCCAGCTCTGATTTGTAAGACCGAACTACGGCCTTTTCGTATCTCTTGGTTCTGTTTGGGTAGCAATTCCTCGCTTTTTTCGATTGCTATAGCTGGTCTCGATCCCTCCAGCCCCGGCACCTGTTGCCACCATTCGAAGCAGTTCAGATGGTTCGTTCGTTCCAGAGAAAACGAAATGGGAGTTTTGCCTCTAGAATAATCACCTGCCTTTGTTATCATTTCTGTTCCATTTTTATTTTTCGATTCAGCAGTTTGGGCATGCCAATCCTCCCCTAGCAGCTTCGTCCCACGGGTGCGTTGGAAAAGCTCCCAGCGCTGACTGGCGGCTGTGAGGATCGCCTGTTCGAAAACCGAGTACCTCGTTTTCCTCTGCTCTACGAAGTAAGGAGAAGGAGGAGAAGGAGGAGGGGTATTATGGCTATTATGGCGTCTGGCAAGAAGTTATTGGCTGTGCCCAGTGGTTGGTAGTTGAGAAACCAATAAATTATTTTTATTGGGGTTGTGCTTGACATATCATTTCGTCATTCCTCTCGCTACTCTTCTTCTTTCTCCCTTCCATCATCACTCGAACGAACGTCCCCCCCAACGCACACCGCTCCTATCCCTCTTTTCTTCGAAACGCCTTCACAAATAATATATTATAGAAAGAAGTTTAGACATACTCATGTAAGGCCTTGGGACCGGCGACGGCCTTGACCTGAACCTTTCACTACAATCCCCACGTTCCCTTGCATTTGGTGTCCCACCATTTGCATTTCCCTTGCCTTCCCTTCCCTTTATTCATCCACTCATTCATAGGCTACCCGATTATCCGATTGCCAGATCTCTGCGCAATCCCGTCCTTCCTCAGTCTCACCCCTCCCCTTTCGCCTTCCTCGCTTTTATCTATTATAGTAATACTATTTCTTGTGTACTTGCCTTCGATACCTCGTGCTGGATCCGTTCGGGTGTGCCCAAGCTTACAAACCATCTTGCTAGTAGACGTGATAGAGTTTCCATTCTGTGCCCAACCAAAGCCCTGAGGTCGTCGCTGCGTTCGGACTTTCTCCCCCCCCCCAGAAATACTCGAGTTAAAAAGGAACACCCGACTCAACATCTCTGTCGTCATACCTCACCCAAAAAAAAAAGCCAGACATCAACAACTACGTCAGTTTGTCTTGACTTGACTTGACTTTTCGGCCGCCTTTCTTCTCATTTTGGGCTGGATCTCTTTTACCTGGAACGTTTACGCATTGGAACTAGAACGACGACGCTTGCATTCTGTCGTCATCCTTTTTCTTTTCCCAAATTCCTATCGGGGGGTCGTTATAGGAGGAAAATAGGTTTCTGAGCAACATCATCACCAGTTAATACACAATGTCGGCCGCCGTAGCTACTCGACAGTCCCAGGGACCGTCAAATCCCACATCTCGCATCAACTCTCCCCTTGACACTAAGCGACACTTCGATGGTATGTCACCATCTCCACCTCCTTTGTGTTCTTTTGTTCAATTTGAGATGTCTTCCCCTTGAATGTGTGGCATTGTTGGATCGTCCATGACTTTCCGACTCAGCCTCTGGAATTCTTGACTGTCTAAACAACCTGGAAATGAAAAATGGCTTTCCCGCCCTCCAACAGTTGTGCAACGTCATCGAATAACATTCTCAACCTACCCGTGGCAATGCATCTCGCAGAGTATCGTATCGTCGATAGTAGAACATCCGTGCTAACTACGCAATAACCATGAATTCAGAACCACCAAAGCGAGGCTCTCCAAAAGTTTCAAATCGAGATTTATCGAAAAACTCGCCCAAGACCACCGTGAAACAACATCCAACAACTCGGGGTGCTGCCTCCAAAGCTACAGAAGCAGTCGCGAAGACAGCCGCACCAGCAGCGAATAACACCACAACCGTAGTATCGGAAACAAGTCCTCAAAAGGAAGGCGAACTACCTCCGCCTCCCCCACCGGCATCTGTTGGCGACGAAGGTGGAGATTATTTTTCACAGGTTCCTTCCAACAAGTACCGAGAAGAACCGAACCCGTTCGAAGAATCATTCTCGAAACCCGACGTTTTAACTCCGGGGAAAGCCTTGTTGCCGCCTGCTTCGCAGATAGCCTCGCCCAACACGAATTTCGGAACCGGTAGTACATTTAATTGGGGGTTCAATTCTCTCCGATCGGGACCGTTGTCCCCTGCTATGTTGACTGGCCCTTCTGGGCATTCGTATGACGCTTCTTTGAGGACTGGGCTCACACCAAATGAGTCCGGCATCCGATCTGGGTTAACACCAGGCGGCAGTGGAAGCATGTTCCCGGCTCCGTCTCCCAACACCCAGGCCTTGTTTGGATTTGGAAGCGGACCAACCCCGGGTACCATCGAATTCCAGAAGACTGCTATGGCTGCACAAGCCGTCAACCGACCTCCGAAGAACGGCATGACTGCTGCACAGGCGATACCGATTCAAAAGCCTGAAGAAAACCCCGATGCCATGGACGTGTCCGGAATGAATGTAAACAAAATGCCACAGCAACAACAACCAAGACATCCTTCAGATCCCTTTGGCGTCGATGCTAACGCCGCTGCCAACGGACTCTACTTGCTTGCCCAGCAAGGGCAAAAACACCAAGCTGAAAACCAGTTTGTGCCAGCAAATATGTCTCAGGGTATTCCTGTCCCTGTCCCTGTTGCTGTCTCTGCAGCCAACGGGGCTATACCCATGAACATTGATGCCAATGGGAATAATACTATGAAACGTAATTCTATTGCTACGAGTGGACACAGCAGAAATGCAAGCACAGCCACTCGTGGTCAGAGCGAGGCCAGCGAGGATATGGCTGGCAGTGACGGCGCGGACGGCAACGCTCATAAGAGCAAAAAGGCAAAGACGGCTGCAGCCAAGAAGGGTGCTATGAATGCCGGTATAACAAAAGGCACCGGCAATCGAAAGAAGCCCGACGATATTAAACCTCCATCGAATAAGAAGGCTAAGAAGGCTCTCTCTTCGAATGGGGATGAAGATGAGGATATGGATGATATTGACGACATGGATGATGTAGGAGAAGACGGACAAGATACCAAGAAGATGACAGATGAGGAAAAGAGGAAGAATTTCCTGGAGAGGAATAGGTATGCATATTCGTTACATCTTTTCATCTAAAAAAGATTAGACTTGATTCTAACAAATATACTTCCAGGGTCGCTGCGTTGAAATGTCGACAGCGGAAGAAGCAATGGCTTGCAAACCTTCAAGCCAAAGTGGAATACTATGGAGCTGAGAACGATGCCTTGACATCCCAGGTCACCAATCTGCGCGAGGAGATCTTGACTCTCAAGACCCTTCTACTGGCTCACAAGGACTGTCCTGTGAGCCGAGCCACTGGCGGCCCTCAGATGGCGGGACTTGACGCGCTTGGTGCACTCAGTCAGGGTGACTACGCTCAGCTCCATCATGGCTATCCAGTTCCCCAAGTTAGCATGGCTCCACCTGGATCTAGAAGGTTCTCGTGAACCCATGGTCTGAATGGCGAATTTTCTTACCCTTTTCTACACAATCCAACAAACAATCATTGATTGAGCATTTATCCAGGAGAAACTCATTGCAATGTGTCATTTTCTAGTTTGGTTACGGGTTCGTCTTAGCTTCTTTTAATATCGATACGCGAATACGTTCGCCTCTTGTTTTCGATGCTTGTTATCATTGAATGATTGCAAGTTGTGTCTTTTGTTTTTTCGGTGGAGTCAGAATGTGTACGATCTTTCTGGGAGGCATGGGGAACGTTGGGAACTACATACGATTTTAATGGCTCCCCCTTCTTTTCTAGTTCTGTTGAATGTTCCTCCTTTTTTCAATCCTTCTCCCCTCGTTCTGTGGCAGTGGAATAATGGCTGCATATTAAAAATACCCTCCGGCGTCCATCAAAATCTCCTTCAGAATTAACTGCATATTGCTTCGATTTCCTCACCACACTTTTTTAACCTCAGTCTGATAACCTCAATATCAATGGCCGACATTTCCATCTCTCTTACACCCATCTCTTGCCTGGTTCGCTAGCATTATTATGTCTCCTTTTTATCATGCCTAATGACAGATACTTCTCATACATTTCACATTTAATCTGTCTTTCTGGAAGGCGTTTTTAGAATCGGAATAAAGTTTTTTTGTTTCTTTTAATCGCTCCCAAAATTGTTCTTTTATGCTGTATTCCTCTCTGCAGTCCTCGAGACTGGGAGAATATTTTGCTACTTTTCTAGGTTTCCATGGTGGGTTTTTCTCCTTTGTTACACGTTTGATATATCGATATCATTTGCTTGTTTCTTGTAGTGTACTTATCTCAACTGCATTGCCTGGCTTTTGTGACGATCTTATATTTCTCTGCTGCAGACCTCGTTTCCACGCTCTGCAATTTTGTTGGATTTTACTATTACTTCTTCTACTTTCTTTCTTCTTCTTCTTCTTCTTCCTCTTCCTCTTCCTCTTCCTTTTTATCTGTCTTTTCTCTCTTCGTTTTCTCCTTAAAATCGTGTGTATATGTACATTGAAGAATTCTTCCAACCATTCAAAATTATTGAAGCTTGTGTCGTAGTTACTATTCTGTGTTGCGTTTGTGATGGTATTTGGCAACGATATTTTAGAGAATTTTCCGACGTCGCCAACTTTGAACCACATTCCCACCGTCAAACTTCAATCCAACATCCGTCATCAACCCCACCCATCCACTCGGCCACCTCGCCTAGGGGGGTCCAATTGGCATACAATATGGCTGCCCCTTCCGTCTTCACGATCAGCGCCCTCTCATCGTCAATGCCTGTGCTACAAAGATCCATCCCGACTGCTCGAAGGAGAGCCGCTCCCCTCATCAACCTAGCCACCAGATGGTCCGATATCAGGCACAAATCTACAACCAGACGGATGACAAAGGCTCTCCGATTGCACCCTCACGCATCCTTCGTCGGAACAGCGTCTACAATACCCGCCAAATCTTCACATCCACCGCCTTCTCTATCGAAAGCCGAACCAATATCATCACTCCTACCAAATATCATCCACAACCCGCCAGCAGCTGCACCCACACCCCACCTCACCCCAAAACTCTTCTTACCACAGGACGACCCTCGATACTCCGCTCCTTCACCCACAGCAATCCTCACCGCTACCCCTGCGTCAGTAGTTGAGCCGATAGCTCCTCGTCCCCAACTCACAGGCTCAGACGGCGAAACCTCATCCGATAAACTCCCACCGGCGCTGACACGCCCTTATCAGAAAACTTACCATCTAAGCGAAACCGACATTCAGAAGATCCAACGGCTGCGCAAGTCGAACCCGGATAAATACAGTCGAAACGCGCTGGCCAAGATGTTTGGGTGTTCCGAGTTCTTCATCGGTATGGTGGCACCGACGACAGACGAGAGGAAGGCGAAGATGCTGAAGAAGACGGAGGAGGTTAAGGAGAAGTGGGGGAAGATTAGGACTTTTGCGAGGGAAGAGAGGTCGAGGAGGAGGGTTCTGTGGAGCAAGGATTTATAGTCGATATATTTCGGTTGGGATACCTAGTATTAGGTTTGAACGAGATGTTAAGCTGTAGAGCTTGTTGGAGATCCTACAGAGGGGTGTCGGTTACAACTTACGAGGTATATCTGTATCAAGCAGCTTCGAATCGAAGCAGGAGGCAGATCGATATACATCATGATCTGGTGCGATATCAGTACCTGCGCATATATCATGTTGTTGAACCTTGCATACAATTTCTAAGATAGCCCGTCATGTATATGGTTGCTCTTCCGATATCCCAGCGGATACTTCGGTGTACATAGTAACATACTTTGATATCTGTATTTTATTAGTATCATTTTCTAAATTTTAAACTAGCTAACTGGCTGTAGATTGGGAAGACTTTGGTGTAGAAGAATTGGCTGTTTTGACTATTCCGACTATTTTTGGGGTACATTATGTTAAAGAATTGCTATCATTATTAAACCAACTTGAAACATTTGCGCTAGCATTATTCTTCTCATCCTTGTTATCACACCCATCTTATAGTTTCTTCATCAGTAACTAGTAACCGGTGCTATAATATCCAGGTTATTGCTATGGCAGCAGAGATTTACAGACATATTATGGACGATGTTAGAATATACGGCTTCCATAGCTCAGGTAGCATTAAAAGAAGGAGAGCTTTCTCTTCCTGTGCTTCATTGGTATGCTCTATATTGTTATCTGTATGGTTGGTATATACATTATATCGTCAATAGCGAAGCTTAAACCCTACTTGTATCGCATTTATATAATTACAGCCAGTAATATTTAAAGCTATAAAGGAATGACTTTCTAAATGCGGCCTATCAGCCAGTCTATCTTAACCCATGCGCTCGTTCTTCGTTCATGTTCTTCGTTCATGGACCTGGTTAGACGCGGGTAGCCGAATTCCGTCCCCCAAGAAAAGCTTGAGCACATGCACACAATCCTCCCACTTTTAACCTTTGATACCTTCCCCACACGAGGTCGAAGCGCCTTTCGATTCTCAACAAGTACTTACTCGGGCCAAGTACGTAGTACCTACAAGTTAAAAATCACTCGTGTCGTATGTTCAGGCTGCCGTGTCGTCTAAACCGGGCGGTTATAAATATCAACAAGTTCTCCGCTGTGAACGTTGCTGCTGCCCCACCATCTTCGTTACTCCAACTGCCCCACCACATCCGATACCACACACGAAATCGAGAGAGTTGGTATCACGTTGATAAATTCGCACTTTACGGCAAGTACACCAGGAGATATTACCACGCCACGCAGAACAAGATGCCAGTTGATTTGACAGGTTACTACGAGCAGTAAGTCCCTACCCTCCTTTTCTGTTGTCTCGATACCTTTATTACCATATTTCAAATCACTGCACGTTTGTTATAATGTTCTGAGTCAAAAAAAGCTTATCGGTTATGAATTGATTGGCAGGGTTGATGCTCTCGAGGAGGCATTTATTGAGAGTATGTAATATCAAAATTTACTCGCCTTTCGAGTAGAAACGATT
This sequence comes from Dactylellina cionopaga, assembly GCA_036971295.1. Classification (NCBI taxonomy): domain Eukaryota; kingdom Fungi; phylum Ascomycota; class Orbiliomycetes; order Orbiliales; family Orbiliaceae; genus Dactylellina; species Dactylellina cionopaga. The sequence goes on from JAJTTY010000006.1 coordinate 2,128,096, forward strand.
GTAATCTCATATATTATCTGCTACACACAGGACTTCGCAAGGCCGTCGCAATACCGTCGGTTTCTGCTGAACCTGAACGCCGTCCCGATGTCGTCAAGGTAAATAAACCGCATTGAGACCTTAGAAATCCACACACGATGCTGTTGTTTGAAATAGAATAATACTGATATACCCTATATGAAACTAGATGGCGGACTGGCTTAAAGCCGAACTTGAAACCCTCGGTGCATCTGTCAAGTACTACTACCCTGGCGAGCAATCCCCAGGTCTAGACCTCCCGCCAATTCTCCTCGGGCGATACGGAAACGATACCAAGAAACGCACAATTCTAGTTTACGGCCACTATGACGTCCAGCCCGCCTTCAAAGAAGATGGGTGGGATTCTCAGCCATTTGATTTGAAGATCGATGATAAAGGTAGGATGTTCGGACGAGGGTCGACGGATGATAAGGGTCCTGTTTTGGGTTGGTTGAATGTTATCGAGGCTCACAAGAAGTATGAGTTTAATCACTATTGCTTTGTTTGTGGTATTGGAAGTTATATAAACGACGGTACTAACAAGATGATAGGGCTGGTTTGGAGCTGCCCGTTAACCTCCTGATGTGCTTCGAGGGAATGGAAGAGTCTGGATCCGAGGGTCTCGAGGAACTTATCAAGAAGGAAGCCAAGGTTTTTTACAAAGATACCGATGCCGTTTGCATTTCCGATAACTAGTGAGCTACCAGCGCCCTTGATTACCCTATCCTTTTTTAGAAGAGAGCTTACAATTCTTTTTTAAAAAATAGCTGGCTAGGAACCACAAAGCCGTGCTTGACATACGGTCTTCGTGGCTGCTCGTACTACCAGCTTGAAGTCTCAGGGCCTGGTCAGGATCTCCACTCTGGCGTTTACGGTGGCACTGTAACGGAACCTATGACCGACCTCGTCAATGTCATGGCTACCTTCGTCGACAACAAGGGCAAAATCCTCATTGATGGAATTTACGATCAAGTCGCCCCGGTCACCGACAAGGAGACTTCTCTGTACCAAAACATCGACTTCGGGATGCACACTCTCTACGAAGCTCTTGGATCCGAGACTACAATCTCGGTCGATTCCCAGGAGACTTTGATGAATAGATGGAGACACCCTTCCTTATCACTCCACGGTATCGAAGGTGCATACTACTCCCCCGGCGCGAAGACCGTCATCCCGGCCAAGGTGATCGGTAAATTCTCCATTCGAACAGTTCCCAACATGGAGCTCAACAAAGTTACCGAACTCGTCACAGCTCACGTCGAAAAGGTTGCTGGAAAGCTCGGATCTAACAACAAGATTGCGGTTAGCCTGATCCACGACGGGAAGTGGTGGGTTGCCGACCCGGATCACTGGAACTTTAGGGCTGCTGCGAAAGCTACCGAGCAGGTTTGGGGAGTCAAGCCTGATTTGACAAGAGAGGGTGGAAGTATCCCGATCACTTTGACCTTCGAAGAAGAAACTGGGAAGAATGTATTGCTCTTGCCTATGGGAACTTCGACGGATCAACCGCATTCTATCAACGGTGAGTTTATCATATCTTTTTTTGGGTAGGAACATTGGATATGAACGTTTGACTGATGCATTTCTTTTCACAGAGAAACTTGACAAGAAGAATTACATCCAGGGAACGAAGCTTTTGGGATCCTACCTTCACTTCGTCGCTGAGGAAAATATGGAGTAATTCTATGCCCGATAACGAAGTAATTAATTTGTATTCGGCAGGCAGAGCTATAGTCCAATTTTAATCAATTGCTCTAGGAATAGCAAGAACTGATTGAGAAACTCGTCTATCTGCATCATTAATAATATCCGAACCCTTGGCCTAAGAAATGGCCTCTGACGTGACATCCATATTAAACCGGCATGCTCCAAATCCATCGTACATTTCTCATATACAACGCTGGGCTAAAAATAAGATAAAAGCACCCTCCGTAAATCGTACACAAAATATAACCCTTATAAATGAATGAACTCCCACACAAACCCAAACTCTTTAAGCTGCCTTCAACGAGGTTCTACAGTCCCAACTCTTCTACCTGATCACCTAGCTCGATTGGTCAACCGTTCGTATCCATCTTCCGAAGGCAGTAGCCACCCGACCATCGCGATCAACCCCGCAGTGATCAATGTGATTCCCCATGAAAACGTGCACAGTATCCACGAGATGTCGAGTTTCCAGCCAACAAAAAACCGTTCGTCGTTCTCGTAAACGTAAGATACCAAAGACATGGCAACGAGTTGGAGCGCAACATTGATGAAGAGGAGTGACGAGAGAAGTTTCCAGCTATCCAACCGAAAAAGACTCTCCAATTAGCCTTGATAAAACCTAGAATATATGCGGAGGTGATTTGTGCATACCCTTTCTCCCTTCTATCCCTGCCACCGATCAAAATTATAATATATGCCGCGATGATCACGACCTCAAGTGACACAGCCAAATCCATCAGATAGCCAGTTGTCCGCCATAGCGAGCAAAAGTGCTCATCATCAACACAGTCGGAGTCCAGCGGGAACGGTTCGCATGTGTCTACTGTGCCAGGCCCGGACCTACAGCGGTGGTGAAGACCGTACGTTTGTGTGATATGGCCCGAGGACTAAATTATCTTTGTGTTAATAATTTCTATCTTTTTCCCTTTATACGAAGCAGAATAAAGGACGCACAGTCTCGTAAGAATATGAGACCCATCGCGGGATGGTAATGGCGGTTAGTGTCAATACGGAGGCTGTTTTGGTGCAACAACGCACAAGTTAAGAGTCAGCCCGAGAACGTGGAAGACCAAAGCTAGAGCGATGGGGTTCTGAAAGCTTACCAGCGACGAAGGCGACCAAAGCCGCAGCGTAGAAGCCTGCTCGAGGCATTGGTAGTGCCTTGTCTCTCGTATTCAGGGATGAGGGAATGGCGATGGTAGTTGCAACTGTGTTCTTCGGAGGATGGAGAGAAGGTTCTCCGCGATGGATTGCGTGAGATTAAAAGAAAGAGCGTTGCACTTTGGTACGGGGAAACGTTACGTATATAGACGGACACACGACTATCAGGCGACAACAATAATATTATTCTCTAATTCGATAACAATTTATAAACTTTCGACTCCAGATGTGTCCCTCAAAATATTGCATCGTTTCTACTCTAGGAAAAATTTACTACGGAAATAATAAGAGAAGGACATTGTGGATTGCCATATTTTGTCAAGTTTCTTATCCATGCCTGTGTCGCTTCTTCTGCGGCATACTCCCAAAATGTCCGTCAAAATCGAAAACGTACCCGGAATTCGAATCCGATGATTCACCATATCCACCAGCTCGCTTCCCATGAACCGATATGGTTTCACTCGCCCCCTCGGTGTTTGTATTGTTTGTATTGTTTCTCGACTCTGGAAAGGTTGGAAGTAGTGAAGGTTCCTTGGGAGGCGGATTCTCTCGAAAGTATTCGTGCGAAAGAGCTTGACGAGCTGAAATTCTCTTATCCGGGTCATAGGTCAGGCAAGCGTTCAGGAGGTTAACCGTAGCTGACGTCGTGATCGCTAGAAATAGTATTTCTAGTTGATTTTGTCGCTGCGGGTTTTGGATTCGATATTTCATCTGATGGTAACCGGGCATCGTATGGATTTTCGGCCAAATACGGTCATTGGGTACGCCGAGCAGCTGCGCGATCTTGTTGAGTTGCTCGATTTCGTTCTCGCCGGGGCATAGCGGGGTCTGTTTAAGAATCTCACCAATCACCATACCGGCTGCCCAGATGTCGACGGTTGTCGTGTATCGATTCGCGCCTAGGAGAAGCTCTGGCGACCTGTACCAGACGGTAACAACGTGGGGAGTCAGCGGCCTGCTAGAGTATTCCCTCGCAAGGCCAAAATCGGCTTTATGTTGCCAAATTCCAACACTCATTAGGATCTCTAAGTAATATAGTTGAGGCGCAAAGGACGGGAAGGATCATACCTATTTTGAGTATTCCCTTCGCAGTAAGCAACAGGTTGCTCGCTTTGATATCCCTAGTTCTCAAGGTCAGAGCCGTGGTTACGCTTATTTGTACGAGTTTGCTCGAGGCATACCTGTGTATAACATTTCGGTCGTGCAGGTACTCCAATCCTTCGAACAATTGTTTCGCCAAACATTTCACTGCCACCAAGGAGCGATTAATCAACATTAGCAATTATCAGCATGTTTGAAGAGATCGTTGCCACTAAAGTATCTCACCTTCGCTTTGCGAGTAGCTGACACGCGCGTAATCAAGAAGATTGGCCAAGTCCTAAGAGTATTGCAACCTCAGAGCGGAGAGCTGAATACCCTCGAGAAACCCTCCAATCATCCGCCAAAGCCTTCCTTCGAAAGAGAGCCCCTTCAGGAGAACATCCAGCAACTCAAGTTCAAGTTCCGGCATATGGCATCAGAAGGGAAACGGTCTCGCCAAGGGATTCAAAGATAAGCCAGCCAGGTGTGCCTTCCCGTCTTTCTAAAAGAATTCCAGAAGAAAATCGGTATTCTGGAGTAAATCAGATAAGACCAACCTGCTCAGCGTATTCCATCACCATGTAAACATCATGCAGCTCGTCTCCAACCGCTACATCCAGCACTCGAACCACGTTTCGGTGTTTGAGGTCGCGGAGGAGGAAGATTTCGCGCAGAGCGGTGATCGGAATGCCGTTGTTACGATCTTCGTCGAAGATTCGGACTTGCTTCAGCGCGACGATGGCATGTCTGTCGGTTTGGTTGGAAACTTTGCGATCTCGAGCGCGCCGGACAACGCCGTATGCTTAATGATGATGAAAGAAATATGTGATTAGAGTTTGGGATGCATATGTCCGTCGCACTGCAAACGCCACCATAGATGAGTTCCAGGTAGACTGGAGGTACTTACTGCCTTCACCAAGCTGGTTCAACGACTCGAATTCGTTAATATGCCTGCATTTCCCTACAGCGAAGACAAGTTCAGTATTCTTTTACACCTGCAAAATATGTGTTTTGCGTCGACGCCTAACCCAAGAAGCCTTTGTCTAGATCGAGCTGCAAGGGCTCGCCAGTGATGGATAGATATTTGGGAAGTCGGCTGGGACTATCGTCGTCGCGGTCGCGTTCTTGTCGGGATGACATCTTATGAATAGTCGGTTTCCGTGGTAGCTTGATAAATTCGAAGAAGATGAGATAAGATGAGATGAGAACATCTTTGGCAAGAAGAGAAGAGAAGGATAGCTAGGTTCTGGACCAATGAGACATGTCACGTGGTATGTTCTCCACCAAGCCAGACAACGACAACACTTTTTTGAAAACTTTCATTTTATTACGACCCGCGATGACCATGGGGAAGAGAGGATAATAATATAATAGTACAATGATGATGATAATGATATGGTTTTTGGACTTGTGAGTATTTATATCGCACCATGGATATACTTGAGATAACCTTATTCCTTGCTTTCTTCGGTAGCGGGAGGCTTCAGCTGATAAACACCATGCACATTTCCCTCTCTGCAGAAACAATCATCAAGTTAGCTGTAACTCTAACGACAAGACTACGGTAGATTGAATACGTACGTGTCCTCGAACAATCCCATCAGCCCATGTTCTCCTTCCGGCTTCTTGGGTTCTCTAATCTTGCCTCCAAGGCTTTCTGCCTTCTCCAACGCCTTGTCCACGTCTTCAACCATAAAGTAGAGGACGGTACCACCGGATGGACTCGAATTGGCTTCGGCCTTGGTGATGCCACCGCTCAGCATGCCGCCAGGGTTCTTGAGCACAAACATAGCAATGTCTTCTTCTTTGTAGCCTGCCGGTGTGGGCTTGAACTCGAAGTCGAAAGCCTCGTGGTAGAATCTGAGAAAACAAGCATTTTTTGGTTAATTAAGAGGAACTTCTGATTCTAGCATATGCATAATGCTTTAACAGGGTTGTGTTGGATCATAATTAGCTCGACATACTTCTTACTACGAGCAACGTCGGTTGCCGGTATTTGGATCCAGCAAAGGGATCCAAACGGCGGAGGAGCCCAATTAGCAGCATCGGCTCCTTCGGCCTTGGTCTCCGTCCCATTGGTGTCTTTCTCCACGGCCATTGGGTCCGCGTCTTCAACTGGAGCAGCAACAGCGGATTCTTCGGTGTGGCCATTGGCAGTGTCTTCCTCGATTTCAATCGCGTCGTCAGTTCTGGCCCTCTTTTTCACAGGTGAGTCGACATTGGGAGTCGGTTCAGTAACATCGGTAGTTCTCTTTTCGGATGCCATGTCGATGGTTATGTCCTTTTGTATGTACTACACTACTCTGTCTAAGATCGAACATGTCTTGTAAGCTGTGGTGCTCTCTTCGCGGCTCTCCAAATGTTGTGGTGGGTCGAAGCGTTGTGGAGCCAATGCAATGGGGGACGTAACCGAGCGAGATAGAAAGGCTATGCAACGACGGGCCAACAGCAGGAACGATTTATATACGGAGTATATAAGTATACATACGATCGAAAATATAAAGATATATAAGATATAGAGCGCGATCTAATAAGGTCGAAGTATATCCCTTGGTGGATGGAAGAGAGAGGAGATATTAATTACTGTTGGATATGGAATTACAACCCAAATTTCAACCAGTATGGACAGAAGGAAATCGGATGGTAAGGGAGGATGGATGGATGGAGGGAACGCGCTGCCCTTTTGAACCATTTCGCCGGGTCCGGAGAAGCCATCGTTCGCCTGGTCTCGTCTCGCCTTAAACCTTGGAATCGGCTTTCAGGCGAGATCCCGTGCGAACGTGTTTGTTGGGGAGCCTTTTCGTTCAGGTTCGAAGCCCCGGAGCTTTTGGCATTCCAGGCCTAGTCAAGCCATCGATGCGAGGGGGGTGTCTAGCCTCGAGGCTGGAGACCACAAGGAGAAAGCCATTGGCAGCCGCATATTAGCGAGAGCTAGCTTCTTCGTATGTAAGTATGTACCAGGTCTTCGTACCAGGCGCAACAGCCAACATGTACTTCTAGCTCTCTTGGCTTTGGGGCACATTGCATAACGTTTGTCCTTGTGGTTGCCGATGCCGTGATCCACAATGCAATACCTGGCCTCCTCATATATGCAGCTAAGCTGCTTGCATTTGGCCTGCATTCCAATTCAGACCAGAGCAAAAAAACCTGCTGCACCTCGCCATTCTGCACCAAGTCTAAATGGGTAGTTGTTGGTCAGCTTGGATTCTTCCACACTCTCATCTCTTCATCATGCGAGGTATGCATGGAAATAAGGCTAAGTTCAATTGAATCATGTAGCATGCCCAACTTTTGGGTGTCCCCACATGGCTTCATCTGTATTATGTACAAAAAGGAAGGGTATTGTATACTTGTACAATAGATGCTCTCAAATGGCTCCGTCCCTATAAAATATGTGCAAGAAAAGTACAAGAATATATCTACATTGCCGCAAGTAAAACTCAAACATAAAACCACACACACTTACAGCTCTTGGGGGTATCATATATATATCTTTATAGGTTTGTCCAACAACCCAAAGCGACGGCCAGGAACACACTTGTAATTACTTGCTATCGAGAGCCTTAGCTGCAGCTCTGCGCTTCATAATCTCTATATGTTCCGTGTCACCACCTTCCACAATCTTCTTCGTCTCATCATCTCGTAGATTCGCTTGTATTTCCTCCTCGCCCCGATCCGGGATAGGTTGTTCGTCCCAGGACTCCACCGTTTCATCAAGTGCAAGTCCCGCCTCACGTTCTAAGAATTCGTCATCAAGAAGAGAGTGAGTATCGTCGTCGTCGAGATCATAATCCCCAAACTCAGGACTCTCCAAGTCATCATTGAGGATATGCTCATAGAATGCGTACAGGTCCTTACCTGCTAGCTCCTCTTCCTCTTCATCTGTTACGTCCTCTGCCGTCGCTGGTGAGTTGCCATTGCCGCTGTCATCTTTTGGGGGTAACCAGTCCGGATTGTTAGGAGTATTTGGCCATCTCCCCTTCAGGGCTCTCGGCATCTTCTCAAGCAAGGCGTAACTTTTGGCGTATATCTTGTCTTCGTTCAACCATTTCCTTTGTTTTAAAGCTTCCATTCTCTTGAAATTCTCCTGCTTTCTCTCCCATTCCAGGATATTCTCTACATCCGCATCTCTAGGTACCCTGCGGACTTGAAATATACTCCAGGCCCATGTCAACGGCGACCAGGAAGCGCATTGAGGGTGTTTGGCTCTCAAGAACCTATCCCGGCGAACGGCAGCAATGAGATCGGCCACAAAGCTCCGTCGAGGTTTCCATTTCTGGTGCGCTACAAGGTCCATCCGCATCAATTCCTTCCGTAGATCGATTGCTTTTGCTTTGAACTCATCCAGCGTCTTCTGTCTTTCCTCCATATCAGATAGATCGCTCATAGTCGCCGGATTCTCGTAGAGACCCCCCTCGGTCATCAGGTACGCACGAGGATCCTTCGATTTAGAGACCAGTCTCATTGCCCAGACGGGCGTCTTCACCACCGTCTCCGTATCTTCTGAGCACACCCCGAGAGCGAGCTTTCCTGGTTTTCCCGCCGATCTTCCGGTTTCGTATATATCATGCCTCATGCGATCCATCATTTTCTTGCTGACTTGATTGCTCAAGCACGCATGCGCCCAGATCGTCCTGACCACGTTGTAATACCTGAATCTATGCGCCAGCTGGAATAGTATCTCTAAAACATCGGCTCTTGCCTCGATATTGTAAACCTCTGCGAAAACCCTGATGGCACTGATTGCAACCATCGGAAGTCTAATCCTGCAGTTGTGTCTTACGAGAATTCGCAGAGTATCATAATTCGGACTCAAGCCAAGTTCCTTTGACGCCTTGTAGAAGAAACTCCTTGCCTCGTCATAAGCTCGATTTTCATACAGGAATTCGAAAATAGGATTCGCCGTATTCGCATCCAACTTGATACCTGCGAGGTGTCTCCAGGGTATTTCGACCTTGGTATTTCCCATCCGCAACTGGTCCTTGTACATTTGAAAAGATAGTCGAATGAGGTGCCCCGGGACCAGAGACTTAGGATCCATTCCAAGTCTTGTGATGGATTCGAACACCTGGAGCTGCTGGCCAGGAGTATGGACGCAGGATAGGAAGGCCCGCCAAACCTCGTGATTGAGTTTGATCTTCATTCGCATTATACGGGTGACCAGACGCTCGAAAACGAATATGTCTTTGGCTTTTGCAGCAGCACGGAGAGCTTCCCGAAAGGTTCCCAGATTCATCGGGATTTGCAGGTACTCCATATAATCTAAGAGATGTCTCCCCTTCTTGGTGTGGTTTACTTTCATCATATAGTTGATCGCCGTATTCATGATGGCAGTGTTGAGCGCGATATCCCGCTCATGAGAGATGATGAGAGATACGATTGAGCAGGTGATAAACTCAACACTATCTATGTAGCCCCTAGGCAGCAAATATCTAAGATCTTGTTTTGAAATTTTAAGAGATGTGAGAGCCTTTATGAGCGACAGAAGTTCCCGGGAAGATAATGGCAGGCTCTTGAGCTTTATATCAAAGGCAGCCGCCAGTGTGTCCGCGTCAACTTCTCCCATGTACTGCAGCCTGAATTCATTAATATCATCCGGCATGGTTCCTGGCGGCCTCCAGTACTTCAGAATCGTCATATCTTCATTTCGTTCCTCCAGAGTACTATGAACAGGGCTGTAGGTGTCGGGATCGAACCTTTGAAGCGGTTTCTGCCAACTCGCTACCAAATTGTCGAGCGGTTCCCCTGTCTTCGTTAGCACGGTGGAGGTGGGCTCCTTGAAACCATACGCCTCAAGAGTCTTCGGATTCGTGAAACGCTCCAGCATGAAGAGTATATTGTGAAATTTTCGTTGTAAGTCAGGCGCATCGTGCCAGTGTCGGTGAAGCGCAAACAATTTTGTCAGCTTCTGCTTGTGGTCCCAAAAGTACTTGACATACTCCTGATGAAGCTCGGAAACGGTGGGCTTCCAATTACGAGGACGACCCATAAGAATTAACGGATCACCGTCTCGATATCTCTTGATGTATTCCCTCTTGAACTTTTGCCAAATGCTTAGTTTGTGACCACGGCTCTTTTTCTCGCGCCTGGTAACAATATGGCTTTGGGTAGCTTTTGTCTTTGGATTTATCAGCTGGTATCTTCTTTTGGCAAGAGAAGCGTTTATTCGCTCCAGATCTTTGACCATTTCATCCCTTGATATTGGTCGTCTCGAACGATTTTTCCAGACAGCACGATGACGACGAGCCTGCCCTTGAGGTGGGTCGTTTGATCGAGATTGATTGGTCACATCGTTCATTTTATCTTCAAAATTCGAAAGGTTGTCAAACCCAAGCCCTTCATCTTGGACCTTTGGTGATAAACCATCTCCTTGCGGGGTGGTATCAGAGTTTTGCTCCCGTCCAGGAGACGAACCAGACGATGTTGACAGACATCGGAAAAATCCTCTCGACGGCGAAAACGAAGTCGAGCGGTTGAACGACCTTGCATTCTGCGATTGGCGAACAGAGTAGTAGCCCAGCCGGGTTCGACAGTCGCTACATATCCAATTGTAGCTTCGGCGGGCTTGAATGGTCACCTTCCGCAGCATGAGTCGCAGAAGAAGGTGGGGGTTGTGGGGAGATATATCAATCCGAGGGTGTCGCGCATCGTTCTACCTATGACGAGTTAACTACGGAGACAACATTGCCTATTGATGCATTCGCTTCCAACCTCACCAGTCGGCCGCTCGCCTTGTCGGACAGGATGTCGGCCGTACCGTGATGCGAAGCTGGGTATATATTTGCGGGGTATTTGAAGAGAGGGTTGGTGGGATGAGGTTGAGAGGAAGCTAAAAAATATTTTATTTGCGAGTATAAACTATGAAGAGGGCAGGGTCTCGACAACACAAATGCAAGATCCAACAGGGCGTCATCCACCACAATTTAGATGTAATTTATTAGAAGGGAGAAGAGAATTTAGGCTGAAGATCTAGTAGCTACTATAGCTAATGTGATACTATAAGAGAACTAGAGAGATAGCTTAAAAAGTATACTGCCTATTACCATTACTACTCTTCAAATTCCTCCCACATCCTTCAACTTCGAAAACCCCGCCTCCGTCGGCTGCAGCCAATTCTTCCCATCATACTCGCTCTCCCCTTCGATCATATGGAACGTATAAATCCATCTGCTCTTCGGACTCGTATTCTTCTCGCTCTTGTGCAGTACACTCCCATGGATCAACACTAACGTTCCGGCCTTCACCTCAGCCATTACGTACTCTCCACCGTTCGTAGGTTTCTCCGTGGGCTCTAGATTTGCCGGCCAGGTTTCCGGTATATCCTCAAACCCGGTGCCGTCGGCTCCACCGTTTAATCTAACCAGTCTCTTTGTGATAGGCGAGTACTTGTGCGAGGCGGGGATGAAGCTCAGGCAGCCGTTGGTAACTGTGCAATCTTCGAGAGCGTACCAGAAACCCATGGCGGACGGCGGGTTTGTAAATAAGAATGGGGAGTCCTGGTGCGGTCCGACCTCGCCTCCGATCTCCGGCTGTTTGCAAATAATCATTGATTGCAAAACTCTGGGGTCTTTGAAACCTAGGGAGAGCGCTATGCTCAAGTTTTGGGGTGTAAGGGTCATGTCGCGGAAAGCTTGATCGGTCTCGTGTAAGCCGTGGCCGATTTTATTGATTGATCTTTCCTTCGGCCTTGTGAGGTTGCCCTCGTCGTCGAATGCATCTATATATTAGAATGTATTATTAATATACACAACTTAAAGTATGTAAATATATATATATATATATATAAATAGGGTATAAGTATGGTACGAACCAGCCTCGAAAAAGAATCTGACTTTGTCCCCACTGCTTAAGAAGTAATCGTCGCCGATATGCTCGTTTCCCTTCTCGCCAGTGGTAAACTTTGTCATTGGATGGCCCTCCAGCGAGAAATCTTCCAATAGCGATTTAGTCCGGTCTTTGAGGCTAGCAACGGTTTCCGACGATAGCGCATTTTCGAGAAGCAGATATCCGTTGTCGTGGAAAAATTGGACCTGTTCCGGCGACAGGACCTGCGGGAGAGTTGCCGCTGGTGACATGATGGATAGTTACGTTATAGTATAATAGTCGCGAATGTGGAATCTACTGTGCTAGCTGACGGCTTTACAGGTTGGACCTTATGTGAAGTATTTTCAACAAGCGATGATGATGGTGATGGTGGTGGTGGTGGGGTGGGCGCGGGGCCGGCATTTATTACATTATTATTATTATCAAGTCATCCATTGATAACGTCGGGACTGGCCGTCATGCAGGAGCCATGCCGCTGACAACCGCGCTACGAATGAATGGTTCTTATTCGGACCCAACAGCTGCAACACATATTTTTTTCTGACAATCTGGACTTAAACTCGATTCTCTGGCTGACTTGAATAATCTTACAATCGAATGAGAAATATGGTAAATATGGTATCTAGTTAAGTACGTATTATAAACCCCGATGAATATGCTTCAAACAAAAAATCAATGTCCCTTAAACTGGTCTTCTGTAACACCAGCTCCCATGGCAGCTGTCGACGAAACACCTCCTGTCACCATCTTCAACAGGTTGTCCACATAGTTTGCGCCAGACCATTTCTATATCGTCACAATTAGCATACGTTCAAATAATAACAATGGAATATCTTTCAAAGAGAAAAAAAAGGGAAATAACATACCTGATGAGTGACAACCTCAATCTTATTCCTCATCTCCGGTTCTTGCACCAACTCTCCATATGCCTTCATACCCTTCTGGCTGTAGGCCTTGGCGAAAGTATCCGAGATCAATGCGTTAGTGTGCAGACCCGCGAGGGTGATGAACTGCCACACATATCCTAGCGATCCGAGTCTGGTGATATAAGTCTCCTGCTCGTCGCTCGACATTGCGGTCTTCCAGTTGAACGACGGCGAGAGGTTGTAAGCCAGCTTCTGTTCCGGCCAGATGTTGTGCACACCGGCAGCGAACTCTTGGGCCTGTGCGTAATCCGGCTTCTTGGACTCCATCCATAGGAGATCGCAGTAGGGAGCGTACGCAACAGCGCGGTTGACGGCGCATTGGGTGCCGCCTTGGTACCTGTAGAATCCCTCGCGGGTTCGGGGCGCTTCCCAGTCGAAGAAGACTTCGATACCGGTCAGTCCCTTGGCGATGATGCGAGCTTCCTTGTTGGACTTGTGGTAAGCCTTTGTGAGGTATTCCTTGATGAGAGCATCCTTGTTTGCGAGGGATGAAGAGGCCTTGATGGCTTCGACGACGGCTTCGTCGAAGAGTTTAATGTTGGCTTCGCGCATCCATTTGTCCTCAACGGCTTGTAATTGGTCGCCGCTCTTGCCTTCTCGCTCGGCAGCCATCATGAGGTCGGCGAGAGGTGCGAGTTTGGGGTTCGTAGCTCCGAGGATGAAAGAGTGGTCTCTCGGGTCAATGGTGGAAGTGATAAGAGTGGCGGCTTCGGAGTCGGTTCTGGCAACAGAGATCAAGTCTACACCCATGATGTCTGCCTGGGCACGGATTGCCACGAGGCGGTTGCAATGCTCGGAGATGGGGACGAGGACCTTTCCGGCCATGTGCCCGCACTTCTTGGTTCCCGGTGCCTGATCCTCAATGTGGATTCCGGCAGCTCCTCGCTCGACAAACATCTTTGTGAGCTTCATGATAGCGGTGAGACCACCGTGACCGGTGTCAGCGTCAGCGATGATGGGTCTGAGGTAATCGATAGCAGGGCCACGTTTCGAAGGGTCGGTAGTCAGGCGCTCCTCACGCTGTTTCCTGTCGTGGAAGAGCTGGGCCATGAAGAGATGCTGCACTTTGTTCGGGACGGTGTCCTGTAATATTTAATTTAGCTACCGCCCAGCTTTTCTAGTTGAGAACAAAGTTGATACGTACCATTGGGTAATCAGCCAGATCGGGACTGGGTTCGTGGCTGGAGCTGGCCGTCGACGAGCATTGCCAGCCGGAAACATAGACGGTCTCCAAGTACTTGGCCATCTGCGTGACCATGACGGGATCCAAGCATCCATAGGTGTACGAAGCGGTTCGTTCCTGGTAGATATGTTAACACCCACACTCTTCTCCAATGATTTGGTTATTTTATAAATAAGGTTCTTACCGGGAACCTCTTCTCCAGGATGCCCCACAGCTTCTTCGCCTGGACGTTGCTGGGGTACTCGATCTTGATATTTCCTCGCTTTTGCACAATCTGCTCGGCCGTGTATGGTCGCTTGGTGGCGCGGAATCGCGGGGACCTCCACCATTGCTTGACAGCCTCAACTTCCGCGAGGTAAGCGGCCTGCTCGTCTTTTACGTTTACCGACATTGTTTTAAGAAGTCTGTACAACGCTATCTACAAGAATAGAAAGATGATGGAGAGAGAGAAAGAGGGAGGAGTAATAAACTGGTATTATATTTAACAATAAATTAAAAGACCGAGAGTCTTGTGAAGATTAAAACAAGATTTAAAGATAAATATGAATAAGAGAAAGAGGGGGGGACTATCCAGTTGTATATATCGATTTTTGAGCTCGAAACGTTCTTCTCACTTTCGCATGCCAGTCTTTTTGGTCAGCCGAGGACGTCGAAGAGAGCAGCCAGGCCGGCGCGGAGCCTGAGAGCACGCATGCGTAATAGTACTATAAACCAGTAGGAGATCATTGCTTGCGCCCTTTAACCCGGACCCAAGCCGAGCTAAACCGCAGACCGTATTAAACTGTATACTTTTTTCGCAGGTTACCGGAATTGGCTTTGACAGGAGCGCCTGCAAAAAGATAACATTTCGGTTTAGCGGATGGTTTATTGCTGGTCGTTGTGTTGCTGGATCTCATCGATTGCTCCTTGCATAAGACTTGGGTAGGGGTGTTCAACAGCAGCAGCAGGGTCAAACTTCTTTCATGTGACGGCAAGTAGACACATCTCGACCACTGACTGTCATATTCTTGTTCCATTTACATCATCGAGGGGCCTCTTCCCATGTGAAGGCGGCACATACATACACCATGCTATCTGAACCATGTTGGCCGCACATGGCTGTAGGCTGTTAGCTGGGCAAGTGCTGGGCTATTGCTGCGAAAACACCTCGGCTGAACGGCTGCTGTTTGTGGGGTCAATCCAAGCCGGGCGCTGGTCGGCCGTTGCCCGGCTGTCGTTTGACGTCAAATGTTGAGAGCTGTACCTACCTAGCCATGGTACTCGCGGTCCTCGTTATCGTCTCGGAGAATATCGCATTCTCGCGTGTGCAGGTTGAGTATATTATTATTCTTATTATCCCTCTTCATACCCGATCATGCAATCTAATCTAATCTATTCGAGACAGCTTTATTCCACACTGGCCTTATTGTCAGGCCAAACTCTTATCGATATATTATCGACAATAATTATAATTGTACACTTGTAATCTGAACAATCCAGTAACCCCGACAAGATCACACGCTTTTAAACGCCTTAATGCTGAACGAACTCCAGATTGGAAACCGTAAAAATAAATATACCAAACGAAAATAATGATAAAAGAAACTTAGACAATTGCTTCCTTCTTCTCCTCTTCCACGTACTTCCAATTCTCAATCTTATGCCTCCCGTTCCTATCAAACACAACCCCAACCAGAGGAGTCCCCGTAGAATCTCCCTTCCACTCGACAATCCTCACAAAGTCGCTCGCCACCTCGTCCGCCAGTATCCTCAAGCTCCTCTCCGCCTCCCCGTTACTAATCGGCTTCTGTAGCGACGTTCTAATGTTTTGAATAACCGTCGCCATGGGGTACGATGTTGTCGCCCGAACGGACAGTTTGGATTTCTGACTTGCTCCGCCCATGATATTACTCGAAGACGGTGCCGTGAGCTGTAGCAGGATTGGAATGATCGGTTCGAGCCATTGAAGGGCTTGGCGCCTTTGTGTTACTTCGAGAGGCTCGGGTGCAGGTCCAGATTTCGCGGCTTGAGCTTTGGCTTTAATACGTTCCAGCAGCGACATGTTGCGGTTCGCGACCGATGGTGACTTTGAAGGCGAGGATAGCAAAGATATATTTTCTTTTTTAACGGGCGACGGCGACAGCAGCGACTGTTTTGTCAACGTAAAGCCTTTCAAATCCTGCAATCGTCTCTGTCCCTTCGACATTGGCCCGTATTTCGTCGATTTGACGGGCGTGACCGGCGGCGTGACAACACCGGCGGCATCTGAAGGTTGAGTTATAGAGCCTCGCGGTAATATTGGCGCCAGTTCCATCTCATTGAGTAATTCATCTTCGCTGCTGGTGCCAATAACTCCCTTTTCGTACCACCATTTTTCCGTCTGCTTTTTGAATTCTGCCCCTAGTCTAGATATCCCAGAAATACCGTTCGCGAGCTCGATCGCATTCCCGCAGTCTTCTATAAATGTTAGCCGAAGAGTTTTCTGCGCTAGCGTGATGATCCGCTGCAAGTCAACGAGTTCGACATTGGTAGCCGCGTTTCTGGAGAATTGCTTGAGGTATTCGGATAGTAACGCTGGTTGTGAATGATTGTGGCTCGCGTAGTGCATTAACAGCACCGATATAATGCTACTATGGATCGTTACCAAGCGAGAGATGCGTTTCGGTAATACTAGGTCCGAGGGAGGGAGACGGGTTTCTTCGTCGAGTTCTGTGATCGTAGTCGATGTTTCGGAGGGTAACTGAGAGCTAGGTGACGAAACGGCGACTGTATTTGAAGAAGTCGCTGCAACAGATGAGGAGGTCTTCCTTTTTAATGGGGTAGCTGTGGTGATATCGTTTGTATCCTTTTCAACAATCTTGTTGCTAGAGATCGCCGCCAGGTCATCACCGCTGGTATCATTGGTCTTTGTTCTCTTGGCTACAGATTCATCGCCTTGAACATCTTCAATCGGTCGCTTCGTCCTAGTTTTCCTAGGTGTAACAGGCGCTTTATCTGTCTTAGTCGTACTCGTTTCCTTGCCATCTTCATTCGTGACCTCCTCGGTAACTTCTACAACTTTTACATCCGTCTTCTCTTTCTCCTCCACCTCCACCTGTACAGTCTCAACTATGCCATTACTATCCTCCTTTTTCTTCTTCTTCTCAGCCCATCTTGTGATTTTTGAAGCCTTGAAAGCCAACACCGGGGCAGGAACAGCGGCAGCAGGCTTCTTAACCACGCTGGTGCTCTTTGTGTTTCCACCTTTTTTTGCTCCCGCCGTAGACCTCTTAGGTCTTGCCATAGCTTCAATTTTCTTGCGGTGTGTGGATACTCCTATAACAACGAAAGTGTCTGTATATCTGGTATCCAGGTAATAAGGGGTGGTAGAATTGGCGGGGTGTACAGCTCGACGATCTCGACAAACAGTGATGGGTAGTGGTAACGGCGAGGGAAGTCGGGCAACGGTTGATACAACTGATGGTAGGCGCCTTCACGACGGAGGTAAATATTCGGGTATAACGGCGAGGGTGGTACTGGCGATGGTAGTGATGGTGATGAATGTGGTTGTGATAGATAGAACTTGGTTGGCTGGACGGTTTGGACAGTGTTTTGGTGTTCTGCCCAGGCAACCAGCCCGATTGGGCAATCCTTCAATTACATTTCCCGATTTGGGCAGCGCATTGACTGGCAACACGCGACGACGAAGAACTGCAACCGCGTTTCCAACACGACCAACACAAATCTCTCATTTGTATATCAACTTTCATATCAATTTGCGTCGGCATTTTGATATAAGACGAACAGAAGGTTACGAGACAGACTGTCTGTTGGAAATAGAAGAAGATGGTTCTTTATGAATTAAAATATATTGCGAGCCCGATAGAGATATCAAACACTACTTTTGGTCGCCAATGAACAAATACAAACAAGCCAGTCGATTACTCTTCAACCATCCCGACCAAATCGATAACTTCGATTCTTAGCCCGCCGCTGACCCTTAGGTCCTTCCCGATGTTAAACGTCTTGCTCACTTTCCCAACATCTGACTGCTCCACAATCTCAACCTTTTTATCTACCGACAGAGGTCCGTTAACAAGGACCTGTAGTCCCCGCATCAAGTCCGCATCCGGCGTCGACACACTCGGATTGTACGGAATCGCTGCTCCGGGCCTGATCAATATCGGCATGGTATCAAATCCGTGCTTCTCAGTGTACCAGTTACCTTCCTCGTAAATCTTCTGCACGCCGTCATGATTATAGAAGAATGAGATCCATTTTTGCCTTCTCGCCCCACCGCTCTTAGGTACGTAAAAGCTAACCTCTCCGTCTCGACTGAAAATGGGAGCGATGAGCAGGTCTGCACCAAGCATGTACTGCGTATCCAGATTCCAAACATTCGGATCCGTCTCTCCGAACTCTACCAACATGGGTCTCATAACTGGTGTGCCCTTCTCCTTCGCCTCTAATGCCGTCCTTAGCAGATACGGCAACAACGCTAGCTTCCTACGGATACTATCCTTGAGCACTTTGGAACAAGCATCCGCTTCACCGGGGTACTCCTTTTCCTCGTAAATCCACGGCACACGGTATGACGAAGAACCGTGTAATCGCGTATGGCTGCCTAAAGCTCCGAATTGTACCCATCGCTTGTATAACGCTGGCTCTGGTAATCCTTCGAACCCGCCGATATCGTGAGCCCAGAACGCAAATCCGCTGAGAGCTAAGGAGAGCCCGCCTCTTAACGTTTCAGCCATAGCCTCGAACGTGCTCTCGCAATCTCCACCCCAATGGACCGGGAACTGTTGTCCACCCGCCGTAGCCGATCTAGCGAACAAGCAGCCGGCCTTGCCGTGTTTCTCCATGGCTTCGAACACCACCTTGTTATAGATGAACGTGTAGAAGTTGTGCATCTTCTCGGTATCACTGTTATCCGAATACTTGACGATCTTGGAATCAAAAGGGATCCTCTCGCCGAAATCGGTCTTGAAGGCGTCGACGCCCAGATCCATCAGTCGCTTCAGGTGGCCAGAGTACCATTCGCATGCCTTTGGGTTCGTGAAGTCCACGAGCGCCATACCGGCCTGCCATTCATCCCATTGCCAGACTGTGGGGCGCGGGGTATCGGCTCGCATGACAAAGTAGCCGTTCTTCTTGCCCTCGGCGAATAACGGGGAGGCTTGGCCGATGTACGGGTTTATCCAGACGCAGGTCTTGAAGCCACGGTCTTTGAGTCTGCTGATGTAGGCTTTCGGGTCCGGGAAGTTTTCGGCGTCGAATTCAAAATCGCACCATTGGTAAGATTTCATCCAGAAGCAGTCGAAGTGGAAGACCGAGAGGGGGATGTTGCGTTCTTTGAAACCGTCTAGGAAGCCTGTGACGGTTTGTTCCGAGTAGTTTGTAGTGAAGGATGTGGTGAGCCAGAGACCGTAACTCCAGGCTGGCGGTAAGCTAGGGCGGCCTGTGAGAGCTGTGTATCTGTTCAGGATATCTTTGGGAGTCGGGCCGGCAATGACCATATACTCGAGGCTCTCGCCCTTGACGGCGATGTTGACTCTTGTCGTTCGTTCTGATTGAACTTCGAGCATTACCTTGCCCGGGTGGTTGATGAAGACTCCGTATCCTCTGCTGGAGATGTAGAAGGGGATGTTCTTGTAGGCGAGCTCGGAGGAGGTTCCGCCATCTTCGTTCCAGACTTCGACGGTTTGACCGTTCTTGACGAAGGGACCGAAGCGCTCACCGAGGCCATATATCTTTTCGCCCACGGCCAGGTCGAGCTCCAGGAGGATGTAGGTATCCTTCTGAGCATAGATGCTGTCAGAGAACTTTGTTTTCTCGGTGGTGGTATCATTGACGAAGGCGATTGAGCGGAAGGAGTGGCCGGTCAGACGTTTTCCCTTGTCGTCGGTGTAGTTGAAAGCCAATTCGTTCGGAGCGGTATTAACATCGAGGTTAAGGTTGCCGCTGACGTATTTCAGGTTCTTCGCGGGGTCGTTCTTGATGGAGACCTTTGGCTTGGAGGAGAGGTTTAGAGCGAATTCCGGGCCGATTTCTTCCTCGCCGAGAAAGTGGGAGAATTTGACAGCAGTGATGCCTTCGAGCGGCGATGTGATGTTTGCGTTCAAGGTACCCGAGTTGAGGGTATCGCCTCTGTTTCTTGTATACCGGGCGAGGAGGAGGGAGGCGGAGTCTTCGTCCGTGGAGATGATTCGCTCGACGTGGGACATCCAGTTGAGCTGGATGCCACCACGGATCTTCCACATGCCCTCGGTGAACTTCATAGTGCTACAATTGAGTGAAAGATATCTACGGATTTATGAATCGAGTCCTATGGAGGAGAAAGGCAGGGAGGGGAAGTGAGGGGAACACGCTCCCCCAAAGATTGTCATTGGCGCTATATATATTCAGATACAAGCGTGTATATACGCATATAGAGAAGGATGGACGCTAGTCGAAAGCGACTACGGCGAGCTGCCTATACGTCGATTGACTACTTTGAGCACCCTGACGTTGCATATAGCTGCTAGCATGGTAATGCATATATGCAGACCTTGCGCTGCACGGCGGGATAATTCGTCCCGAGAAGTGAGAACCATGGGACCTGCAACGGTGGTTACCTGGCTTGAGGCCGTCTTTCTGATCGGAGTACCGTTCGGTTAATTAAGAATATTGGTTCTGGCATTTAGGCAAAAAGGGTTGATCCGAGAGAAACTGGCTTTCCTTCTTTTTTTTAGTCAGTGGTTCGGGTCTGGAGCGGAATCGAGAGTACTTTGGCGCTCGTTGTTTTTTTGAAGTTGGCGTGTGTGGTTTAAACATTTAGCGGTGATCTGTTGTGGTTTGGTGGGGCTGCAGGCAGATTAGGTAGGTTAGGTAGGCGGGGTAGTAGTTTAGCTAGTGTGGCATGACGGGACCAGCATGGGTCAGTAGAAAGAATAATAATAATATCGTTTGATATTAGCCTAACATGCAAATCGACAATGTAGACGAGAAATGGGGAGAGCGAGCCTAGTCTGTCTGTCGGCGAAATATCGACCGAAGCGAACGGCCAGGCTTCTGGACTGGATTTCTCGGAACCCTTCTCGGTCCAGAGTTTCTCCACAATTGAACCGAGAATGCCATATAATTGTGGGAAGACTTTGGGGGTACTGATGAAATTCTAGAAAAATGAGAGTGTAATTTTCTTTTCCTTCTCAATTTAGCTTGTTACACTTATATATTGTTTATCCCATATGTATTGCCCAGGTGTATAATCAGAAGCATGAAGAAGAAAGGCTATCGGTAATGATATGGGTATATGCTGAAATGCAATCGAAATGGTAGTACAACAGGAAAAAAGGATATAATACAAAAGAACCGATAGATATAAATAAAACAAAAGAAAAGCACTTTTTCGTGACGAGTGCCTGATACAATTGGCAGACCATCAAAGAGCCCCTAAGCAAGTAGACAGGAAAAAAAATTAGTAGAAAATAATTTGTGGTAATGTGATGTCCGTCACCTTCAACTTTTTTGGTCCCAATGCCCCAAGAATCCGAGCGAATATGAAAAACGAAGGAGAAAGAACGCCTTGAACTCCCTCCAAAATAAAAATAATGAAAAATATGGCGATCCGTCAGTACTCCTGACTATTCCTTACTCAATCGCTCGTCCCTTCCCCTTCTCTTCTGCTGTGAAAGAAGCACGACCGTTGGTCTCTCTGCTACCGATCGTACTCCTGTCCGTCTCATCTCGCTCTGCAAACTCTCCTCGCGCCTTCCCAGCCATTTGCTCTTTCCTCTGCTTCATAAACTGCCCTCTAGCCACCCAGATGTTCGCGTATTCGTGTTCAGAGTCATCATCTTCTCTACCAGGTATTGGATTGGTATTCTCCACGCCCGCGTATCCTTCATGCTGTGCCCTTTTGATATCGCTCCAGTATTCCAATTTACGAACTTCTTCATCGCCTGCATCCACCGCTCTTCCTAGACCGTCAATGTAGCGCTTTTCTTCGTCGTCGTCAAAGTCTTTGGGTGACTTCTTCTTCGGGCCTGCATCACCGTTGCTACTCTCTCGTGCTTTCCGGTTGTCGTGGGCATTGTTGAGGGTTTCGAGGAGAATGTGTAGTAGCTGCCGCCGAGATTGCTGGAATATCATGCTTCGCATAATTTGTGGCATCTGAGCATCAAACGTTAGTAAAAGAAAAACCTGTAGCGTAAGAAAAATTAGAGGAAACCCACGCTATCAGCGAGGTACATGACCTCAGAGCCGCCGTTTTGAAGGAAATTCGACAGGGCTTCAATCTTCTCTCTATCCAATCTTGCTCTCTTGAACGACCGTGTTAGACTGGGTATGTCCTGGATCTCAAAGTCCTCCAACTCGCTATCGTCGGATTCCTGCATAGTAGTCGGGTATTCATCCAGCTTGCTGTTCCGCTCCAGACTACGGATAGAACTAGAGTAATACCCGGACTGTTCTCCTTGGAGACTGATGTTGCGAGAGTGTATCGTAAAGTACTCTGGGGTGAGACTGTGTGCGTCCTCAATGCCTGACATTATTCTTCTCTTAACGCGTTTACGGATCCAGCGACGCCGTCGGACAAAGCCGTGCCACCAGACAGCGTTCCCGTGCCATTTAGTGCCTCTGAAGGCAAAAGAGTACTGCCAGCCTTCCTCGTCTACGTCGCCGGTCATGTCTACGGCGAAAGATTTCCAGGCCCACGCCCACGACGGGTCCGGGACTTGTGCGGTAAAAATGTTGACGGCGCTCGGGGCGTGGTGGCGGTTCGTCCAGGGTGCCGAGTCGACGGGCAGGAGAGATTTGGCGGAGAACATGGGAATGCCGAAGAAGAAGGTTCCTCTCTGGTTTTCGTAGAGGATGTCCAGTTCTCCGGCGTCGTTGACCAATTCTTCTTTCCGTACCCGCCTTCCCACCTGTCGTGCCTTCCTGAGCGCTCTGGTGCCTTTGGATTGAATTTCGTCCTTTTTTGATAGCATGGCCGTAGGGATATCTTTGATCTTGCCCACTTCGTCTCTGTACCTCCGGGAATCGATCCTTTTGACTTTGCTTCCATCTTTGAATGTAATCGTTTCTTCATCAGATGAACTTTCATCGGTGGCATTGGAGGAAGATTTTCCGGACGCTTCGCCGTTGCAATTGGGGAGCGGGTTGTTGTGTTCCTGTTTCCATTCTCTGTGATATTTCCGTTCGGCGAGATGTTTACGTAGAGACTCCTTGCGTTTATGACCGGGGGCGTAGGCGAGATTAGAAGATGTTTGGCTACCGCCGACGCTCGCGCTACCGCCAGAGTTGAATGTGCCGATGGTACCGATTCTGTCGATTCGCTCGTTAAGAGAGGAGACAGATTGGACACGGGAGACGGGAGTGGAAGCGGCTGGACTGTTATTTTCACTGAGGTTGGTTGTGGTGGCGCGGGAGAGGTTGTTGGGAGGAGTGGTGGTAGGCTGGTTGGTGGGAAGAGTGTTGTCTTTGAGGACGATGAAATGGTCGACAGAGTTTGAGGCGGAATCGAGCTGTCGGTGGGAGCCTACGGAGAAGCGTTTGACGGACATCTCTGGAGATTGCCCTGTTGTTTTGTTCGATGTTCTGGTGATGGAGAGGGTTGGAGAGGGTTGGAGATGGAGATGTATTAAAGGGGAAGGAGAGAAAGCAATAAAGAAAAGAGAGGAAGAGAAGTTCGCCGGATACCGCCTGCAGTTGACGAAGTATTATCACATACTCTTACTCTTACTATTATTATTAATATTAATATTTAGTTTAGTGTTACTGCTATTTTGGTGAGAGGTTGAACGACGACAGCCTTCTCCGCGAAGAAAGATAAAAGTGGAAGAAGAACAGGAAGAAGAAGTAGAAGCCATGACGATATGATGTTATAGAATCGAAGGTTATAATAACAACAATAATAAGTAATAGAATGTGTTAATGACGACGCTGCGGGCGGCCAAGCAGGGAAGGACCAAGCTACATACAGCCAATAGCATCCGACCGAAGCCCTTGCGAACCCGGCCATTCCTCCATTCCTCGCAAGCCAGTCGGGGCAAGTGGAGCCCTTTTTTTTGTCTTCACGCAGGGCCAGGCGGCGACAGGCTGCCAGCCGATCTCTAGCCATCTTGATCTCGGACCTGAGACCGCGGCCGTAGACGGTGAGTTTTATTTATTTATTTTTATTTTTAAACATATTCTTATTCGAATATTCTTTTTTATTTTCTTATTATACAAAGTTATAGCGTTGTGCATGATATATCCATGTTGATTGTTGATATACAGTACAGTACTGTTCTAACTAACCCATACAATATCGCATATCAGGACATCACGTTACCAGACCACCCATCACATTAGTTATATTGCTACTCTGTTCGACCTTTCAACCTCGTGGGACATGCAAGGCCTCTTCTTCCTCTCAACAACTAGCTCCCGCAGCTCCTCCACGAAATAACTGTTCAAATGCGGGGCATCGACACCCTTTTATAATCTCATTACAAATATCTCCTTCCCGTCGTCTCGCACGTGGGGATATCGCCTATGATATTGGACCTGCCCAGAGCTGCGGAGCTGCCTGGATGGATTATGTCAACAGTCATGCCCCCCTTGGGGGGACCCTCACATGAGCCTCCCTTCTGATGCAAATATAATCCTTCAGCTCAACCTCTTCTCTTCCTCTTCCTCTTCTCTTCCCGTCTCCGCCTTTCTGCTGCATTATATACGGTCGCTACCGCCTTTTTGTTTTGTTTCCTTCTTATTTATACCCCGTTTTTAAACAATAATCTGGATTTTTACAGTTATCGATTCTTTTCGGACTATCGGACTATCGGCCTTATCCGCCATCCATGCCTGCTGCTCTTTTCTGCAGTTAACCCAATTCGACCGGTCCTCGAGATCACTCTCCGTTCTCGACCCAAATTTCAAGACAAATTCCTTCTTATTTTATATATAAATACATCTTTCATGTGAAAATATGCCTACGTCCCTCAAACCGCCGCAGCCGCTCTCTCGCGGCTGGCCTTCCCTCTGGCGTTCAACATGGTACAATTGGAAGATGGTCTTTGATAACCCTCTCGGTGAGGTAGCCGGATCCCTCGGCGACTTGGGAACCCTTCTTCCGCTGCTTACCGCCATGGCTGCTGCTGGAACTATCGATCCGACCTCTACCTTCATCTTCTCCGGCATTTGGAACATTGTGTCTGGTAGTATGTTTGGTATTCCGTACGTATATGCTCTTCTCAACCTGCTCACTGCTCACATATCTTTGGAAATAATGAAATGCTAATCCTATCATAAATAAAGAATTGTGGTCCAGCCCATGAAGGCTATCGCTAGTATCTCCATCGCCCGCCCCATGACGCTCCACGAAACAACCGGTGCCGGAATCGCCGTCTCTGTCATCGTCTTCATCCTCTCTTTCTCCGGTCTGCTTGCCGAATTTGGCGAGAGAATACCAATTCCTCTCATCAAGGGTATCCAAATGGGAGCCGGTCTCTCGCTTGTCCTCAATGCCGGTGCGACACTCATGAAACTTTCCTGGACGGCGCATTCGGCCGATAATTACGTCGTTGTTCTTCTGGCCTGGATTTTGCTATGTTTCACTTCAAGGCACCAACAGTTCCCTTACGCATTATTGTTATTCGGGTTTGGTATGTTTCTAGTCTTGGGCTCCGGCGTGGAGGTGCCGCAGCCCGGGTGGAACCTGCCGACATGGTTGCCGCCGGGTTGGACCGATATCATGAACGGATTTTGGTACGCAGGACTGGGTCAATTACCCTTGACGGTTCTCAATTCGATCATAGCAGTCTCTTATCTTTCGGCCGACCTGTTGCCCGAGAGACCTCCTCCATCCATCGAGTCTTTGGGGATTAGCGTTGCCACCATGAACCTGATAGGGTGTTGGTTTGGTGCTATGCCGGTCTGCCACGGAAGCGGTGGGCTATCCGGACAGTACAGATTCGGTGCACGATCCGGTGCAGCACCCGTCATCCTCGGTATCGCAAAAGTCCTCGTCGGACTCTTCTTCGGCTCCTCTGTAACCACCCTGCTCGTCAATTTTCCCAAGTCGTTTCTTGTCATTCTTGTCTTCGCGGCTGGTGTCGAGCTTGCGAAGGTTGGTGAAGACTTGAACTCGACCGCGCGAGACTTGTGGGAAGTTCAGGTGGAGAACAGGGCGATTATCCATCCGACCTTGGGGCTCAGACTTCATCGTGAGAGACTTGTCCGGGTGGATATTACGGACAGGGAGAAAAAGGAAAGGTTCGTCATCATGCTTGCGACGGTTGGCGGCGTCGTCGCAGCTAGGAACGATGCTGTCGGACTGCTGGCCGGTACGATATGCTATCTGGGATATATATTACAAGAAGCACTGGAAGATACGAGCTTCATTGGGATCATCTTCAGGATTTGGAAGAGAGCAACAGCCTGGCTATTTAGACACGTATTCAAGAGGAGAAAGACACAGCCACAGATCATAAGCCCTGTTCAGAGTCGGGAAACCTCCCCGCTGTTGGGCTCGAGAAGGTCGTTCAGTCCGAGAGCTATCGGGCGGTCGTTGAGTCCGAGGCGATCGTTAAGCCCCAGCCCTCAGAGATCACGGAGTCCCGTACGCTCGTGGAGTCCACGGAGATCCACACCTGGTAGCCCCCAGAGATCAACCAGTCCGAGGCGATCGCCAAGTCCGCGACGCTCGTGGAGCCCACGTCGGTCGTTGAGTCCGCGGCGATCGCTCGATGTCAGTCCCGTCGCCAGTCCTATTGGGTCATCAAGCCCTTCGGGGATTCTCAGGAGACCAAGGAGCAGAGGTAGGTCAAGGAGTCCAAGGCCGGAGGACGTGTGAGGGTTGTAGACTCTATATAAATTTTCTTGCACTTCATTTCGGTGTCCATTGGCTTTCTTTCTTTCTGTATTTCTTTCTTTCTTCTATATTTTTTTAGACCGCATCGGTGGAGTCTAGATGTAGACGTTTTGCACGTTCATTGTTTCTTTGATATTCGATAGTGTACTCTGTATGGGAACGGCGTTTGCATTATAAGGTGCTTTTGTTTTACAATTTTTTGTACATTTCTGTACAATATCGCAGGCGACGGCATACATATATACTAGCATATAATAAACCAATGGTTCTGATATCTATCAAGTATTGAAGTCGTTGAGGTGAGGCTGTGGGTCTTATATGGTTCCCGTGGCAACACATTTATCGCCTCCAACCAAACAGCTTAGCTCAAAGCTTCTTCGTGGATGCAAGGGATTTGTTCTCTTCTCGACTCTCCGCTCCATTGCTGTAACAGCTTTCGCGACCTTCTCCGTATACACTAATCAGCTCGATTACAAGTCTCTCCGCTCCCTTCCCTTTCTCAAAAAAACTACCATCATGCCTCCTGAAAAAGTGGTCAAGAAGAAGAAGGTCGCTGCCGCCCCGGCTGGCGAAGAGGGAGGGGATAAGGTCCACAAACTCACGCTGAAGGGTAGCTCAAAGATGGTCTCCGAGTTTGTAAGTTCCCCTTCTTTTATACTAAAGAGATGAAGAAATAACGTGATGGGATTCGATATGCTAATGCTTTTGAATTGGATTTCGGGGATTGGCAGTTTGAGTATTCAATTCATTCGATTCTATTCCAACGTGGAGTTTATCCTCCTGACGATTTCTCTCCGTACGATATTTACCCTGATATCAGCTATTTTGGAAGAAACCACTTTAGAAGCACGTTGGCACTAATACATAATATTTGTTTATATTATAGAGTCAAGAAGTACGGTCTCAACATGTTGGTGAACACGGACGACCAAGTCAAGGCGTACATCAAAAAGATCATGTCGCAGCTCAGCAAATGGATGCTTCATGGCAAGATCTCAAAGTTCATCTTGGTCATCTCTGATAAGGATACCGGCAACAAATTGGAGAGGTGGCAGTTTGACGTGCAGATTTTGGCGAAGAGTAAGAAGAAAGGTGGTGCTGGTAGCTCGGTCGAGGAGACTGATAAGGAGAATGCGGGTGCTAGGTAGGTTTCTATTTTTTTGTTTCTTTATCTAATTTTTCATTGAAAAGGCGAAAACTAATTTAACGGGTTGATATAGTACCAGCGAAGTCGCCCCGGAAAAGACAGAGAAGGAGATCCAAGAGGAAATCCAGTCGATATTCAGACAGATTACTGCGTCTGTTACTTTCCTCCCTATGCTCAACGGTAACTGCACGTTCAACGTGCTGGTCTATGCCGACGGGGACGCAGAGGTCCCCATGGAGTGGGGTGATGGTGAAGATGAGGGTATCCAAGACGCCGAGCAGGTACAGTTGAGGACGTGGTCGAGTAGCAGCCATCGCGTCGAGACGATGGTTAGCTATCGCATTGCCGATTAAGCGCTGCATCGCCTGTTCTGATATTGGGATATTATTTTGCTTTTATATCTTGTTAACTTGGATGCTTAAGATCATGGACGTCCTAACCGCTACTACCACCTACTCTTTTTTTTTGGTTTTTTTATTATTTTTTTATTCATTGCATCGTTGGAGCTTTGGGTTTGGCGTTTTATAAGCAGTGGCATGAGCTTCATCTCGTCTTTGGAAAGAAAAAAATCCGTGTTGTCGTAGCAACTTCAATTTGAAATTTTATATTCACAACGTTTCAACCTTTTTTGGATGCTGCGACATGTCTACATCTTAAACCCGCCGCCAATTCGAATTAGTCTCCTCGATGCCAATGGCTGCATCGCTCCGGACGGGTACCGCGATATTACCGGACATTTTGCTCCCCCGGTTCATCGGGTCTCGAATAAAGTCAATCGCAGCTTTACAGGGTGCATGCCGCCAACCTCGACGGTGGGCGCCGTTGCAGAGACGTTATGTCACCACGCAGCGAGCTAGCCCGGAGCTCGAAGCTCGAGTCGCTGCTGTTCCGATAGAGAGGTATTTCAAGGAAACGAAAGAAAAATCGATTTATAAATTCGTCAATGAAACATGGAGCTAATATGCTATGTTTTAATTCATCATTTTATACAGAATGCGTAACTTCTGCGTTATAGCCCATATCGTATGAAACTTTCCCGTCTCGACCTATATATACACACCTCATCTTCACTGGAGTTTTTTTCTGATGGATTCGTATGTGTAGGACCATGGGAAAAGCACACGTATGCCCCCCCCTCATTCGATCTTTAGCTACCTCACCCAACAATTCAAAATACTGAAGTACTGCCTATGTAGTAAGCGACCGCCTCCTCGAGATCACTGGCACCATAAAACCGGGCGGCAGCCACCAAATCCTTGACAAACTCGACGTCGAGCGCGAGCGCGGCATCACGGTGAAAGCGCAAACATGCAGCATGCTCTACAAATACAAAGGAGAAGACTACCTCCTGCACTTGGTCGATACACCGGGCCACGTCGATTTCCGGGCCGAAGTATCCCGTTCCTACGCTTCCTGCAACGGGGCGCTACTGGTAGTTGATGCGTCGCAGGGAGTTCAAGCGCAGACGGTTGCGAATTTCTATCTTGCGTTCGCGCAAGGATTGAATATGGTCCCTGTGATTAACAAGGTGGACTTGCAGCATGCGGAACCGGAGAAGGCGACGGAGCAGTTGAAGAGTACCTTTGAACTCGAGGATCCGATTTTGGTGTCTGCGAAGACTGGGTTGAACGTTGAGGGGATTTTACCTGCGGTTATAGAACGCGTGCCGGCGCCGGAAGGATCGGTGGATAAACCGTTGAGGATGTTGTTGATCGATTCGTGGTATTCGACGTATAAGGGGGTTGTGCTATTGGTTAGGGTGTTCGATGGGGTGGTGAAGCAGGGGGATCAGATCATGTCGATTGGGTCAAAGTTGAAGTATTTTGTCGGGGAGCTGGGGATGCAGTATCCGACGGAAGTGGCGACGAATTCGCTGAGGGCTGGGCAGGTGGGGTATATGTATTTCAATCCGGGGATGAAGAATATCTCGGATGCAAAGTTAGGGGATACGTTTTGCCATGTGGGGAAGGAGGTAGAACCTTTTAGAGGCTTCGAAGAGCCACAGCCTATGGTGTTCGTGGGCGCTTTCCCGACGAACCAAGATGAGTTTCAGAAGCTGGAGGATAGGTAAGGGGGTTTTTTTATGAAATTTGCGTAGAGAAGAGGCTGACGAAGACGATTTAGCATCAATCAATTGACTCTTAACGACCGCAGCATCGCGATAGCCAAAGAATCGTCACATGCTTTGGGACTAGGGTGGCGGTTGGGCTTCTTAGGAACACTCCATTGCTCTGTCTTCGAAGATAGACTGAGGCAAGAATTCGGTGGCTCTGAACTCCTTATCACTGCTCCCACAGTACCGTTCAAAATCATTTGGAAAGAGACTATTAAAAGCAAGACGGGCGAAGATGAACCGAAAGAGACCATTATCACAAATCCTGCATTGTACCCTGAAGAAGATGTCGTCCGAACAAGGATGGAGGAAATCCAAGAGCCGTTCGTCCTTGCAACGATCACTGTTCCGGCAGACCCTCCAGAGTTCTTAGGAAACGTCATAGAACTATGCCAAGAAAGCAGAGGATCTCAAGTCGAATTAACATTCTTCGCAACTCAGGTTATTCTTAAATATAAGCTCCCGTTGCTACAGCTGGTCGACAATTTCTTCGGTAAACTCAAAGGGATAACGAAGGGGTATGCGACGTTAGACTACGAGGAAGCTGGATACGCGAAATCAGATATTGTTAAACTCGAGTTGTTGGTTAACAAAGAGCCCGTGGACGCTATCGCACAATTGTGCCATAGAAGTCAGGCGGAAAGGTTGGGCCGAATGTGGGTACAAAGATTTAAACAATTTGTTGATAGACAACTGTTTGAAATTGTGATTCAGGCTGCTATTGGGAAAAAAGTGCTTGCGAGAGAGTCAGTTGCACCGTTTAGAAAAGACGTTACGGCAAAGGTAGGATTATTTGACAATTTCAAATCTCATTGAATGGCGCTGATAGACAACTTTAGTTGTACGGAGGTGATCATACTCGAAGAAAGAAGCTGCTAGAGAAGCAGAAAGCTGGCAAGAAGAAACTCAGAGGTGAGATCTCTCTTTTAGAATCAAGATTCAGGTTTAAGTTGGATAATTGTAACTAACAATATATAATCTGCAGCAATTGGAAACGTGATAATTGACCAGAAGGCATTCCAAGGCTTCTTGTCGAGGGATGGTGGCGGAGGCGACTCCAAGCCAAAGAAGTAAATAGAACTAGCACTAAATGACCCATGTATAATTCAAAGCACCAGAGCTCGTAGTTGTATATATTGAATTTAAATAGAATGTACATAGCACTATACCAAATCGTCTACTTGATATCAAGTTGATCATGATGGTTTTGAGCCTCTATTTTGCGTTGTCGGTTGTTGTAATATTTTCGCAAGCAATTTAAGCAATTTTCATTTGAGCCGAAATTTTTTAGAAAAATTTAAAGATTCTTTGGATTCACTTTTCATAAACCCAACCTCAACCACGAATCATCGTCACCATGGCGGCGCCAGTGCAGCACATCCAGCCCGTGAAGCTGGCAGCTCTGCCAGCAGCACTGACACCCGACAATCGCTACTGGCGCACCTACAAATCGCCTCTCCTTATAAACTCGTACTCCGCCATCACCCACATCAACTTCTCGCCTGTCGCTCCCCACGATATAATCATTTCCTCTGCCACCCGCGTGCAAATATTCTCCTCCAAGACCCGCGCCGTGACCAAAACTGTCGCCCGCTTCAAAGACACAGTATACTCCGCCAACATTCGGTCTGATGGCAAAATCCTCGTTGCAGGTGATGCCACAGGCCTCATCCAGATCTTCGACGTCGGGTCGCGAGCCATCCTGCGCTCGTTCGACCAGCACAAACAGCCCGTGCAAACCACAAAATTCTCACCGACAAGCATGACAACGTTGATGTCCACCAGCGATGATACTACCGTACGGATATGGGATATACCCACCCAAGAAGCCACCCACGTTTTCACAGGCCACTCCGACTACGTGCGTACTGGCACCTTCCTACCCGGTTCGTCAGGAACCGTTATTTCGGGCTCGTACGATGGAACGGTCAAGCTGTGGGACCCGAGGATATCGACCGCCAGCGCTTCGGGCGGATGTGTGATGACTTTTACGCACGCGCACGGGGTTGAGAGCGTGGTCCCGATGATTGGTGGGACGACGATATTGAGTTCGGCGGGGAATACGGTTAACGTGCTAGATATCGTGGCTGCGAAGGCATTGAAGCAGCTGAGCAATCATCAGAAGACCGTTACTGCGGTTGCGACGGCCAGCGGGAATAGAGTGTTGTCTGGTGGTCTTGACGGGCACGTCAAGGTTTATGAGACGAGGGAATGGAAGGTGGTACACGGGTTTAAATACCCAGAGCCTATTTTGTGTCTGGGGGTATCGCCTGATGATAAACATTTCGTAGTGGGTATGTCGAACGGGATGCTGAGCTTCAAAACTAGAGCTTCCGGCGCACAAAAGTTGGATGTGCTGTCGGAGATCGGTAAGCTTGCGGATTTGGGTATTGAGGAGGTTATAAGGCGGGAGAAGAAGGCGAAATCTAAGAATTATCAAAGAAAGATAAGGGGTATGGATTATAAGGGTGGTGCTGAGGATATCGCCGTGATGGATAAGGATAAGAAGAAGAAGTTGCAAAAATGGGAACGCTCGTTCAGGAATGCCAATTACTCGCAGGCTTTGGATGAGGTCCTTCTGGTAAGAACCTACTTCTCCATCAGTTCGCATAGTTTTATTCATATTGAAGATGAAAAGCTCACCAAAAGAAAAAAATATATAGTTCAAGGATCCCGTCGTGCCATATAATTGCTTAACAGCTCTTAAACATCAATCTGCCCTCCGTGCCGCGCTACAGGGGCGCAACGAAGAGACACTGCAACCAATAATGAAATACCTAGCCAAGCATCTTCAGGATCCTCGCTTCTTCAACTTCCTAGCCGATGTCACGATGTTGTTGTTAGACACATACGCCAGCTCGTTCGGGCAGTCGAAGCCGATTGATGCCTTGCTTGTCAAGCTAGATGAGCGTGTCAACGAGGAGATCAGGAAGAGCAGAAGCGCAACTGAAGTCCACGGGATGCTTAGTTTACTGCTCGTTGGATCTGAGTGAAAAGACGAAGTATTTTATCATCTTTTTCCTAAATTTTCTATCGGGAGTTGCATTTAGCAGGCGTCTATGTGGTCTCATCCTTTTAAAAAAAAGTTATTTATGGACAACGGATGTTGTTTTGCGTGTATATATACGATACTGGCGCCACGGTAGTTCTGGGTTGTTGTCTTTTAGAACTAGAGTACTGTAATATATATATGTATATCTATGTCTTTGAGATCTGATAAACGGCCTACCTTTCTAGATGGTGGTGCTTGTATGTTCACCGGGTTGTACTATCGATCGAGTGCTCTCAACCATGGATTTGGAGACTTGCCATTCAATCTAAATAGCACGCAGCAACTTCAGCATATAACCCTCCCTCTTCCTGTTCACGTTCATCCCACCTACCACTCTACTCTATTCTGCGCACTCAGACACACTCACACAAAGAGAGAACTATTTCGTTGATATAAAAACCCGAAAACTAGAGAAAAGTCTAGAAGCAGCACACCGGCACTAGCATGGCGCAGAAACCATCCGACCAGCTGCTCATTAGGAGTGCAAT
Organism: Dactylellina cionopaga; assembly: GCA_036971295.1. NCBI lineage: Eukaryota > Fungi > Ascomycota > Orbiliomycetes > Orbiliales > Orbiliaceae > Dactylellina > Dactylellina cionopaga. Next base: position 2,161,591 of record JAJTTY010000006.1, read on the forward strand.
GTCTGGGAAAAGGTTGCCTGGTACTCGAACCCCAACTGAAGGGGCATCTGGTCCCCGAATGCATGTCTTCAACCCAGGCCCATCCACTAAACCCCCTTCATCTCCATATTTATCCTTATTACCATCAGTAGAAGTAACATCCAAACAACTCATAAAATCTGAAGAAGAACTCGATGAGATAACGTCCTATCTTCCACGCTATCATCAACATCCAACACGCCCTGCAAAATCGCTACAAGAATACTTTTACGTCTCAGAAGCCGATGATGACGAGAAGGGCGAGGGATTTGAACATGACAAAGTCGAGTATAGCACAACCATCGTTTACCCGTCTGCATCTTCAAAAAAACACAAACTTCCTCGGCCTCCCAAACCTCTAACCATCACATTCAAACGAGATGAACAGCTTCAGAAGGCTTTCAGGAAGATGCGGAGGAACGAATGGAATCGGCATCCAGTGGAGATGGAGAAGTTGCGGTTTGAAATTAAATTTCTAGAGGTCCAGCAGCTCGCAGATGATGTCTGGAGGAGAATGAAAATGAGCTTAGAGGTATGTTTACCCTAACAGACTCGTCCGTCTCTTACAGCTTTTGTTGTATTTTTCGCGTTGCGACGAGAGACTAAAACGCTAAAGGTATTATAAGCTAATTAAGTATTTAGTTGCACGAAGATTTGGAACATGGGCAAGTTGCATTTAGTCGGTGGGCAGTAGACGGACTTTGTCCTGACCCCGACGTTTTTGACATGCTCATGGCCTACGGTGCCATACGAGAGGAGTGCGAGAAGAAGCAGAAGCTTTGTGCAGGACAGATTGAACTTAGTCCTAAATTTTTGACTGCTACCGATATTATCAGACACTACACTGCGTCAGAGAAGAGGTACGGGTGGTTTCAAAATGGAGATACAAAGGTTAATAATACTTAACTAACTTTCCCGCATTTCACGAACCATAGAATCAAGTGCGCCAGCTTCAACGAAACGATTTTCAAGCTTCCTATTAGGATGTTCCCAGAGCACCTGAAACCATGGGAAAATCCATCGTTGGCGTTGGCATTTTTCGGAAACGTAGCTATAAGGTACGAGGAGAAGACGGGATACTTTTTGTTTTCAGGTTTGTATCATATGGTCCCGCTGAAAGGGGTGCTTCCAGAGACGATTGATTTTCACGTTGCACAAAAGGCAGGTCAGCGTACTTCGCTACGTCTATCACGTTATTGAGATTTTGGAATGGGAAAGCTGGTAATATTCATAAGTAGAGCGGAGTTTGTGTTATTGCACCTTAATTTTTGTCGAAAAAGTCCATTAGAAATAATCGACGGCAGATTAGTTCGGGGCCCGAAAACTCAGAAGTATTTCAATCAAACGAATCATATAATATTAAGAAATCACCAAAGTAATCAACAAGCAATTGGGCATTAGTCTCATGACAATATAGAAGAGCGATGGATCGAACCATCGGTGTCCCTAGCCATGACAACATGACGGAAAGAAATCTGCCAACAGCAATTTGAGTAGATGAGAAACAAAAAAGAAATTGAAAAGAAGAAATATATGCTCCCAATATCTCCCACAAATGCAACGGTGTATGGTGTATATGGTTTAGGGTATACAGGGGTGTACATCTATAACTCTACAACTCTACAAAAAAAACAAGTAAGGAGTTGTTTTGCCAGCTCTTCTCTTCTCTCTGCTGAAGAAGGGTTTCAACCACCTCATCATGACAAATTCTCAACAGACTGATAGCCGTTTATAGCTTGGATTCGAGGGAGGACTTTAGTCGCCTTTCCACGGCATCGAAGTACTGTGCGGTGTTGACCCAAGCGCTTCTATCCTTCTTGCCTTGAGCAAGAGCGAGATCCTTAGTCATAATGCCGTCCTTGTCAACAGCATCGATACAGGCCTGCTCGACAGCCTCGGCGAAAGCGACAACTTCAGGTGTCTCATCGAGCTTGCCACGTTGGATCAAGCCACGAGTCCAGGCGAACTACAATTACAATCAGTAAGCTCTTTGTATGAAATATTTGGACGGCTAGAACATACGATGGAAGCAATTGGGTTGGTGGAGGTCTCTTTTCCTTTCTGGTGCTCTCTGTAGTGTCTGGTGACCGTTCCGTGGGCAGCTTCTGATTCGAAGGTCTTGCCGTCTGGAGTGATTAGGACGGATGTCATGAGGCCAAGCGAACCGTAGCCCTGGGCCACGATATCGGATTGAACATCACCGTCGTCTATTCATTTCGGTTAGTTTGGGGGTGGAGACGCCTTATTCATTGAGTTTACTTACACTAAGAAATCGTTAATATTGCATCCGCATATTTGGGAGGGATGTTGCACACTTACGTTCTTCAAAGCCATAACAAAGCCACCAGCGGATTTGACCATTTGAGCGACCATATCATCGATCTACCATACAATATCATAAGTAACTCATTGATCCAATTGAATTTGCCCTTCTCTTTACTTACCAATCTGTGCTCATACCAGAGTCCCTTCGCCTCAAACTGAGACTTGTAATCCTTCTCGTAGACTGCTTGGAAGATATCCTTGAATCGGCCGTCGTACTTCTTCAGGATTGTGTTTTTAGTGGACATGTAGAGCGGGTAGCCTCTGTCGAGAGCTATCTTGAAGGAAGCATGGGCGAATCCCTCGATGGAATCGTCTGTGTTGTACATAGCCATGGCGACACCACCACCGTTCTACAATATTCAAGCTGTTAGCTTCAATCCATGATATCCAATTCTCTATTTCACCAGTGGAATATCTGGATAATAACCTTATATTCGAAAACTGGGATCTTCTCGGGTGGCCCGCCGTTCTTTGGCGTAAAAATCATCTCGAGCGTTCCCTCCTCCTTGACAACGTAGTCCTTCGCCTTATACTGATCACCGTGAGCGTGACGACCAATGATGATTGGCTTCTCCCATCCTGGGACGAGTCTTGGGATAGCTGGGATAACAATCGGTTCTCTGAATACGGTTCCTCCGAGGATGTTCCTGATAGTACCGTTGGGTGATAGCCACATTTGCTTGAGCTTAAACTCCTCTACGCGAGCTTCATCAGGGGTAATGGTGGCGCATTTGACACCGACGGAGTACTTTTTGATTGCTTCAGCGGCATCGATGGTGACTTGGTCGTTGGTTTGGTCGCGGTACTCGATTCCCTAGTTTATTCGTTAGCAGCTTGTTCCTGGCCGATTGGTGAGCGAATGAGGAGAATATACCAAATCATAGTACTTGAGGTCGATATCGAGATATCTAACGAACAAAGAAGGTTAAATTTAAGTTCGAAAACTCAAAGTTGCAGTCTATAATCTTACGGGAAGATGAGCTGCAATGTAGGCAAAGTATTAGCAAACTATATTGATCGGTCTTAGAGGTGCAGCGTCAACCATACCCTATCCTTAATCATCTGCCAAATAATCCTTGTTTGTTCCTATAATAACGGATCGCCATGAGACTCTCATTTAACAATCTTTAAATAGCTAGAGAGGGTGTTCGTACATCTCCATCAAGCTCCACCACTGGATTCTTGACTTTGATCTTGCGACCCGAAGCTGTGTCTGACATCAGCATCCGACGATAAAGCCACATAACAACAGATATAAAGAGTGGAAATTGACAGCGCCACACTCGGAAAAATTAGAATTACATACCTTCGGTAGACATCTTTCGTAGTATAACAAAAGAACTGAGAGCGACTGGGTTTCTAGCGGCTGGAGTGAACCTGGATGCGAGGAGCGACCTTGCGGGCGACGAGAGAACAGCAGAGCGAACAGGCGTTTGTATGAACTTTTGGCAACACCGCCACGAAACAGCAGAAGTCGTTGATGAAAGCATCGGAAAGAAGTTTAAATAAAATTTCTTGGTTTAAATTTTTATCTTAGAAAAAATATTTCCGTGGGCCGGGCCAGGACGAATGGGGGTTTCCGGGACGACAGCTGTTCGGGTTATCGGTTTATCCGAGGTTCTGCGAGACCCTTTTAACTGGTGGCAGCAGCTAAACTATCTGGTGGAGGAAGTTTTCGAAGAATGTGAAATTCTGCAGGTTAGTTTAGCTACTTTAAATGAGTATTAGTGGACTTCCAAGTTGAAAACAGAATGCGGGGAAGCTGGCTGGGGAGGAGGGGGGGGAGGGACAGATAACCAGTGGACCTACCCAAAGCGCTTTAAAGCGTGGTCAGCAGAGGAGAAGATGTTTTATAAGCCTCAGCCAGTATAAGCAGGCGACTCGAGCGCAATATATATATCACTTAATGGTAATGGCGTATATTGTCTGTATGTTGATAATAAAAGAGCCAACGGTCCGTCTGCCGCGCAGTTTTTACTTAAACCCCATCAGATCGGACGGACGGTCATACATGCATACGGAGTCTATCAAATCGAGACAATTTTAGGCTGAGTCGCGCGAGAGCTGCATCTTCCAAGCCAGGATATTGGGTCCCCCAAAATTTCTACCCTGGCAGCCTGGCTTTCGGCTCTCTCTGGGCCGAACGGCGCTGGTTTGTGATTCCCCAGCGTTGCATTTTATTCCATCAACACATCCATCGCATTCTCTTCCTCATTCTTTTTTCGTTCCGAGAGAACTGCTACGTTTTCTTACGAAATATTCTATTCTTGATACATATTTTTCCACTCGCTTTCCCTTCATTGCAGATCCACATTCTAGTAGATATATAACGGCTTGCGAGTAGCTCTGTTGGGATCATAAACAAGATAAAGTTTAGAGAAAGCATGGATTATCTGGCTAAAATTCTGTAAAGTTGACCATACCGGAGCGTGATATTAGATAATAGTCATGTCGACGTATGGGTGATTGCAAACCTTTTCATCTCTAAGAAAGAAAAAAACGATATTTAATTAAATTACTAAAATTTTGAAATCAAAGGTTTTATAGGAGGTTCAGGGAAAGGTTGGTAGGCGAGGAGAGCGACGCAAGAGATCTAGATATTAGTGATAGCGGAATTGGATTGGCTAAGACGTATACACGTAACTGCTAGGCTCCATTGTTTAAATCTCGTCGATATCAAATGCATCTCTTCCCTAAGTCCTATGAGGTGTAGATGGTGTGAAAGGAACCGGGTTCGCAACTCAGGCCTAAAAACTACGAAAGTCTAATATTATGGAGGAATCCGAGGCTTGGACGATGCTTGTTCTAAGATTACATGAGGCGCGAGGTCTCTATTATATAGTCGGCTGCACGTGACGGCGGCGGCTCTCTCATATAACGGCCATAAAACATGATATCTGCGCTTGCAGCGCAGAGGGACCGCGAGCCCTACCACAATGGTTTCTCTAACATTGTACAAGATAAGCACCCTACACACAGAAGGAAACACTAGCCAACCCTAGTAAGTCGTATATTTAAATTAGCAATTTGGTTAGCAAAGGTTCAGAATATGACGTGGGATTCAAGAGATATATGAAGTCCCCGCAAAATATGTTCTTCGCTCACTGTTGCCTATCGCTTGACATATTCACCGTAATTATGCACAACTCTGTAGATTAAGGTTTGCGTAACCTAGTTTCACACACATGTTATATTATATACTTATACATATACTCTATACACGACGATAAGGGGCTCTATAGCTTTGAATTCTGCTTGAGGCTCAATCCCCCACCTTCTTCGTCAAACTGCTTCTCTCTCTTCCACCCAATCCATTGCTCTAGAACTGCTTCCCCACCAGCTCCAGCCTTCAGTCCTGTCTCTTTCCATCCTAAACCATTTACGCCCTTCCCTTGGCCCTTTGCAGCTCGGATCGCAGCATCCTTCTCCTCTTCCGCATTTGCGACAAGAGCTAAACCTGGGGAATCCTGCAACGTGACAATCGGTCGCTGATCAAAACTTTGCTCTTCTAGTTCTGTTTGTGTAAGAACTGGCGTGCAGCAAGCATCTGTGCCGTCAAATATACGTTCCCATTCGGTTCGAGTCTTCGATTTAAATATAGTAGTGAAGAGTTGACGTAGGCCCGGCCAAGTGGACGGATCCTCACGGGCTCCTGAGAGATCAGATTTGGTAAGACCAAGCCCTTTCAACAAGGCAGCAAAGAATTGCGGTTCCAGTGCACCACTAGATATAGACTAAAATTAGTAAAGCTATATATTACGCCATCCAAATCCAAAAAAGGCTTACACCGCCATATATTTCCCATCCTTTGTTTCGTATGTATCATAATATGGACACCCTCCGTCCAAAAGATTCGTACCCCTATCCCCTCCCCAGCTCCGATTTTTCATTGACAGCCTCGGCATGGTCGCCATGAACGCGCTGCCATCCACCATATTGGCTTCTACAACCTGTCCCTTCCCAGTCCGCTGTCTTTCGATCAACGCGAGGAGTATACCCAAAAAGCACACCGCCCCGCCACCTGCAAAATCCCCAATGATGTTACCAGGAGCGTACGGTTTCTCGTGCGCCCGGCCCAGCATGCTCAGCACACCCGAGACGGCGATGTAATTGATATCGTGCCCGGCCATCTGTGAATATTTTCCATCTCTTCTAAACCCTGTCATTCGCGCCACGATCAACCTTGGGTTCAGCGGTTTTAGAACATTTGTGGGGCATAACCCTGCTTTCTCCAGCACGCCAGGTCGGAAGGGGTCGATCAACACGTCGACATGTGGGACTAGCGCTTTGATGAAGGATAGCCCACCAGGAGATTTCATGTCCACGGCGATGCTGGTCTTGCGACGGGAGAGGAGATCTGAGGTTGGAGGTGCGGGATTGGAGCTCCGAATGGCGCGGTCGACGCGAAGGACGGTGGCGCCATAGTCGGCGAGGAGGATACCGGCGAATGGCCCTATTGATATAGTTGGATCAATTTAGTAAAAGACTCGAGCGCGAGATATATATATGAGAGCTTTCAAACCTGGAGCGAGCCCGGCAAACTCGAGCACGCGGATGCCGGAGAGCGGTGGCGGAGATGTCATGGCGAGTGTGATATATATGCTTTGAGCTTACATTTAGCAGGAGCAGATTGTTGAGCGTCAGAGAGTGCGAAGCTCAAGAATGCAGCGAAGAACAAAGATACGATTCTAGCAGGGAAGCAATAGATTAATAGCCGAGGTCGCCCGACAGGACATCTGAAAGTTGAAGACCATCTTGGGCATGGTGCCTTTGGAGAAGCACAAGATGCTGCTCGAATATGTGGAGCGGAGAAGCAGCGCAGCAATGCCTCTTTAATTTCGGCCGCGGCCCTAAACTTATGCGATTGACAATTATAAAGCTGCCAACTATAGTTAGAGCTATGGTAGAGTAGCCAACAACCTAATTAGCTTCGCTCGAAGGAGAGCGATTGAACTCCAATCGGCGGGGTGTCGATATATAAAAGTGTAGTATAAAACTGATATTTACGATATTATTGTAATTAAAGTAGAGGACCATGTTACATGTTGCAGGTCAGAGCTGCAGAGGTACGCAACATAGTACATTGTATTATATGCATGCATACGTATCCCAACGCAATTAAGTAACTAATTAGCTATTAGACCATTAATCCAAAAGTCCTTCGAGACAGCCGCTCCGAGTCCGAAACCGCTCTTCAATCAATTCCACCAGTCGACATCGCCTACCCCGTATTCCTCATCATGGCTTCCTCTAAGACACCAGGCGTCCCCAAGGACGCTCCGGATATTCAACCTCAGGCTTCATCCGATATACCTGTTATGGAGTACATGGTCTCGGGGCGTGAACCCATCTTCGACTACTCCGTCGTCCGGGGCCTCTTTGTCCAGAGCTTGCCGGAGTACCTCATAGACCAGAACGAGTTCAATAAAAACTATGTAAGGAGAACACTATAATCTAAGCGTCTAAATTCTAGAGGGAAAAAGTGTTCGATTAGCTAATATGCCCGGCTTCCGCGGTATTTCAATCTAGTTTACCAAAAACTTTGGTTTGATGCTGTACAATGAGAATAACGAACCGGACTGGCAAGCTTTCGCGGACAAGGTCAAGGAGCTGAACGATAACGCCGCACCCGATGAGACCTACAAGGTCCTCTACCTCGCCCGACATGGCCAAGGTATTCCTCTAGCCCATATCTTACAGTTGATGTAATATTCAGGCGATCGTTACTGAAGAAAACTATGTTGACTCTTTCGTTTTACCCTATCTCCAGGCCCTCATAATTTAGCAAGTAAGTTCAGAGCAAGACGCTACTGAGCTACAATGGAATTCGTGCTTACCGGCAACTTTATAACGATGGGCAGTTGAGACCTATGGCCAACGTTTTTGGGAGGTATATTGAATATATATCCCACCGAACGGAAACTTATTACCTTGATACAAGAAATATTAACTTGTCGTCATTTGTAGACAGACATTGCCATGTTTAAAGATTACAAAGGACTCGTGGTAGTAAGTATAGTCTGCCAGTCTCATACTACCCAGAAACGAGTATCTGTGTACTCAAACAAAGAGAAAAACAATAGGGACCGGACCCAGATCTCACGGAGAAGGGTAAGGATGAAGCGGCCGCGATAGGCGAAATCTGGAAAACACAAATCGACGAGTACGACTTGTTCAAAGCCGGCGTGCTCCCCCAAAAGTTCTACGCTTCACCATTCACCCGAGCTCTCCGAACGCTCGAGATGACCTGGAAAGACATCGTCTTAGACCTTCCGGATGCCCCTCGCGTCACCGTCAAAGAAGCTCTTCGCGAGACGATCGGCCGTCATTACTGTGATCAGCGAAGTGACTTGAAGGCCTTGAAGGAAAGGTTTCCGTTTATTGATGTGGAAGATGGGATGATTGATGAGGATACGATTTGGACAGAGATTAGAGAAGATGGGAAGAGTGGATCCATGGAGTTGAGATTGAGAGATGCCTTGGATGATATATTCGTGGAGGATGGTGAGACTTTTATCAGCATTACGGCCCACAGCGGCTGTCTAAGATGCGTTCTACGAGGTATGTTTCTCTCTCTATACATCTTAAGCTGCTTGCAAAGCTTACTGAGAGCCCTATAGTTACCGGCCACCGACTTTTTGAGCTCGAGACTAGCAGAATGATCCCAATTGTAGTCAAGGCCAAGTTGCGACCAGAATTCAAAGACAAGAAACTCCCCATTCGAGTTACTGATTTGCCATACAACTACACTCCTCACTCTGCTAAAAAGCGGAAGGATTTCGACAAGAGTAGGACTCTGGCGGAAAACTCTTCCAAGAAGGCTCAGGTCACCGGAGTTGGTGAGCAAGATGCTTGATACGGCTAGGGATGGCAGCTGGTATTGATGCGCTGGTAATTATACATCTTCTTGGGTAGCGTATCGCTTTTGGGTTGAGATGAGCACACCTGGTTCTATTGCGACTGAGGGTTTGGCCAATTCATAAATGGTTTATTATTCTTTTTGCTTTTGCTAATAAAGCGAAAACATATTAATAGACGCTAGACTATAAATGAATATCCCGCTTTTTGTACCTAGACTTGCTTCTCTATGATTTCTTTCATGTTGGGATAGGCGTTTAGAGCCAGCTGTCCTCCGAGATGAGCATACAGGACATTCCCCCCGCTGATTTCACCCTTTTTAATCATATCGACCATACCGGCAAGACTCTTGCCCTCGTAGACGGGATCCGTGATGAACGCATCCATTCTAGCGCCGTATTCGATAGCTTCCAAGGTCTGCTTGTCTGGAATACCATAGGTTCCTGCATGATATCTCTCATCAAGGGTGATATCATCTTCAGTGATATCCTCGTCCTTGAGACCAATTTTTACACCGGTGTTTTTAGCAATCCTGAGAACCTGCGCCTTTGTTTCGGCGGGTTTGGCGGAAGCATCAATACCGATAACTTTTCTCTTCTCGTCAGGGTACATCTTTTCAAGCAACTTGAAACCGGCAACTATCCCTGCCATAGTCGAGCCGGAGACAGCGCAGACGATAATGGTATCGAAGAATAGACCCATTTCCTTTTCCTGTTCGCGAACTTCAAAACACCATCTGGCGAACCCTAGACCACCTAGCGGATGATCGCTAGCTCCAGCGGGGATGTAGTACGGCTTCTCATCGCCTGCGACACATTCGTCAAAAATTGCTTTCAATGTTTGCTTGTGCTCGATTCCGAACCCCGAGGAATCGAGACGGACGTCGGCATCCATCATGCGGGAGAGCTGGATGTTGCCAACTTTATCGTAGACCCCAAAGGTGTCCTCCCAATCGACCCATTTCTCCTGGACGAGTTTGCATTTGAGCCCTGTGGCCGCAGCGACAGCGGATACTTGGCGGGTGTGGTTGCTCTGAAAGCCACCGATGGAGACGAGCGTGGTGCAATCAGTGGAGAGGGCCTCGGCGAGGAGGTACTCGAGCTTGCGGGTTTTGTTGCCGCCAAATGCGAGAGCGGAGTTGAGGTCTTCGCGTTTGGCGTAGATGGGTACGGAGAGGTCGGCAGATATGCGAGGGAGGAGGTGGATTGGAGATGGGGTGGGGAGGGTTAGCTGGTGGCGGGGGATGGAGGCGAAAGGCTCGGAGAGTGCGACCATTGTAGCGGATGATGAAGATGCTGATATTGATGTTGCCTTTGTAATATGATTTTCGATTGAGATGATGTCTTCACGAACAAGCTCCTATCTTATATAAGCACTTTTATATTCGACTAACTATATCTACAAATTCAATTAAATTCAATGGGAACGGCCGTAGATTGAGTTTGCCGTCGGGATTGGTAGCTATCGGATAGCTGCATCGAACCAAGACGCAACGAGCGGCGCTGCTGCCTGGCAACAGCGACGAGTCCGAACCGGCGGCTACCGACATCCGCATAGCTGCTGCGTACACAGTTTCTCGTGTCGAGGCATTCGGATAGGTTGATCTTAGATATCTGATCTGATATCTGATATCTCGAGGTTGTTGGATGGTATGACGATGATGATGATGCTGGTCAGGGACAGGACCGTACTGGACATGGGCACTGGCATTGGCATTGACCGGGAGGCCATGCCGTTAAGGGCTAAAGCCATAAAAGCCAGGAGGCGGTGAAAAAGTGGCTCAGATGGTTCCAGAAGCTGCAGCTGAAAGAAAGAAGAAGTAGAAGAGGAAGACTCATCTTGTTACTTGGTTACTTATTATTTTAAGAAGTCTTTTTCTTCGAGGTTGCCATTCCTCGACTCTTACTCTTACTCTTACTCACACCGTGCTGCTTTTACATATAAAGTTGGCCCTTTCTTCGTCTTCTTTTTCCTTCTTTTCCTTTTTCTTCCCTCACACACAACACCGTCTTACTACCACTCAACGACATCTACACTCCTACATCTCACACCTCGATACCCAAAACCTAAATCTTTCAGCAAAACCAAACTCATCAAACATGTCGGACTGGGATACTAGCACTGTTAGAATCGGAATCGGCAGCGGCAGCAGCGGTCCTCGCGAGAAAGTCGCCCGAACAAACTCTGAAATCAACGCTGCCAGACGAGCTGGCGCCGTCGTTGCCACAGAAAAGAAGTTTGCCAGCGGCAACGCCAAAAGCAACCCTGAAGGTCAACATCTCACCAAGGTACGTCCCTTCTTCTTCTACTGCAGAGACCTCTCGACGAAAACTCAGTACTAATACCTCCGACTCTAGGTTGACCGCGAAGACGATGTCGGCAAGATAGCCAAGGTCTCTCAGGACGTCGGGAAGGCCATGGCCAAAGCCCGTCAGGAGAAGGAACCTGCGATGTCCCAAAAGGACCTCGCCACCAAGGTCAACGAGAAGCCTTCCGTCATCAACGACTACGAAAGTGGCCGAGCACAACCTTCCCAGCAGGTTCTCGCCAAGCTGGAGAGGGTTCTCGGTGTCAAGCTGCGTGGTAAAGACATCGGGACCCCTCTCGGCCCCAAGAAGAAGGCCGGTGAATCGTCAAAGTAAACGAGTTGAAAGGAACGATTTCGTTTCATATCATTCTCTCTCTTTCTCTCTCCGCCTCAGTTTCCTTTAAAGCTTGAGCTTTCCCGACTTTTTAGTTTTAGAGGCGTATTTTTTTTTCGCTGAAAAGAATGGTGCTCCCTCCGAGCTATGCGCCTCGGATTTTTGGGGTTTGAACGATTTTTGATGAAACATGACATGTAATGTTAATCGGAGTCACGATCGGTTCTGTTGTTGGAAGAGAGAGGGACGGTTTTGTTCCTGCAGTTTTAGCGACCTTTCAATCCACATACCTACATTTATTATTTTTCCTTTCTTTGGATACTAGACATAGACCTATAGACGTCCGATTTGCTCAATAGAATACTATTTCTACTACCACTACTAGTTCCGTTTAGTGTGACTTCCCTATGATTTTAGATGCGCAGGAAGCGAGTTGCTTTCTCTTTGTTCTTAAGTTCTACCAACAACCAGCACAACATAACATCACGTTCAACATAAAGAGACAAACGATTTTGACTTCAATTATCATTCATTAGACCCTCTCATCCTTTCTCTCGTGCGTCTCTTCCCATCTTCCAGCGTTCACCAGACAATGCTCGCGGAAACATCAACTTCGACCAGAGAACCGCCTCGCCAACCCAGCACCAGCCCACAATATCTTCAACAACTATACCGTGCTACCTACTCTAGAGGACGGTTAAAATGGCGGACGTGATGATGGATGTTGATACTCCGGAGACCTCGAAGAAGCGAAAGAATCCAGAGCAATTCTTTGGCACTCGGGCTTTTGTGATGGCTAAACCATATCACAGAGATCTCCTACAGAATGTCACTTTCTCTCTAGAGGAAGGAATGAGTAAGCACGCGTTTCTTCACTCTCTCACCTATTAAAAACGCACGGACACAAAAAAACTGATTCTTGAGCTTTCACACACTAGATACGAAGGCCATCGATCTACTCTGCCAGGTTTCGTTTGCCGGTATATCCACAGCTCCGAAGCCGGGTACGCTGAAAGAGATCGCAATCCCCCCGCCAGAAGTCTTATCGATAATCACTACGCTCTCTCTACACCCGGCGTTCACGACCCGGCAAACCGGGTTGCTACAACGGGATTCGTCTACAAAAGCGTCCCGCTACCTTCGTAATATCATTCGTCTTGCTGGTGCAACTAATTGCAAGCTCCAGGATGCATGGAAGTTCGGGCGTGCCGAAGGAGACGGCTATGACGGCAATACCACTGGCACCAGCATGAGAAATAGAAATGTAGCGAAACAGGGAGCAGTAGGCAGGAAGGGCAGAAAAGTAAATAATGACATCGATACGACACCCTTTGCAAACCTGCCGATAGCGAACGATGAGAGCCTTTTCAGACGGTGCAAGGATATCTGGGCCGTCATTGGATGGGCGTTAATCACTTCCTCTTGCTACAAGAAACGGTGGGATGTATGGAAAGACTTTCTGGTCCTTCTTTTGGAGACGCTACAGGCCGACTTTCAGGAACGAGTTGACGCGGCAGCAACGCCCGAGGATATGGATCTTAAGGGGAGCTTGATAACTGCCGTTGGATTGTTACCAGATATGTCCGGCAGTGCAGGTTACAAGCGTATCGTGCGTGCAATTTTCGCCAACGGATCTGAAAAGTCGAGAAACGAATGGATGCCGGTTTTCCCAATGGAGACGAAAAAGCTACCAAAGAAAGGGGGAGGCACAAACTGGAAAGCACGAATCGATGCGGACCTCTACGGAGCATCGAACGCCGGACCAGCCAGCGACGTTCTCGGAAGGATCGGAGGCGATGTTGATAGTAATTATAGGAAATTTCGCACAAACATCAATGATGACTCTGATGCCTACAAGGAATTTCGCGATGAACTCGCACGGAAGAGCATCCTTGACGGCGAAATGGAAGAGGGTGAAGGCTCGGACGAAGATATCGACTATCAAGAACCTAAAAAGGACGACAAGACTAAGATGGAGAGTCACCAGGAAGCAGTGGAGGTTTGGGGAGGCATAGAATCTATCATCATCAGAGTAAAACTCATGTCCCTAGTAAGTACAATAGGAGCGGCCGCCAAACACTCTAGCGAAAAGCAACGCCGTCTGGACGAAGAGACGCTTGAAATATTGCGCAAGTCACGTAAGAGATCTAAAACTCCAGCGGCAACACCGTTGGAAGATCAAACGATGGAATCATCGGCGAGCCCTCAAGAACTATCATCTATTCACGAGGGTGGAGAAGTAGAAGAAGGAGCAAAGAACGTCTCAACAAGCCGCTCGGATGCTCCTCCCCTATCTCGTAGTACCACATCATCATCACCAGATACGAATTCCCTGCTCCCTTCAAAATATAATATGCGCTACAAACACCCCACGCTGCTCGAATCCTTACCCCGGTTTCGCAACTCTGGCGACGATTCTAACAACCTACAGATATCCTGGATCTTTGCATGGGACGATTCCACGCTCCACTGTTTCTACGATGAATACGTGGACTACGTTCGCGGTCTTCCGATTAAACAGATGATCCTCTTCACGTCGTCGGCGATACACCCATCCGCGGACCCTGCGTTCAGCGCGACATTGTTCGTCAACATGCTTCAAAAATTAATGGTTTTCCAGCCGAGGAACGGATGGACGACGGATAGAGTTACGGACGAGTCGCTGATGGAGTGGTATCTACCGCACTACGCTCGCGGACAAGATGTGGAGAGTCAGGTGCGCATGGCGACTGTGGTGGAATATTTGGCGAGATTGTGGAATGAGAATACGCCTGATGGGAAGGGGCTGCAGTGGAGTGACGAGATGGAGGAGGCAGTGGAGAGCGGTATTAAAATTAGGAGAGGGAAAGTAGAGGTCGCTGTAAAAAGGAAGAAGAAGCTATCGCCGGCAGACGAGGAGATGTTGGAAATTTTGGAGATGGCGGAGTTCAGGTTGAGGGTTTTGATCGCACAGGCGAAGGCTAAGAAATTAGAGAGAAGGAAGAAATAAGAATATTTACTTGGCTACACACTCAGCGAAGTCTGTGAATACAGGGTTGACATTTCTACAATATAGTGAATATTTTTGAAAATAGATATTAGCGAAATGCAGCAACTTCTCACCCCAAATTGGTGAGTTTCAGTTTTAAATTCAACTTCAACTTATTAGTATACAATTTTTTTCGCAGGTTCATATCCGGTCTTGTGAGCCCAGGCGTATTAACTAAGGAAAGGAAAACAAAAAACTAGACAACAGAATGAGGAGGATTATTGGGAGAAAAAAATGTTTAAACAAAAAAGAATAAAAGATGACAGTCAACGTTGAAGCTGAGGGTCTATAGTATGTCGTTAAAGTACTTTCGTGAGAAAATGAAAAAAAGATGGGGGAAAAAAAAGAACTCCCCTAACACCGTCATGTACGATAGTGTCCTGCTTCTCTCAAAAAAGATATAGAAGAAAAGAATAAGAAGCTTGCCATCGAACACTGTTATGGCACGGCATCATGATGAATATAAGATGCTGTCGGAGAAAAAATATAGAGAAATCCCAAAACAGCCTATAAAATACCCAGCCAATGAAGTCTATGAAAAGAAAGGTATATTAAAAAAAGAAATGAAAAAACTCCAAGAAATAAAAATGAAAAAATCACGCCTTCTCCTCTTCAACATCCGCCTTTCCCTTCAACAGCATCTGTCGAAACTCAGCATTCGACTTGGGCTTCGCATCACCTTCTTTCTTTTCGTCCTTGCCCTCAACCTTTGACGATGGACGGAATCCAAGGCCCATGCGGGTCTTTCCACCCCGTACAGCTGGAAAGGGTCTATGAACCCGAGGAGGTGCCAAACCTGCAGGAGGTTTCTCGTCTTTTCTATTCTTTTTCGCGAAAGGGTTCTCCCCAGGTCTTGCCTTTATTTCAGGACCAGATTTCAGCATCTCTTGGCGATCTCCAAACCTAACGGCTCGCCCATCAATCACAAGCCCATCTAAAGCTAGTGCTGCTTTCCCAGCATCCTTCACCTCATCAAACTCAACAATGGCAGCTTGGTGGTCTAGCTTAAGTTGCACTTTCCGCAAAGAACCGTACTTTCCAAATGCCGCACGAATCTTGCTATCGTTGACAGTGTCCGCAACATTGAGAACGAACAATGTTTTCTGGCGAATGGCATCACGATCTGGGGCGTCTGGCAGCTCCGATATGGTGGTGGACATTGGAGAGGCTGCAACTTCTGGGGACCCAGCTGCACCATTCGGTACCTTAGCTTGCGTCTTTCCAGAAGTCTTCTTGCTCGCTGGAGCACCACCTTGTGGCTCGGCCATGACAACCACCAGTTTGCGGGATTTGAGTTTATATTCGTGTAGCTCAAGAGATGCTTCAGCAGCTTCAGCAGCCTCAAAGTCCAAAAACCCGTATCCAGAGTGAGAACCCCTTCCTTTGCCAACCAATCTGATAGATTCGACTGTTCCATACTTGGAAAATAATTCTCGAACATCGGCTTCGGTGGCTTCATAATCGATATTTCGTAGGAAAACCTCACGTCCTTCGTAACTAGATATAGCGGTCAAGTTAGCATGGGTTTTATGCATTGTGAATGACATCTCACTTACACTGGACCAGTCCTATCCTGTTTTTTACCAGGGTCGGAGAGCTTAGACACCAGAGAGAAGCCTTCAACTTCCTTTCCATCAAATTGCGCCGCGTTTTCAGCATCTCCCGATGCTTCAAACTGCACATAGCAAAAACGTCTGTGTGTATTGTGTTTCAGACTTGGAAATCGAACTTCCACAATTGGACCACAATCTTTGAAAAGTTCTCGAATCCATTCTTCATCCGTAGTGGGAGGGAAATTTGTCACATAGACAGTGGTATTGTGTCCAATTTGTACAGTGACTTCTCGGCCCTTCAACCTCTTCTTATCTCTGGTTTGAGCTGCCAGAACGTCGGCAGCAGTTTGGAATTCGATGCTTGCTGTGGCGGACTCATTATCGACCTCAACGACCAGGTTAAACGCGTTGATTGTTCCGCACTAGATATGATGCTAAGTCAACAGCTGTTTCTTGTCGGCAGTTAATTGATGGTTTCTTTCACACTTACATCTTTAAAAAACTTCCTCACCGAAAGCTCGTCAATATCAGCTGGCAGGTTCTTCGCAAATATTGTCAACTTCTCCCTGTCCCTAGTCTGCTGCTTCTTGTCATTGTCAGAAGAGACAGCGGCGCTCTTCGACGCTTCATCATCAACCACTTCAGCTTCTTCCGATACCTGGGGGATGGATCCCATGTCAATATCTTCGCTGGCCCTCGCTTTCTTATGCGGGAGTGCATCATCATCCTCAACGTTGCTACTCCGGCGGCGTTTGCCCTTCGCGTCTGCAAAGGTTGGCAAGCTAGAGGTTTGTTCTTCTTGCGCTTCTCGCTGGCGTCTTCTCGCCACTTGTTTCCGGAGTCGTCGAATATGCATCATATCGGCTTCGATCGCAGTACCCTCCCCGTAGTCTTCGATCAGGGTATTATAGGTATCAATAATTTTTTCTGGCCAGTTCATATCCTTCCAATGCGAAACCCCTCTCTTGAGGACTGCAGTAGCACCAACATTGTCAGTATTTCTAAAAGCCCATCCGTAATACCGAAGCCAGAACTCATATTCCTTGGCATGGAGGGCCTCGAGCTTTTCCCATTCAGTCTCCGCGCCTCTGATATCTCCCTTCTCTGTCAAAAATGTGATGAGTAGTCGGGCGATACGGTGGTCCTGGTCCATGGATCCTATTTCGGTGAGAGTGGACCGTAGTCCGAATTCCGCAACTTCATCCATGTCGGCATCCGTAGGGTTTTTAGCAACGCCTCTTCGTTTAAGCACTCCACACCATGCCAGATGAACTTTAAAGATTTCATCCCGTTGCACCATTAGGCGCGACGTTGTCGCTTGATGTTTGATCCGCTCAATTGATTCGAAGGGTTGTTGTCGAACATCAAAGGCCAGGATACGGTGGCTCCACAACGTTCCCGACCATTGACAATGGGCTGTCGCACGCTCCAGAAGCGGTAGGATAGTAGGATCGGTGCCTCTCTTCTCTAGCATAAAATACAAGTACTCTTCCCATGCAGCACTGTCCGAAGGGTATCGCAGGACACATCGTTCGTAAAGCCCCTGGCACAAATTCAAATCCGGGTGGTTTCGAGAATTCTCCCACTCGAGATACTCTGACCAAAGTTGACCTTCATTTTCGTTCTTGTAATTGTTCCGAAGGCGATGTTCAAATCTTTGCCTGTCTTCAAGCATCTTTTTGCCCTTCTGATAGATATCATTTCCAGCCTTCATTATTGTCTCGTAGTCGACGTTCGGCAGGTATTTCGTAACGAAGCTGCTGTACGCGGAAAACGTGGAATCGAGGTCATTGTGAGGGATTCGTAGTCGGTCAAGATAAAGCTTCTGGATCTTGTCAATTTTGGCTTGCGATCCCCTAAATAGAAATAAACCAGGTTATATTAGCAACTGTACCTCGCAAAAGCGATGTATATGGCATGTGGTATAAAGTTACTTACGGAGGCATCACGCTCAATTGTAAGAGCAGGAGGTCGCAATACTTGTTCCAGATCTCATGGCTCTAGAAAATATTATGTTAGAAGGAATCCGTTAATGACTTTGTCGGAAGCTAATACACGAAGACTTACCCTCGGGATGTCGTACATGGTTTCTCCAACTGCCTTCGAGAGAACCGAGCTAATCAACTCGAAATTGAATATCTCAGACCACGATTCGTCGTCCCCGCCATCGGCTTCCGCACGCTTGAAAGCTTCCCTCCATGTCCTGAGTAGGAACTTGATGTATCCTTTCCACAGAGTCACGCTTCCAGCTTCATGACCAACACTCTTTGCCCATAGCTCCATAACCGTAACCTTAGACACAACATCATCTGCATTAACCGCCTGGTCGTGTAGCCATTCCATCCACAGGTCTTCGTTCATCGGATAGATTGTAAGCATTCGTTCACGCTCCTCGTTCAGTCGCTCCTTGAAGTCGTAGTTTTTGTCAAATTTCGAGGCGACAAATCCACGTCGTAATAAACCAATACACTCTATACAATCGTCATACGTCGGGGGTGTGTCTTCGGCGTCAACTTCATCCTTAAGAAAAGCGTGATCCAGTCTCTCGATCAAATCAGCCAATCGCTCAACCTCGGCCTCCCCCAGCGGTTTGGTAGATTCATCATCCTCGTCCATATCAACATCCTCATCCTCATCATCCCAGAAGAATTCCGGGCCCGCGTCCTTGGGTGACGGGGTCGGTTCCGGCACGACCATTTCCATGCTAGTACTGGATTTTGTCTGAGAGACACGTCTGGATTGAGGTCCCTGGTCGATCTTAGCACGTTGCTCTTCGTCTATTGTCACAAGAGAAGCGCTTGAGCCTGTTCTCGACAAGGGCCCACGTTCACTACTAAACGAGGGCACCCTGTTCTGTGTCGTTGGAGGAGGTGGGACAGAGGTTGCTGCAGGAGACGGCGTGGACGTCGGAATCTGTGAAGCAGCTAGCGGGGATGAAGCGAAAGTTGGGGGTTCGATGTGGTTCAAAGAATGGTGTCGGACGGGAGCCGGAGGTGTGATCTTCTCAGAAACGGCCGGTAGCGATTCTCGTCTTACGTCTTGGTGGGGAGCGTAATACGACGGTTGCATTGGATGTTTCCTCGAATGTATTAAGGCCGAGGTGGAATGTGACCGTACGTCATTCGCAGGCCTATGGTGAATTGACGATGGCTGGTGCGGCTGATGGTGCTGCTGCTGATGGGTGTAGTGGGGAGGTGCAGCAGGAACGTGGTGGTACTGGTATTGCTGCTGCTGTTGGTAATGTTGATGATGTTGCTGCTGCTGCTGCTGCTGCTGTTGTTGTTGATGATGTTGTTGTGGATGATGCTGTGAGTGTTGGTACGCGGGTTGATGGTGAGATGAAGGAGGAGAATAGGGTGGCATGTGGGATGACTGCGATTCCCGGCGCGTGATGGAGTGGTGGGTTTGGTGGGTTTGGTGGCTGGAGGTGACTGTGCTAGTGCTGGGGCCGGGCACGGGCGAGGAATTTGTAGGAGATCCCGATCCCGGGGTTGGCGTGGTGGTCGGGGATAAGAGAGCACTGATATCCATCGTGAAGGACACCGGGAAACGAGAGACAGAGACAAAAGAGAGGGGGGGAGAGAGGAAGAGAGGGAGAGAAAGGGAGCGAGAGGAGAGAAACGAAGAGGGAGAAGTGAGGTCGAGCAGGTAGAAGGGGGGAGAGGAGGAGAGGGAGAGAGGGAGCTCGAGAGGAAGTGGTAGTAGTATCTGGGGTGTATCTGAACCGTGAAAGCTGCTGCTGCTGCTCTGCTCTCTCGCCTGATGCAACAATAATCTACGAAAAAGGACGAAGTAGCGTGTAAGTAATTGGTACCTTGCTCAAAAACGAGAAAAAATTACCCAAAATCAAACCTTCAAAAAAAAAAAAAGAAAGGAAGAAAGGAAGCAAGACAGAGCGAAACTAGAACAAAACGAGAAGAAGCTGCAGTGATGACAACAGACAAGCCGGGAAAAATACGTATAATACTTCGTCTTATAGATCGCGAAACAGCCGTCAAGATCGGGGGAGCATCAGAACATTATCCGCATTCCTATTCTTCTTTCCTCGACCTTTCGTCACAAACTCCAGGGGTGCTCCCTCTCTCTCTCTCTCTCTCTCTCGCTCGCTCTCTCTTGGTGTCTCAAAAGATGGAAAATAGTCGACTGCAGCAGCGCCAGAATAATGGGGACCCAAGATGATACTAATGATGCACTGTGAATGTGGTCGCTAATTTCGTCCTGACGATCTACACGCCCAACTGCTCAATTTCGCCAACTGCTGCGCTCTAGCCCTTCCCAACTTGACTAAAAGCCGACCAGTCCGAGCAGGTGCTTGTTTCCTTTTGCGTTCCTTTCCGACGGCTTCTTTTCCCATTCTTCTTTAAATCTTTTCTTTTGGGTTTCGCCGCATTTGCTTCTGGAACGAAGGCCTAGGCGCGGCGACTGCAGTCGAAATCCCAAGCGGCTGGTGGATGGACGTGAACGGACAGGAACCAACCCAACACTCGGGAACGTTGCCGGGAGCAAAAGGGTAATCTCGCAAGAGCTTAAATGCATAAAACAAGACAAAAAAAACCATACAAAATTTTTTTTTTTTTTTTTTTTACAAAAAGGGAAGAAGATATGATAGCTGACCTTTTAAGCCTGTTGAACTTAAAACCGTCAGCTTCACATTTCGTACAAAGGGATATCAGCTAAATGGCCCGTAGACAGTCTCGATGGCCGGAGTCATGTCATGTGTTCTAGCCATGCATGGCAGGGGTTTGTGCATGCATATCAGATCGTTTTGGCTTTTTGGAAAAGAAAATCGAACGAACTTACAAGATAGGGCTACTCAAAGAAGAGATGATGCTCTTCAGGTGACTCTGGTTGGAATTGATAGTCGCAAAAATGTCGTGAAAAGAAAAATCGGTCGCCAAAACCGAGTAGGGTATATTTCGTAACTTCGTTGTACAAAGGTACCTCTTTGTATTTTCGTCAAAAAAAAAAAAGGCGGTTTAATTCGCGAACTTCGAAAATACCCGAATGCTAGACACAATGCACAAAAACAGTATCGAGATGGCGTTGCGTTCAAAGCAAAAATAAAAATAAAATGTGACCTGAGTTAGCGGAACGGAAGGGAGGTGGAGCCTATATGTACGAGGTACATTTGGTCAGCGCCAGCTAAAAGGACATGGGACAGAGTCTAGAGGAAAAAGAGGCAGCGAGGTTGCATTGGTCGACTTTGATGTGATCATATCGGCCTTAAGGACAGACCCTCCAGTGATATTATATAATCACAAAGGTATTTAGGAAAATCGTGGAGAAACAGAAAGAAAGTGTAGGCAATTTGCAAGTACTCACTTTTTCCGGGGATCGAGATCTCTCCAATCTAAGCCGACAGGGCGACAATATCAAAGCAATTTATGAACCGCAGACGACCCTGTTGCCATAAGTGAAAAAAAAATATGCTGTTAATATCAATCAATCTTGCAGTTGGCTGCTGACCTCCTCCAAAAATCGAGCGCATTCGTAAAAGAAAAATAAATGAAATAAAACAAATGGATAATTTCTCACAAGTTACTGTCAGAAGCCCCGTGCGCAGGTAGAAACATCCAAGCGAAGCCCGGTAACCTCGTCCGAAGAGAATCCCGCTCAACAGGAATTTGGTATTCGGGACCCGAAACAAAAAACGTGCTTGATGGCTTCGCTTGTCAGTTTTTAGCCACCAAAACGTGCGCGCGTGAGCTGACTGAGGGTGGTGAGAAGAAGAGCTCACGACTAACAAGGGTGGCCGTTACGAAGCAATGTTGGAAATAAAATAAAAAAACTGCAAGGTTACAGGGTTGAAAAGAGAACAATAGATCGAATTTGAGATGAGATGAGATGGTGGAACAGAATCATGCAGGTGTGTAATTTGCACGGCAGCGATTAGTCCCGAATTGAATACAACGATGCAGGCTTGACCTTGTGGTATGGAGGTAGGCAAGCCACATACATTTCAATTCGCGATTCTGTCGCCTTGAGCGCACGAGCCTCATATATACTTCTCGAGCGTTGCAAGCTTCAAATGCGGTTAGAGAGTAAAAGGGAATAAAATTTTGCAAGAAAATTTTTTTAAACGTCCATGACACCAACTTGCATCGATGCCTGCGAAGAGAGCATCGCATCGCATTACTGTGTATGTCAGCGTGTATGCAACGCACAATGCGCAGAAGCACACACACACCACCTTTGGAACCACAGGAAAGGAAACCCACGTGGAAGTACTAAAATAAACTCTTACCAGGTATGGTATTTCGACAATATTCCTTCGGAACCGTGTCCTTTAGGAAAGAAAAGTTCTGAAAGAAGGCGGTTGTACCCGATTCGAGGATCGAGAACGCAGGGCCTTGGTGCCGTTCTAGGTCGCTGGACTGCTCCTGCCGGGCCTGCTCCACAGTCTTTGTGGCTGGTGATTTCATGCGATTATGCGAACAGCGGGTCGGGTAGGTGAACGAACGGGTTATGACGCAGGTGCGCACTGCGGAACACGGTGAGATCAGGAAGGAGGTCGTAGAATAACATTTCCTGGCTTGGACTTACCGACCGTTGGAGTTTCACTGACGGTATAACCACGGTATCAATATCAAGTTGACCCTTCTTGTCTTATCTGTTGTAATGCGAAGTCGAAAGGCAGAATTTTCTGTTTTTGGTTGGCTGTTGGAAGGATGGAACTGGATTCTCATATGAAGGATGAGCCCAGATGTTGTGTATGCCTTGCTGATATAATAAATTTATAAATCAGTATGGTGTGTGTGGATAGCGACGAACACACAACAGAGGTCTCGAAGCATTCTTATGCAATGCAGTGTATTGACATAGGTAAGAGGGACGAGAAACACAGCTTATCAGACGAAATGCAAGTCTCAGAGTATCTCTATCGAATCTTTAGATCTTCGTTCGTCCAATCCAGAGCAGCCAACGACTGTTTTATAACACTGGGGTATGCTAACAGCCCTGAAATCAAAACAAAATAACTAACCTAGCTCGATTGCCCAAATCAAGGATTTGACTGCTCTGCCTTGCTTGAGACGCCAGTTGTGGAACCGTCTACGTGAGTCGGCAAACGCACAGGCAAAACAAAAAGTTCAAAACCTAGCTAGGAAGTGGTATACGCTTGGGATGTGCCAGAAGGGAGCTGATCGACTGCACAAACAAGGCAAATGAAATATATGGAAGACCTACTTGTTACTCACATGGGAGGCTAGGATCTAGGTGACAAGGCCGTCGGGTCTGGACACCCACCAGTTACAGCTTCAGGGATTGCGAAATTCGAAATGCAGGTACCAGAACCTACTTTTCTCGGAATAATCTTTGATGCAAGAGCGAGGATCCTGTGAAACGTCGATCTTAACCCATACGTCAAAAAGCTGCCGATGGTAAGTGGGTATCGAGCTTATGCAGACAATAATGATGATGATAATGATGATGATGTCTTGATATCCGGCCAGCTGCAGTTACGGAGTCGACAGGTACATTGTCAATCTGGTGATCAAACTCGATCATGTAATATACATTATCCACAAGGGTCAGGGTGTCGCCGCAGCTTTTATAAAAAATAATGCTAAGATATCGTGAACGTTTATTATTCTCCGTCACCCTGCATTGTGTTTTCACCTTTTTGCGTGCGAGTACGGGCGATAAGGCCATTCATGAATGGAGGAATGTCTACAATCGTGCTCAGTTCCATGGCATCGAATTGAAATTTGCTTCTGCCAGGTGAGACCTATGTCTGAGATTGAACTTTGAGGCTACAGGAGGGCCAGGCGGCCAGTGTGAGATCATACATACGCCTCAACGGATTCCACGCCGTTGGATTTTAAATGGTAATTATAATTATACACAAAATCGTGTAACTTTGACTTCAACAGCACGTGCGCATGAATCTAACCACTTAAGGGGCTTAGTTCTAGACCCAAATCAGCTCCGAGATCACTGTTACTTACCAGTGTGCATATTAAGTTACGGTTCGGAGTACGGAGCATGTACGTGTGGATGTACGTGTGGATATCATGGATGTATGTATAGCATGTCGCTGCATAATGTCAAAAGCGGTGTCAAAGATGAGGACCACAATCGATGCCATCCATGCTCTTAGCTAGGTTCCATGGTCGAACGACTCCAACAAAATGCGCCACAATCATGCAGGGCGAACGCCCGAACAAGAATAGATTCGGTCCAAAAAGAACACTCCACAAATTATCGCAGACTTTTTTCACTGTCAAAAAATCTGACATCGGTGCCTCCGGTCATCTGATTGGACCCCCCAGCGGAACCAAGATGTCATTCGACAAGGGGTCGATAGCTCACAGAGAGCCTTGCGAGTGCGAAACCTTGAACTCTAACTCTTAACTCCCATCCAACGTGATCTTTCGTAATGAAAAAAATTTTGCGTCTGGGATAGATGTCGTCGAAACGACGCTAGATCAGCTCGCTTCCATAAACTGGAGGACGATTTCTCTCATCTTCTGCCCGATCGAGTAACATAGAGAAATAAAAAGCGTTTCTGGTGTGTGAAGTTGTTGGCTGGGGGGGCGTGAACAGTTCTGGAGTAAGGATGCTGCTTTGGAGCAAGGATCGCCTGACTGCAACTGGGATTGCTGCTTTGCGATACCGACCTGGCCCAGGAACACCATTATTACCATTATATCCGTAATTTGTACAATAATTGCACCGCGAGAAACTTCGTTTCTTTTCTCAGACGCCCCCTTGCGCCAACAGCTCTTGAAACCGCTTCTTTTGGACACGTATAGATACGAATTGGAGTAAGTACATATGTAACTCGTTAAGAATGGATGGAGAAAAGAAATATGTTTGGCGATACTTTATTTTTTCACTTCTACTGGTATTTCTCTCCAATCGCATACGGACCTGAATAAGCACTTTGGGCCGCCTTCGCTTGGAGGCATGTTTTCAGATGTCTCATTACCATTTTCAGCTGAATCCAAGCGATATCATCATTGCATGGCATTGCATCACCGAGAAGCGTCCGGTGTGAACCCGAGAAAACGTTATCACATATCAGTCATTAAACGGACTGCATTGCAATCCTAATAATAATAATAATAATAATCTGCTTGCTCTGAATTTTAACCGGTTATCTTGACTCCAGCCATCCCACTTCGTCCTGACCAGCCCGCCAGACAAACCCAACTCGCCGTTGCAAACATAACATTTGCGATACCGAAACCCAGGCCACTGGGTTTCCAGGTGAAGAGGCGGCAAGTCCCGTGGCATCGCGACCAAGATTAAACCGATACTATTTTGAGAGAAAAGTCCGGGCTCGCGAGATCATACGACAACATACTGATAAAAATCCCATGGTCAAACAACGTTGGGGGGAAAAATGACGATTAAATTACAAGTTCATCTCGTAGAAAGGAATCCCGATCCTTTTTGTCCAAGATTGTGGGGCCCCTTTAGCTGGTGTCTTGCTTTTGAGCCGAATTTGTAATGGGTCTTGCAGAGATCAAGATTGAGAAACGAGACGAAAAGCCCCAGGCCTCCCCGAAAGTCGGCGTAGCCATGCGTCACCGAGTGGATCTCCACCCCTTTCGCCCAAGCCTCCGGAATTAAACCCCTCATTAGCTGGAAAATGGGTCCCGGCCTTCCCGGCCTTCCAGAATCTTACCAGATATGGATGTGGTCCCCATTTCTTGAAGATAGGGGACCAAGAGAAAAGTTGATTGCGAATAAATTGCAGCTAGTTACCTTGGAGTTTCAGTGACTTTGTGTTACTGATACATCTCAATCTTGTGCTAATGCTAGCGCCGGGGACTGCGTATGCAATATAGAAGACCACTCTATTTATTATAATGCCGAAGGAGTTTGAAACAGACAAACGTTAACGCTAGAAGCAATATATACCCGCTGTCAATGAAAGCAGGCGAGAGAGTCTCGTGATAGCACCGTAGAATAAGATCTTAAGATTCATGATATTTTGTAATAGAAAAGTGAACACTGGGTTACATTTGATATTACGCCTCGGAGCGCCACCAAGCACACAAGTTCCAGCCATGCGGAGTCTCGCGTTTACCAAGTATGTCTCCTGGAGCTCCGAATGTTTTATTTCATTTTTTCCAAGCTGTTGGACTGGATTTCGAGCTCCAGAGTGTTGTCACGTGATGTATATGCGCGCTTGTCGCGGTAAACTTTTCCACTGAATTTCGCTGCTCTCTCTAAACGCACCTTATTCTTTAAGTACAAACTGTTGATGCATCTCGATTGAGAACCCAGACCAGCGAGAGCCCTACCCAATGCCATGAAGGCGTCCATAAGGCTATCCTCGCTCTCGAGGAGCCAGCCGAGTGCGTACTTCCACCCGTTCTGCCAATTCATCTATTACAATTGCTAACCGTACGGTCGATTCTGCAGTCCTCCAGCCATGCATAACCATTCCTAGACACCTGATATCGATACCCCCATCCTACCGCCCGCTCACTGCTCCGGCACCATCTCCCTTCTCCCAAACTCGTACCTTCTTCAACCTCTGGCGTCGAAAAAAACTCGAAAACGAAGAAGGCGTGCCCCTCTCTGTCGCCGAACTTCTCCAAAGGCAACCGAGCAAAGATGAACGCCCCACCTCCAGACCAGCACTCCAACGCGGTGACCTCGCCTCTTCCTCTATATTCGGCAAAGAAGAAATGAGCGGCGGCGACAAGACTACCGGCGAAGAGCAGCGAGTGGCCTCTCACATCCTCCAGCGCACCTCGACCCGTTCCGCGGTCCTCAAAGAAGGTGGCATGTACCCCAACGAAGCCTCCTTCATGCGAAAATACCGTATCAGAATGATCAAACGCCGCGGAAGGCTCAGTCGCACGGAACAGATCATGCGGGAGGAAAAAGAACATCTCTGCAAATCGCACAATTTCAAAACTTCGTTGAAGAAACTGGGCCCGCTGGCACGACAGATCGCTGGCAAGCCGTTGCAACACGCCATGACGCAGATGCGATTCTCGCCAAAGCAGGCGTCCAAGGAGATTCTCAAACACCTGGAACAGGCGAAGAACGAGGCCGTCCTGACTAAGAACTTTGATCCCGCGCAGACGTATATCTCGCAGGCATGGGTTGGCAGGGGTACTCCAGAAAGAGAGCCATTGAAGCGTGCCAGAGGCAGAATAGACGTCATGGTGAGGCCTTATACTTCTATCAGTGTCATATTAAAAGAAAACAAGACGCTAGAGAGGCTTTCTCGTGAGAAGGAAGACAAGAGGAAGAGGCAGAAGGTGTGGGTTCCGATGCCGAGTCGACCGATATACGGCCAACATCAGTACTACCAGTGGTAGAGCAACATTTCAAATCAGTAATTTTTGCGAAAGTGTGCGTCTGTATATAACCATTTGTAAATACAAAAAGAATTGTAATTGTATCTATATGCCCGCAGCGTATACTTATGCTCCTAACTATACCTCTTTTTGACAAGGCGTTATGACAAAAACGCCTTTAAATACCCGCCCCGAGCACCCTATTCATAAAATTCACACTATACCGTTGGCACTGCTTGAAATTCGTCGTAAACCCGCTCTTTCCTCCATAATATGGATCTTCCACAACTACTCCCTTCTTATCACCGTCCTCAAAATCGCCAAACATCATTAGCTGAGCTCTTGTCGCACCGCTCGGCTTGATACTGTTCAGATCGCGAACGTTGGCATCATCCATCGCGAGGATATAATCAAAATCTTTGAAATCCTGCGGCCGGACTTGACGCGCAACGTGCGAAACTTTGACGCCGTTGTTGACGCAGACCTCCACGGAACGGGAGTCCGGCGGGCCTCCTGCGTGATAACCAATGGTGCCGGCGCTATCGATCACGTCAAATTTGTCGAGCAAGTTGTTCTCTTTCGCGACATGGTGGAAGACAGCTTCGGCCATGGGGGACCTTGATGGCGCGGGGTTCTGAGTTAGCTCGGGAGCGGGGTATATTCGGGAAGGCAATTGTCTATATTGCATTGTGGCTTACCGACAAATGTTCCCCATACACACCTAGCGTGAGCAGCCGAATTAGCATACCGAGGAACCAGCTTGATCATTCACACTATGTTCATTCACTTACCATCAGCACCGAGATCTTACTATCAGAAGCCATGGCGAAGTCGGTTAATAGTTTCTCAAGTTCTATTTCTTTAGAGTGTTGTTCAGAAGAAAGGTCTTGAAGATCGAAGAATGATTTATCGCAGCCTTGAGTTTGCATTCAATGCTATTATTATATCTTGGAAAGATTGATAGAAGAAAAAGCTGATTCAATCCCAAATTTTGAACATCCATACAACATTAAATGAATAAAAGTTATAGGTAACGCCAAACAATAATATACAGGAAGAAGAGGCCGGCAAGCGATTTGGCTCTTTTGAAAGAAAAGGAAAAATAAATAAAATAAAATAAAATATCCCACGCGTAATGAATAACGAAGGAAAAACCATGTACCAAAAGAAACAAAAGTATGCCATCATCCGTATATGCAAAAAATAATAGTAACCTTTTAGGACAACACGCCACAGAAAGCTCACATGCTTCTTTTGCCGCAGAAGGAATATCTAGATTCGTAAACTCATTAAAAAAATACCACAAAAAATAGTGAATACGTAAGTAAGTTCGGTCGGTTAGACACCACGGAACTAGAGAGAAAATTGTTAGTCGTATAATCAAATATAGGAGATCGCAGTGAAGTATAACTTACCATTCTTATAATCAAGAACCAACACGAACCAGCAAATCTAAAAGCTGATAATGCGGCAACAGACCACAGAACAACTGATAAATAGATCGCAGCTCGCTCATCTGCATCTGGACCGACTTGTAGTCGGTCCAAGCCTGCAGAATTCAATACCACCGCTGCCAACCCAAAGTTGGTAAACATCCAAAGCAGAACGACAGATGATCTAACACCTTTGTAATAGTCCTCCTGCACTTCTTCCGGTTTTGGAACCTTGGGCGGCGGGATGAACTTTTGACGCAGGACATTAACCTGTTTCGCGTACTCCGTATCAAGATCCTCATTATCGGATGGGATGTTGACATCAACCTTGCCACCTTCCTGGACCTTGACGGCACCCAAATCGGTAGCGACCTTGTCGTCTCCTTTGGTACCCCATGAGATATCGTGAGTGTTGCAGAAGGCGTAGACGTTGAGAACGTTGATGTAGCTGGGAGATAAGAGAAGATATTGAAGAAACTATCAAGTTATAGATTAGAGGAAAGTTTTCTTGAGACAGGGTGATATTTTCTAAACTTACGCTGGTGAACATGTGCCATGGTTCCCAGAATAGGAACGAGGAGACAAAGTAGATGACGTAGGTGGAGCACAAAGAGATGAGCAGATCTCGGAATATGCGATTCTGGAAAAGGACGTTGATGGTGACCGGGCCTTGGGTATTGCTGATAACCGATTGAACAGCGCGGACAGATACGAAAATGGCGGCAAAGAGAAGATACACCATGATGATAGCCCAGAAGACAACCATAGTCATATACAACTTGTTTGACCCTTGCGGCCTGTTACCGAGCGAGAGGATAAAGCAGGTCAGGAGAATAGCAAGGTACAGCCATTCGAAGACAACACTCAAAACCCTACCCGGCGCAAAGTTGACGTTGGGGTCACCCAAACTCGCCGTCAAGATCTTGAACACCAGGAAGAAGTTGCTAAGCTGGAACCAGGAGAAGAGCATGAAGATGAATTGGTAAAGGAATTCGATGTGGAACATCAGTTTACGAAGAAGCGAGTGCTTGCTTCGCCAGATGTCGAAGGCATGGACAAGGGCGTAGACTGCAGCAAAGAACGAACCGTTAAGCCAACGTCTTCGCTGTAAGATCAATTCTGGCATCCGATCCGGGACATCGGTCTCGGCATACGAAGATTTGACATATGTTAAAACCCAGTCGCAGTTTCGTTTGGTGACCAACTCGAAACAGAGAATACGATCTTCAGCGAGATACATGTTGGCGTCGAAGAATCCAGAGTTTGCACCATGCATGGTTTCGCCTTTGAAATATTTCTCGAGCGGACCTTCAGGGACAGTAGTGCCATCGGCAAGACCCTTTTTACTTTGCAAAGCAGCGAATCTGTATGCCGAGAAAGCTCCGGGAAGCACACTAATGAATCCGAATGCACTCTCTAGGGGTTTGTCGAGGATATTGGACATCTAGATAGAATTTTGTTAACGAAATTTTCTCAGCAACCAACATTTTTATTTATTTTAAAAACTTACCTTGTACTCAAAGTTTTGAGTCGCAACAAGCGGATTTCTCAGATGTTTCCATCCGGTACCCAACATTGCTTTGATCTCTCCACAGGCACCACCGCAAGCAGGGTTCAACTCGAAGGCTTTCCACAAATGATAAATACTTTGACCTCCGGGCTTAGTACCAGCATCGATAAGGACGCAGATACTGGGGTTCAAAACTTCTCCGAAAGCTTGGAAGAACCATCTGTGAGAGTTGATCTTCTTTTGATTCTTCTCTTTGAGACAGAAGATCACCTGCATGGGTACGCTGTTCTTGCCTCCCGGTTGCACATCAATCAGGTCGCCTTTGATTTCGAGGTTGACTTGAGTCGTATACTCGTAGATATGGGCAGTCACAGGTTTGTCTCCGACAAGATTCTTCGCGATACCATCTTGGTAGCATCCCATGGCGGCCAAACAGCTCTTCGTTCTCGGGTTAATCTTCATACGACCGTCGCTGACGATGCAAACGACGACTTTCTTCCAACCTTCATCACCCCAAGTCTGCGATCTTGTTCTGCTGCACATGTACTGAATATTTTTGATGACACCGCGCATAGTCCGCGCAAATAGAATTTCATCTTCATTGTACATGGTAACGACGATGAACAGCTCGGTGTGTCTCGGCTTCGAGAATAGCTGCTGACGTAGGGTGAATCGTTCCTTCAAAAATTCCGATGGATCGCAAGTGGCGGCAGTATATCTCATATGGGTGAATTCTCTAGCGTTCTGTCTCGGCATCTGCGAAAGGAGTTTCTTCGGAACTGGGCAATCGAGAACCAAATTTCCATGGTATAGCTCGACCTTCTTGACCGTCTTCCATCGTTTGATACCGCCTGGGGCTGGGCTCTGGGAAGGTGGGAAATAGCCAGGGTCTTGTTGGTCTTCAGAATAGTTCGTCAGGTTGGGTCCCTGCTCCTCGAGGATGGGGTGGTTATCATCGTAGTCCTTGTCGTAGGCAGGGTCGTGATATTGGTGCATCGGGTAGCTATCCTCGAGAGGTGAAGGTTGGTATGGGTCATCGAAGTCGGAATCGTGCGAATTGTAAGCTGGATGGCTGCTGACGCTTTGTTGCTGGCCATGTTGCTGGTAACCTAGATTCTGGACCGAGTACTACACCAATGGAGTTAATGAGAGTGCATTTCTTTGAGCAATTTCCAAACAGAAAGGAAAAGAGAGCCGGTTGCCTACTGTTGGTTGAGATGCCATCTCATCCTCGTGGTAATTTCCATGCGCCGGTCCCAAGCCGGGCGTGTGGAGCCGTTGCGGGGCTCCATAGGAATCGAACGGGTTTTGTGGTTGCGGTGTTGGCTGCTGGCCGTAGGGCGAGTGGCCTTGAAAAGAAGGTTGCTGTTGAAGCGGTCGACCAGGCGACGGCGTTCTGTTGTAGGGATCCATGTGTACTGGTGATTGAATTGGAGAGTGAACGGGACTTGGAACATCATAAGAACCAGCGCCGTCGAAGTCGAGGCGGGAGTAGGGGTCATTATTATTGTTATTTCGATGCGCCATGGTTGCTGCACCTAGTGACCGAGAGCGGTCAGTTTTCGGGTAGAACTTTGTTGTTTCGGGCGTGCAGAGCGAGCGTGTATGAGAGAGAATCCGAATGAAGGTGAAGTTGGAGGTTGAAGTTGGTAGTGCTCAGAAGTTGCAGTTTAGTGTGCGGTTGGTGTGTTTTCGTGATTTGGGCATCAAACAACAGCTGCAGGCAGAAAACAAACGGCGCCTCACAGAAGAAAAATAACAACGACCTATAATTACTTAGCAGGTCCTTACCATGGCCGGCCGGGTCTGAAGTAAAGTGGTGCTATGGCTGGGTAGAATGTGTGGTTGGGGGGTTCCTGTTTCAAGGAGAGCCAGAAGTCGGGATTACGCCCTCTCACAAAGTGTCTAGCCCCTGCGTCGGTACTCCCTTTCAGTTAGTCGAGTCGTCACAGCCCGTTTGATCGCTAAGAGCTGGCTAAAAGGTGAAAGAGCGAGAAGTATGAAGGAAGAGAAAGGAAGAAGAGAGAGAACGGGAGGAGGAAGAGGAGGAGGAGGAGGAGGGAGGGGGGTGGTAAATAGGATGTTATATGATTATAACAATTCTAGCGCATGTTACCGCAGTCGGGGAACGAATGGACGAATTAACTGATGGGTGAGATATCTAGCACAGGACCGAGTCTGACGTACGTACGTACCTGATACAATAAGACCATAAGATGGCAATAGCAATAATAGTAAGAATAATAAGGATGGCGGTAAATTGCACAGCTCTGGCGCCTAGCTATTTTACTTACTTGTTACTTTTTCTTCTTGACAATAATAGAATGAAAAGAAAGAAAGAAGAAGAACGCTAAAATAAAAATAAAAGAACGGGGGACGGTGATAGCTAGATACTTGCTCAGATAGCACGGGAATATTTACTCGAAGTGAAGGAAGCTAAAAGGTTAGCGATGCGTCGACGGCCGGAAGGTTTCCATGAGAATGAATGACCTTCGTCAACTGACCGGCATCACCACGAACAAATTATCTACACTCAGGTCTGCACTCAGTATGCTCTGCTCAAACAGCGCAATAGTTAGCACGTTAGTACAACATTGCGAATGGTATATTGTTTTGTTTGGTTGACCTCAGCAACCGACCAAGAAAAACCAAGCAAATCAAACGACAGTGATCAGACACTCCATTTGGAATTTGATATTCGGTAGCCAAAAGGCCTATCAGAGCCTCGGAATCAGCCCTGCTACACCAGCTGGCGTTTGTTAAGGTACTCTTTTTGCAGCTCCGTCTGGCACCTTGCACTGCCCTGCAGGTCGGTTGACGTAACTCTCCTCTTTTTTCTTTCGTTCTTCCTTGCCCTCTTGGCTTGGCTCGGAAGGAAAGACTTCGACTAAAAATAGAGATCGCATTATTACGATACAAAAAATACTCTACAGGCTCTATATGCTTGACATGCTCCTACGTTTCTCGCGAGGCTCCGTCTTCGTGGCGGCCTTTTTGCCTTCCTTTCTTTCTTCGTCTGGCCGTTACAGTTGTTCCATCTTGTTGCTAAAGAGCTCGAGTCTCAAATCCTTTATCGTATCATTCTGTCTACAAGGCTAACTCCCTTTTGGAAAATATACCCCAGGATCAGTAGAACAATCATACTACGCCAAGGCTGAACTTTTACGAGCCGCTAATTCTTGAGCAAGATAATATAAGATATCAAGCTATTTTATATATCACACAGATATACTAATCTCAGACATCGTACTTTTACTGATAGCAATTGCTCTCTACTCGTCTGGAATTTTACCCTTTGTGTTCCAATTGATGGCCACCGCCCAAATCTCACCTTCCACAACTGTAATATCCCACGTTGGCGGGCGAACTTCTACACGCGATCCGCCCCGAAGATCTTTTCTCAATGCACTATTCTCATCCCCGATAAGAATAACCTTCGCCTGCCAGGTACTCTCCGCCCCACTTTCACTCACAGGAGTACCCTCTTCCAATTCCGCATCCACAATCTGCTGCCGTTCCGCAGTGCCAACAATGGCCACGTAATTCTCCTCCTCCCAATATTGCTCCACCCGAACCGCATACACTCCCTTGTGAAGATGCGGGGTCTGTTCGATTATCGTATTATTTCGTAGCACCGAGTCTTGCGCGTCGTACGCCCACCCCAGAACTGTGGATGCTAAGCCCCCCGTGAGGTACTTGCTGTTCGCGT
Organism: Dactylellina cionopaga; assembly: GCA_036971295.1. Taxonomy (NCBI): domain Eukaryota; kingdom Fungi; phylum Ascomycota; class Orbiliomycetes; order Orbiliales; family Orbiliaceae; genus Dactylellina; species Dactylellina cionopaga. The sequence continues at coordinate 2,195,931 of JAJTTY010000006.1, forward strand.
TCCGTCGCTTTCGATGCGAAGGCGACCATGCCATTGCGCATATCGCCATGTTTAATTTTGCGCTTGGCGATTTCTGCGGTAAGTTGAGCTGCGGTTGATTGGGAACCGTAATCCACTGCTTGCCGTTGGCAGCTGTCGACAGGGATCCCGGTGTATCTTTATCTGTAAAATTGGAAATGAAATTCGGCCGAAATTTTGGTGGCGTAAGAGGTTCTTGTTTTAGAGTGGTTTTGAAGGTGGAACGGGGAACGAGATTTCCTTTGCCTTTCGGTCTCGCATTCTCTCCGTCCTGCTTGTTTTCATTCTCTAAAATATCTTTTTCTTCGATGTCGTTAACACCGGTACGCCTCCTATTTATTGTCCTTGACAATTCGTCTTCCTCATCTCCAAGCTCTATATGATCTGGAAGGCTCGAAGCGATAGATTCAATGTCGTCAAAAACGCTAGCTGACTTTCGCTTTTTTCGTCGCCTAGCGTGCCCTGGTTCTCCCGAATCTCTGCCTGGATCCGGCCCGCTCTCCTCCTGGACATCTTCCTGCGTATCTCCGAAGCTAAGATTGAGATCCACGGGTGGTGATGAGAGTATCGCGGAACTATGGCGAAACAAAGCTCGAGGTTTAATAGCAGGGGTCGGCGTCGCTTGTATACCAGCCTGCCCAAGATTCCCCGGAACCTGAGTGCTCTTCCCTATTGACACCGCTTAGCTATCTCCTTCCGTTGATTTTCTCCAAATAGTATCGTAAAACTGCATACCTGGAATCGGAGTCGCGCTGAAAGCTTCACTTGGATACTTCCATCCGCCAGATGATGGGCCCAAAACCTTTGGCTTCCCGGATAACAGGGCCTCATCGATCTCATCCAAGTCGAATGATCTTCTCCGCTTATTCTTCGTCACATCCGCGACTCCATCAGAAAACTTGACCGATGACCTTGGCTTCGGAGTAAAAAGGTCCGGGTCGGGACTGAAACCACGACTTTTGTTATTAAAAGCTGTAGGTGTTTGAAGAGTAGATGCATCTTGTCGCCGTTGTCTTGCTTTCGGCGCCGCTGGTGTTGCAAATTCGGGTCTCGCGATAGCTGGTGATGCGGCAGCTTGTTGGGTTGTGGTCAGCGTAAACCTTGGTGGACCGGATTGTGGTCGCGGGACGACGTCGTCCGGGGACGGGAAGCGGTATCTCGGCGTCTAGATGTATTCTATGATTAATAAACATTGCCTAGAATAGAGGTTCCAAGGTGTTGGTAACGTACGGTAGGTGGTGGCCGCATGTTAACAAAGTTGGAGGTCCAACAGGTGGTGACATCAAGTCGTGAAGGCCCGAAGACCACAGCGCGACCATTCAATATCCACCATTATAGGTGTTGGAAAGACAAAAGCATCTACGTTGTCATTGGTTGGCTAGTTGGCTGGGTCCTGATGATGACTACTACAAAATTTGATTAGTTGGTGAAGCTGAGCGAGGAGGTCTTGTCGCAGTTCCCTGGAGGGGCGTGAGCAAGTGGCCGCGAATCAGAATCCAACAACTTCAACACATTGTTAATTGGCATGGTAAAATCGTGATCACCACTCCAGATCGCCAAGCCAAAAATAAACACAAGCGTAATATCAAGCATTCTCTTCTCGTCGGCAATTTATTATGTGTAGATGCTTTTGAATTTCATTTTCATATTCGTATAACTTTTCAAATACAACCTCGTATTTTAGCGATAGTCATCATTAGATATCCGGACACCCGGATATCCATACATGCATCAGGCAAATCAGATGCAAAAAAATTAAGAAGGTGATAAAACGAAATAAAAACTCCTCCCGAAACTCCAACGTAGCAAACGCTCCCATGACCCGGCCGTATATACAAATGCTACCAAAACGAAAGAACAACAATAGTAATAATTTTAGCCCAATTTGGCGGCACCGATGACCGGTCCTCCTCGTCCCTGTTGTAACAAAACAGCCCGCGCGATACCCTCCTGCTTCTCCTCTCCGATATTGAAAACAATGCTCCCACCCTTCCACTCCCCGATCTTCTTGATATCGACCACCACGTTTCGGTGGGGGATACATCTGCCGGCGTTCTCTCCGCGCTTGATATCCACATCTGCGGGATTTGGCATGTACCTGACCAAGTGGACGTCCGCGGATTCTTCCATTTCCGCCCCGGAAATGAGGATGCTGTTGCCCTCTGTTTCAACTCGGGCAAGGTCTTCATTGGCAGCAGCCATGACACCTTTGCTGACAATCTTGTTCAAGTCTTTGAAGCTGTTACCGACGCCGTCTGCTCGGCCGTTAACAATCACCTGTAATTCGCGTTGTTAGTCGCAAACTCCAGTAAAAAGAATGGACAAGAGAAAAGAAACTCACCTGTGGTGTAAAGACTGACTCGTTTCCGAAAACAGCAGCGTAGTCCCTCTGCCTTTTGTCGAAGTCTTTATTCCCAAAACTGTCCTTCCAGCCCAGGTAATCCCAGTACGTGACCTCGTACGTCAACAACAGGACGCCGGGGTAATTGTTCATCAACTCGATGACATTAGAGTTCGCAGGCGGGCAGCTGGAGCAACCTTGGCTCTGGAAGATCTCCACGAGCGCAATCTTTGTCTTTTTGGAACCCATTGGAGACGGCGGTGGCTGCTGGCGTTTTCTCGGTTTAGGAATAGAAAGTATAGGGACAGGCGCGCTGAATGAAGATATTACTATTGCAGGTGGTGGACTCGGAGTGCTCCGTGATGTTTGTGATGATGATGATGATGATGATGATGATGATGATGATGATGATGATGATGATGATGTGGAAGCAGAGTTCGGAGGAAGGAAAGCTTGGTTTGGGCGACAACAACCGTAGCTGCAAGGTGCGAGGTCTGGTGGTAAATCGCAGGATTTTCGACGGAATTGTAGAGAACGGATGCGGAGAAAGTCCTTTATTATAGCCATGGCTGACGAGCTGACGGACGCATACATATGCACAAGAAGGGAGGAAGGAGCTTACGTCTCCCTTTTCGAGCGAATCCGGGCTGAATTTATTTATAAAAGCAAGATGTTTTTTTAAAAATTATAACGTGCTTTGTTACCTTTCGCGAGGGGAAACCTGTGAGACCCCTGTGGGACAATTGCAAATATGTGTTGATGTGCTGAGGCTATTGCTGGATGGCATAAGCAGGCCCGCTCTGGAACCTCACGATTGGAGAGATATTTCATTATCGAGCAGGAGCTAGGGGTAGAGGAGGGGGGGGGCAGAAGGAGAGGAAGGGGAAAGAGCCATGTTATTATAAATTTTTTTTCCCGGTGCTAGAATTTGATCTAGAATTAATCTACACGATTGTACTTTTTGTGAATTTTTTCTCGGAGTGCGCCTGCTCAGCCGCCGCACCATGTGCTGAACGAAAGCCAGATGGGGGGAGGCATGCACATCCATCCATCTGCATGTCAATGTGTATGTACTAAGATACATGGCACAGGTCCACCAGCGGAGGGGTTTGGCTTGGTCGGCTCGGCCATGAAGTCATCTATCTTCGGTACCCTCGACTAGATCGATACCAAAAGCTGATTCGATCTTCTCGTGCGTGACCAGATCTTCTCACCACCACGGCGTAGTCAATATTTTCTGTGCTAGAAAGGCAGCTATGCAGGCTTCCTTCACGGCACGATCGTACGAAGGGCGAACCTGTAATTATTTTTGAACATTCCGTAAGCACTTACAATATTTTACGAGATAAAAGTTTTATTTTATTTATATTTACCTAAGTAAGTATATTTATTTATTCATTTGACTGATTGATTGATCAGTATCTCACGTTATCACTCGCATGCTCCGAAACAAAGCATCGCCGTCTTTTCGGACTGGTTGTGGCTTTCCCAAGTCAAACCAGTTCCGGCGCAGCTGGGTGGTGAAAAACATGTCGATACTGCACTGAGATACTGCACTGAGATACTGCACTGAGATACCGGGTACTCTGCGCATGTACCGGGCTTTGCTTTCCTGGGTACTGACTGCTAGCTGCTTCTACTTTCCCAAGCTAAATCCAATCGAGGGCTACTTCGTACAACCTCGCCACAGCCGCACCCCCCCGTGAGCACCGTGAGCAGCTAGACCGAAATTTGAATTATGATTCCAAATTTACACACTTCGGATGGTTTTTGGTGGGGCCGGCCTCAGATCCCCTGCTTTCTTAGCTGACAAACAGACCAACGCCTGCTCACGCCTGCTCACCCTGCACCACCTCCTGCGTCGCTTGGGCAAATGTACATTTTCTGAGATCTGAGCCAACAAAAGCTTATCCAGTATCACTGTATTTTCCTGCATACTCATACAGATTCAAAGTCTTGTTTCTCTCTTTTTTTTTCTCGCCCGAGAACGGCAGGGTTCGTTCAGAGCCCGAACATGCATTAACTGCCTAGGGCTGAGGATCTATATTCGAACACTCGCGGCAAGAACAAGCTCGAGCTCTCAAGCTAATTCGGCTCGAATTCGGTACTATTCAGTACAAACCCCCCAAGGACTAATATTAACATAACGTCGTCTACGAGTTATTTTTTGAACAAGTGTTTCCGATAGCTAACTTTATAAGAGCTAGCTTCTTCAATTAAATTTGCATGCATCGCAAATCGAAATCTGTCGTTTCAAATATTATTTTCGATATTGAAGATCCTTCGTGTTGTTTTGGTCCTGGCAAGCCGGGGTAGTTATTGATAACGAGGCCAACATTTGAAATCTAGAAACCACTCACAAGTGCAGGGTACGAGATCACAATGTTACTATATTATTACCCATGCTACCAAATCAAACATATAGGTTAGATGATCACAATATGACTGCCTGTTCGCCAAATCCTTCTAGAACATTTGCACGGGAACTATTATTACCCCCCCTGGATAGCAGGTGCTTTCTTTCAAAACTTTAGGATTATATAATTTGATGATCAAGTTATCGCCTGTAAGCGGCAGTTGGACCAGGACAACCCTGGGGGAGTTTGTGGAATCTCAAAAAGCGAAGCCTAGAAATATAAGACAAATAGGTCATTTATTAGTCAGTAATATGTAACAATATAATGAATAATCTATTCAAACGTTTTAAATCTCTCGCTACCACCGACAGGCTGTAAACCGTTTGTGTCACCAGGCCTTGCTGTAGCTTAAGGATCAATCAAATGGTCAAGCTACTCACCATCCCAACTACATCATCAACCCCTTCCACCACCCTCGTGCTGTACAAATCACACTTCAACCCGCCCAGTAGTTCTCTTTTCAAATACTCCGTATCGACGCTTGCCGCAGCGATGCAGGACACGAATCCGTCCGGCGAGTCCGTCCGAAGAACTATACCCCGCCCCCGCAATTTGTGCAAAACCTCGTCTCTAATTTATCGGTAGCCTTCCCAAAACGCTAATATTCTGAACCATCAATCTCAACCCTATCCTCGTTGTCTTCTTATCCCACAATCCCCCTCGTGCTTAAAAATTCATCACACGAGTATAGCTTAATCCCTGTATCTACACTCGAGGACCCATTGAGTGTATGTTGAATTCTGACTCAGAAAACTTTCTCAGAATATCCCCCATGTTCTTCGATCTTCGAATATTTAAAACAAAGCCCAGTCCAAGGAATGTCCTATGAGAGGCTCAATTTAATATCCTGGCAATACAATAATAGTGCCAGAGCTTAGTTAAAGAGTTTTGGTCCGTATAGGCTGCTCGCGCGCTGCTTCAATCCTAATAAAGTTTATCTTATTAGCTTAACATATTAAGTAATCTCAATTGACGCTCAGATAAAATTGGCATCAGAAGACAAAAAAAGAAATCTGAATGCCTAATTTAATGATGCTTATTTTCAAGTCCGAGTATCAATGCAAGAATCTGCGAACGAACAGGCGAATTTCTATCGAGACGGCTGTCCATGAAGTATAACGCGTTGCATTTTCACGCTTGACGCTCAAATTTATAATATTATCGTGGTGAGAAATATTTATCATGTCCTAGTCTCGTACTAGATAATGATCATAAAAATTGAAATAAAGTATTATAATACATGAATACCGTGGAAAGCTTGGTCGATCAAGCAGATGTCATCTCCTAAGCTTCAATACCTCTCCAACCCTAGCAGCCATTCCAAAGCAAGAACTTTTGGAAGAAGAAAAAAACTGATAAAAGAAAAAAAAAAAGGGTCACAACCTTTTCTTTTCAGAGGACAAAGCCACAACATCATATACACAAAAGAAACCTTCAAGCCGAAAAGAGATATCAAATCCCTTTACTGGTTCTCGGGACGAAGAGATCTGACAGCTTTTCCGGCTCTCCAGATCTCAAGATCTCTGATATCTTGCATCTCCTTCTCATACTTGGCACGGTAGTCCTTTTGCGAATTATATTCTAACGATCGCTTGGTCTCCTTGCCGGTCTTGACGGAATCGTAGAGTTCCTGGAACACTGGCTTCAGGTTATCCTTGAACTTGGACGACCAGTCGATAGCACCACTATACAAGCTTGGTTAGTATCTATTGACGCAATCAAATGTGTTTTTTTCTTTCAAGGAATACAGAGATACATACCGACGAGCAGTTGTAGAGCAAGCCTCGTACATCCAATCCATACCGTTCTTTCCGATCAACGGGTACAAACTCTGAGTCGCCTCCTCGACGGTCTCGTTGAAAGCTTCCGAGGGAGAGTGTCCGTTCTCTCTGAGAACTTCGTACTGTGCCAAAAACATGCCGTGGATGCCACCCATCAAGCAACCGCGCTCACCGTAAAGATCGCTGTAGACTTCCTTCTCAAACGTGGTCTTGTAAAGGTATCCGGAACCCACGGCGACACCGAGGGCTACAGCTTTTTCTTCTGCCTTTCCGGTGACGTCCTGGAAGATGGCGACGGAGGAGTTGATACCTCGGCCTTCCTTGAAGAGGGAGCGAACGGTTCTTCCGGAACCCTTGGGTGCAACAAGGATGACATCGACATCGGTGGGGACTTCGACCTTGGTCCTGTATTTTATCGTCTCAGAGTTAGTCTTTTCGAAAACTCAACTGAGATTCCAAACCCTCCGACGAAAAAAAAAAAGGCCACTTACAAGTCTTTGAACACAGGGCTGAACCCATGCGAGAAATACAAAGTCTTTCCCTTGGTAATCAATGGTTTGATGCTAGGCCACGTCTCGCTCTGAGCCGCGTCCGACAGCAAGTTCATAACGATGGTACCCTTGTTAATAGCTTCATCAATCTCGAACAGGTTCTTCCCGGGAACCCAGCCGTCCTCGATGGCTTCCTTCCACGAGGCACCGTTCTTGCGAACACCGACGATAACGTTAAGGCCGTTGTCACGGAGGTTGAGGCCCTGGCCGTGACCTTGGGATCCGTAGCCGATGAGGGCTAGAGTGTCATCTTTGAAGTACTCCTGTTCGAAGGTGAATGTGGGGTTAGAAATTTTTTTCAACCCCGCAATAGGTGGATCTCTTCCATCAGCATATCTCTATCGTTAGATTGGATACTCACAAGTAGCTTGTCTTTAGGCCAGTCGGCACGCTCGTAAACATCCTCTTTGACTCCAGCAAAGTCAATGGTCTTTAGTCCTCTCGATTGCACAGCTGGGACAGCTAGTCTAACAGCAGATCTGGCGATAGCCGGTCTGGAGGCCGCTGTGAGTAGGGCGGCGGTTGTGAGAGATCTCTGGGTAGCAGGACGCTGGATGGCGGCAATTGCCTGTCTGGAGGATGAGCGCAAAGCTCGATTGACGGTTCTCGAAGCCATTGCAATTGAATGATGTTCGATATGATAGGTATTATAGAAGGTAAATAATTCCCAATTGGTTCTCACGAAGAGAGGTATACAGTAGCGCAGTACACACGAGCAATTGCAATTGCAAGCTTCAAGCAATTGGATGACAGGAAGTAAGAAGAACAGCTGGAGAATGTTGAAGAGAGGGAGAGAGAGAAACAAAATACATTTTCCGACTCGGCCTATTTATTTATTCATTCGACCAAAAAAAAAAGTCCCTGCGGGTAAATGGCCGTCGAGTCGGTCGAGACAGACTAGTTTGAAATCCCAACGCGGAATCTTTTTTGGAATGCGATACCGGCCGGAGAAAGCTCTCTCTCCCCGGACGGTCAACGCTAGTGCAAACTTGTCGGCGGAATCTCACAACCACACATATTTTAATTCACTGGACCGATGCAGCAGAGTAAACATGTCCTCGTAACCGCAAGGGCCCAAAAGAGTCATGGAGGTTTGGAGGGTACATGATTCGCCTGTCTGATGGCTTGCAGGAGTCATGGGCCCTGGTCCGGTTCATTAAGCTACATTCGTTCAGTCTCTATCATATGAAAGACAAGGGCAGTCGCTAAGTTTAAACCTGTCGGTATATAAGGTATCCAGAAACATATTCAATAACGACATGGGTAGTGTATATTGGAAAGACCAATCCAGCGCCGATTGCCATGATTTATAGACAGGAGAAGAGAACGCGAGCTCGATACCAAATAGGTCCACACAGAAAGAATACAAAAAAGAAACACGTAGAATGATGGCTAAAAAGGGAACCAACATCGGAGAGAAACCGCAGCAATGCTAAAGATTATCAGCAGGGAAAACCAAAAACCAAAAGAAGCAGGCAAATTAAACCAGAAAGAAGAATATGTCTGCGAGAAGAACAAAAAAAGGCCACGGAAATCTAAATAAGAATTCTTAGAAGGAAAGATCGATGAGCGAAAGATCCTTCATCTATCCGTTTTTCCTGCCTTGGTCCACCAAAAATCTATATATTGGACGGAAAACAAAGAAACTCGTAATTGATTACCTCCCTACCCCTCTGTTGAATGCTGGCGAAAACAAGAGCCAAAAGAATTAACACCCCTGGGAACATATGAAGAAGAAGAAGAAGAAGAAGAAGAAGAAGAAGAAGAAGAAGAAGAAGAAGAAGAAGAAGAAGAAGAAGAAGAAGAAGAAGAAGAAGAATAAGATGAACGCAAACTGAAAAGAGGAAACAGGCTGTCGTGATTTCGTAGACTATGTGAGTAGATCCAGGAACGAGGTTTATTTGGTGACCTTGTCATAGAGGACGCTCTTGACGTATCCACCGCCCATGGATGACCTCACGTTTCTCTTGAAGTTTTCCCTGCTGGACTTGAGGTCTTCCGCGGCTTCCTTGTTCAGTGGGTCCGATGCATTAGGCTCGAGGAATAAGTACTAAATGATTGGTTAGCGATTTCTGTCTGTGTATCTGTCTCCTCACGAGACCAGATTCCATTAACAGTACGATAACATACCTGCAACCCAACGATGACGGCGTTCAAGTTCAACACCGGCTTCCAGTCCTCTCTCAAGATGTTTAGGCATACTTTGCCTTCCAGATCAATATTTGGGTGGTAGATCTTCTGCTTGCAGAGAACCTTTGGGGGGTCGTGAGGGAAGTTTTGGTTGATTGTAAAATCGAAGTTGAAGATTCCGCCCTTGTACATTCCTATAGCGATTAATACCCGGATGTTAGTAAGAATCTCCTGATTTGTCTCGTGGTTTCAAATTTGCAAAGCTGTGTGGTCAAAAACGTACCTTCGTCTGGTTCGATTGTTAGCGTAAAGTTCAAAATGTCGTCAGGATCCGGAAAGTGCGTCTTCATCGTCGACGGTAACGAAAGTTCTCCAAGATCTATAAGTTAGTGATAAAGAAAAGTATATTAGCTAATTTGATCCCGCATATCTAACGAAACGTAGTCCCAACCAGCCCGAACCGACTACTCGCGTGTGTGACAAGAGAATGCCGTGGTGTTGCATCGGTCCTGAGGGAAAAAAACTTCGGAGTAACGACGGGGAAAACTAACCCTTTTGAACTCGCAACTGAGCGGCCGTGACCTTCTTCTTTCCAGAAGCCGCCGATGCAGCTTGCTGCTGTTGTTTCTGTTCGATTCGGAAAAATACCAGCCGTTAGCATCGGGTTCCCGCGAGCAGCCCCACCAAAACGGGGAGGATCAGGGAGAGGAAAAGGACGTACCATGGACCAGATTTTCAACATTTTGGGAGATTTAGATAGAGATGAGATGGTACGGAAGATAACGAAAGTTGGAGGGGTCGTCGATGAAGTTAGGAAAGAGTATTCTTATTATTACTATTATCTGGTGATGTTGTCGAGAGGTTGGCGGATGGGGATGGGAGGAGATTTGGAGGGAAACGAGGCAATCACTCGTGGCGACTCGACAACAAGGCAAAGTCCAGAAGCTTCCTTTTTGCTTTGGTGACTAAAGAAATGGCTGATAAAGACCGTTATCGCCGGCAGAAGACCACAACGACAACGAAAGAACGTCTAATATAATTAATTATAAGATGAAAAGATGAGAGATGGAAGGAAATGCAGAGAGAGTCACAAGAACACGAGAGCGAAGCAGCGACTACTTGTACGATCGGAGGACGAGAAAAGAAGAGGAACAGGAAGAGAGGAAGAGGAAGAGCTGCAAGGTAAGTCGCAAGGCTTAGCTAGCCTCGATACCCTGAAACATGCACAGGCCCACGGACGACTTCCTCATCCTGCTAGGAGGGTTAGTCAATCAACCAGTTGCGAAAGACTCATCTCTCTCGACTTTTTGTCATAAAATAAATAACGCCCATGACGTTTCACTAAACTAATCCATCCGCCGCTGGGTGGACGAAACTTGGAACCACCTTCAACATCAGTCTTTGGGTGCTTGCGACTAGACTTGCGTGTCTACTGCATTTGGATCCTTGCTTGTTGTTACTTCCACACAGCACTACACCTCCGAGGTCATGTTTTCTTGGAGTTCACAATCTGTTGATATATTGATAGTCTGCTTGGATCATACACCATCTCCCATGGAGATAACTAGCCTTGTAGACGAAAAACGAGAAAAACAACAAGTAATGAACAAGAGGTCGCACAGATTAGACAGATGTCCGGGAAGGACATTGCTCCCTGACTTGCTCTCACGGCTTCGCAAAACAGAAGCCAAATTCTTATAATCAGTCTGATTCTCAATTTGCAAATAGCAGAGTGTGTAGAAAAGTCAAGTGTACGAAGAAATCAAATCCACAAACAAAATATCGCACAGAAAAGCACTACTCTTTCTGTCTCTTTCTCTTTATCCTCGTATTCATTTCCAGAAAAGAAAAAAAAAAAAGAAGAAAACGAGCGAACTCGAGTAGTATTACATAGAAAACGAAAGTACACAGTGAAAGAGTTGAAAAAAGACGAGCGATTTCACACCACCATCCAATCCAACCCAGTAACGCACCCGCGATCCAGCAAAAAAGAATCCAGTTGTCCAATTGATACTAGGTAGACGTGAAAACAAAGAGACCAAGATATGGTTGGATTTCCGATTCGGAGAAAGAACACCTCTGAACACCGTTATGCGACCCTGTGATTGCCCGTTTGCTCCAATTTGCCAGTCTGTTAAACTTGTAACCGATGTTGTTAATTTTTTTAATTTTTTTTCAGCATTTATTATTCTTATTCTCTCTGTCCGTAGGTTTTATACCTTACACTTAAATGACTCGTCGGCTATTTCATACAAAAAGAAATATGAGTAAGCTTGGGCTCAGTTTTGAAAAATGGGAATGTTTTCTAGACATACAATCCATCGTCATCACTGGTTTCAAGAACCTCGTAGTCCTCATCATCGAGCATGAGGCTATCGACATCGTCCTCGCTGGTGACACCGTCGCTAGTATGTCCTTCCTCCTCGGAAAGAGTGAGGGTCCATGCGGGGGAGGCAGCCAAATTTGGGTTTCCAAGAAGAGTAGTCTCGGTCTCAGCTTCAGTCTCGGTCTCGACTTCGGTAGGGATGGCCTCCTCGACGGCAAGGATTTGCGACTCCTTCTCCAATTTTGGGAAGATCATTTGGGAAGAGGACGATGATTCCGAATCTTCGGCTTCCTTCTCGTCAACCTTGTCGTCATATTTGACAGTCTCGGAAAGGTCAATGAGTTTCTTCTCCTCGTGGATTTCGATATCGCACCAGAGCTTGTGACCGAACCTAGAACCGTTGGGAGCTGTGAGTCTCCAGTATGAAATAACACGACGGATTGGTGTCTGTGGAGCAGCCAAGTTGACAGAGAAGCAAGCGGTTTCTCCTGGGTTAATAACAGAGGCTGTGATGGTTGCATTGCAGCTCTCTTCGTTGCCGCTGCGGAACATGTGGTCACCACCAACGAAACGGACGGTAACGCCAGCGGGCCAAGCGCTGAGACCAGTGTTGGTCAGAGTCCACACTTGTTCAAAGTTCTCCCCGGAGGCGAAGGAAGTGCCATCAGCAATCGCATCTCGAAGATATTCAGCCTGCAATGGCTCAGCTTCCTTCACTGGAACTGGGATTGGCTCGGAATGCTCGATGATCTGCTTCTTTTCATCCTCGGGCTCAACGTCAGCAACAGTCTGGACCTGGGTCGCAGCGTTTGTGGTAGTCTTGAGATTTGAGGAATCAAAGCTGCGGATATCGCCCAAGAGAGTGGTAGGGCCTGTTGGCGTGGTCTCAGTAGTAGAGCAAGTAATGCTCTGGATTGGGGTCTTCATCTTGATGAGAGGATGGGTTCTATTGTGCTCGTTGAGCGGGGATGCTTCGCAGTTGGCACAGAAGTCCATGTCAAAGCATACGGCGCACTTGTATCGATCTCCAAAAATGTAGACCAGACTGTTCTGGCACAACGGTCCATCGCAACGAACACCCTTGTGGATGACTCTTTGTCCACAGTGAGGAGCAATGTTAATCGCTTCGTAGATTGGGACAAATCTGTGACCGGGGTGGGATTCACTGGCTGACTTCATGCAGACACTGCAGTAGTCCCAGTCCGGGCAACCCAGGCATTTATGACGAACTCCAATGATGGTCGTGTCGCAACCATCACAGATGGCATGATGGCGAGCACCGCGGCCAGGCTCCAACAAAGCTGTGCTGACAGCATCAAGAGGAGTATCCTTTGTTGTTGGAGTGAATCCATGCATGGGGTGGTGGCCATGCCTCTGAGAAATGTGGCAAGGAAGGCATACATCGTAGTCATCGCAAGAATTACAGGTCACAAAGCACTCCTCTGGGAGAGATGCGACGCAGCAGTTGCAGGTGCGTGTTTTAAACGCAGGGGCTGCTGGGGATGGCACTGGGGAAGGAGCCTTGGATCGCTGCTTGCGCTTGTTGTACTCGGTCGTGCTGGATACAATTCGACCATTCTCAAGAGTGCGTTTGATGAGCCAATGATCACCTTCGCAGTGGGTGCCATTATCTACGCAAGTTGAACACAAGTCGTAATCACCCTTGTCACATACTGAGCAGTGGTAATGTTCGCCATGGATGGTCCTTTGGCACTTGTTGCAATAGACAAGGAAGGATCGGACCGGATCTGGTTCAGCAGAAGCACCGAGTCTGCACTCAGTCTTCAAGGGCTCTGGGGCGATATTCTTGAGCGAGAGCTCCTTCATACGCTTGTCCAACTCGGTTTGAACGTTTTGTGACAGTTGGTGGTGGAACACATCTCCAGCGAAGTAGTTCATAACATGTTCGGCGATGGCCTGGTTAACGTCGACGGATTCGGGTTCAACGGGGGCTTTTAGTTCTTCGACAGCAACTAGTTCGGCGACTGGTGGTGGGACGGCTGGAGTGGCCTCCTCGACAGGAGCTAGGTCGACTTGCGAAGTGTACGCTGGGGGGTTGGAAGCAATAATGGAAGGTTCAACTACAAACCGATCAGTAACTGTTATACCTGCAAGTCTTGCCAGAATGGAATCTAGCTGCTCACCAATCTCCGGAGCGATGAGCGTGGCCTTGAGACGGAGCTTGAGCTTTGCCTTGGCGGCCCGGTAGAGTTGCTTGTAGACGGTTAGGTTGTCCGTGTCCAAGACGACAAACGAAGCTGCGCTATCGCTGTATCGCTCGAAGCGAACCTCCTGATCCTGTGAGATGGCGAGAGCATTTCGAAGCTTCATGGTTCAGTCTTGTCAGTAAAGAAAGTGTCTGATTACATAATACATTGACCGTCGAAGGGCCGCGCGTCATACCTTTGTGGGGAGAACTGCTGGACCCAAGTCGCGTAGAGGAAGCTTGAATCGACGGATGCCTCCGTTGTAGGAAACCTTGACGGTAATGAGAGTGTCTGGGTTGACCTGAGGATGGATGGGTGCGGTCTGGGGGATCTGAGAGACTGGGGTAGCCATCTTGATCTATCTGTTTGCGGATGGCGAGGTCAATAAACTAGAAACAAGGCGAGGAGAAAGTACTCGCGACCGACGGCAAAACGAGTCGACGATTTTTTGAACAAGAATGAAACTTTTTGGCAAAGAAGAATATCAAATGGCCTAGAATAGAAAAAGCGAAAATGATAAAAAGGGAAGGGAGGGTGGTAGTTAAGGGGGGTTACTGTGGTTGATAGAGATCTAAGAAGTGGTTGTAGGAGTAGGCAAGAGAACACAAGATGGATGTGGCACGTTCTGGAATATAAACGGGGAGGAAGAGTCGGAGGAATGAAGGCTGACGAATACACCACAAAAGTACACCTTGCGTACTATTTCCCTTACCAAGTTACAGCCTGTCTGGGTATCTGCGGGGTGGTGGCGATGACTGTGACTGGTTTGAATCAGGCGCCTGGGTACAATGACTGCCTTCCTTCCCGGCACCGGACCGGATCAACTCGCGAACGCCCGGTGGTAGTTATGGCAGCAGCAGCAGCAGCAGCAGCAAGCGAAACACTCCGGGATAGAACGATGACAAAAAATCAAGAACGAGAAACAGACGGACAGGTATAAAAGCGGGTTTCTTTTGCAGGTTGTTGATTCTCGAGTTCAGCGTGTCGAACTGAGGGAGCGGTGGTACCGATGATGGGGAAAGTAGCGGTGGTCGATGGATGCAACAGGCGGCGAGCGAGACAAACGTAATGGGGCAACCAAGCAACAACCTCCGAAGGCAACGGGAAAGACCAAACACGCAATACAATTTCAAAAAGGGATCCTTTGAATTGGGAATCACTTACGCAGTCTGTTTCTGCAAGTTATTGTTGGGGCATTCCAATGATTACAATATTCTTATTATCACCAAGAGAACGAATAGACGTGGTGACGATGTTGCGGAAGTAAGTGAAAGTGAGAAGGAGGGAAGGGAGGGAGAAAGAGAGAGAGGAGGATGGGAGGATGATTGAGATGCTTCTTCTTAATAAGCGAACTATCGACAGAACAACAGCCTATCACGTCCACTCTCCACCCCAATTTCTCACTGCCGCTACCACCATTTTACTATTACTGTACTACTTTAATGATAATAAACTAAGATATGATATAATAATATACAATACAACCGTCTACGAGTAGCCAATTTTGGTTACGATAATGAGAATATGGTGGTTTCACAGAACGAATATGCTAATATAGTTACCCTGTGAATGGCCGACAGAGAGGCGAACCATACTATATGATCATGTGGTACATCTCCAGTTTCTGTTTCATCGAAAGAGCACAGCCGTTTGCGAAAAATCCTTAAACGCCCGCGACAACCTTAAAAGGAATACATCCAGGACCGTAGTGCTTCCTGAGTTACAACATGTACATGTCCTGTATCTCTGTCGCGCTGTGCATACGTGCAGGCGTGCGTCGAGTAGCCCCTTCGATCCTAGTCAAAAAGGCGAGTCTCGTTTTCGATTCGATAACGTCACAGGCGTGTCTCCGGAAGGATCCAAGCTCGAAACCGCCTGTCCGCTAGCAAAGCACTTCCCAGGAGCTCAATAACCTGAATCCTTGGCCGCAGCTGGTCCATTAACGAACGAGATCTAGAACCAAAATTGGTTCGTTATGCGAATATTGACTGGGGTAAAAAGGCGTTAACAACGCATTTCAATTCACCACACCTTGTATAATTTTTCTGTTGAAGCTGATATCGTACCGCAAGGGGTGATGCACGATAATCTTCAGCATGAAAATAATAATAATAATAATAATAATAATAATACGAACGGTTCGTTCTAGATACATGATAGCGGAAACCAATACATTGAATATGTAGAGGACTTATTTTTGTTTTGTCTCCAACGCTGATTATCGTGGTAGAGTGGAATTCAAGAGACCAGGACATTTCTGTGCCTCTTTTCTTTCTCGTTAGATTTTTGAATTCATGGAGCTGAAAGGGATATCAAGAGGAAGTTCGAAATCAATAATGGAAAGGTCCAACATTATTATTGTTTCGCCGAAAGGGAAGAAGACAATATCGAGAAAAAATCATGGTCCTCAAAACAGCCGTGAATGAAAGCCAAATGATCAGAAAAAATTACTAGTTTCCGGATCCGACTCCCATAAACTGCTCGTTCGCTGTAGCAGAGCTCTTGCCAGACTTTAGAATGCTTCGTATCTGTTTCGCAGCCTAGATATTTTTATTCCAGGATTTAGTATGCGATTTCTAGATGAAGGAACCACAGGAGGGTTATATACCTTGACCCAGTCACTCGTATCAATCCTCGTCATCTGGGAATTAAAATGGCGCTGGATCGCGTCCATCTGTTGCCAACTGAGTTGATCTTGAACAAAGCTGACGCTGGCGCCGATTCGTCCAAAACGTCCAGTCCGACCGATCCTGTGTAGATATGTCTCAAAGTCCGGGGTGCGTCCATCGGCAAGCGTTGGAAGGTCATAGTTGACGACAAGAGAGACGGAGGCGATGTCGATACCACGAGCGATAACATTGGTTGTGATGAGGACCTTGGAGCGACCGAAGCGGAAATCGTCAATGATCTTATCACGCTCCGTACCATCGAAAGCACCATGCAGCGAGGAGACTGTATGGCCATCAGCAGTCATGCGGCGGTGAAGCTCATTAGCATTCTCACGCTTCTAATCAAGGGGTCAGTATCAAGGTTCGGTGGCTCCCTCTAAGCAAAATAATCATTCGGCCAAGATCAACACTTACCCTGACAAAAATAACCGATTGTCCAATGGTCATCAGCTCGTATAACTTGAGGATAGTTTGATATTTCTCCTCGTCGCTCTCACAATCCATGTACAATTGTTTGATACCGTCAACGGTAAGCTCCTCTTGCTTCAAGGTAAGCTTATTGGCGCCAGGTGCGAACTTGTCGGCATAGTCGACGACCTTTTGAGGGAAAGTAGCAGAGAAGAGAAGGACCTGGATGTCTTTCGGCATCGCACTGTAACGTCATATTAGTTTGAGCGTTCCCTGCCTACACGATTAGAACAGTATACCTTCTGACGCGAAAGCATTGATCCCCTAAACCTTGCTGGTCAAGCATGTTGTCGGCCTCATCCAAACAAAGCATTTTGATATCTCTGGTCGATAGAATTCTACGCTTAATACAGTCGAGAACTGTCCCCGGTGTTCCAACAACGATCTGTGCATTGATGTTCTTACCACGCTCGACAGCTAGAGGTACAGCGAACTGGGTTTTGACACCAGCGAAGGTACCCATGTTGTCAACGACAGCTAGGATTTGACGGGCAAGCTCACGCGATGGCGCAAGGCAAAGAGCTTGTGGAACATCTTTGGTCAAGTCGACTCTGGTCAGCATGGAGAGAACGAAAGCAGCTGTTTTCCCTGTTCCCGATTGAGATTGACCGATGAGGTTGGTGGGTGGGTCTTTGAGGAGAAGGGGAAGAGCACGCTCCTGGATCTTCGAGGGACGACTGAATCTCATGAGGACGAGACCTTTCTGTAATTCCTCGCTCCTATAGAACATGTTAGCCATATGCACAAGGTGTTTTAAGTGAACAAACTTCATACAATCCAAGTTCCTGGAAACTCTTGATCGAATACAACGGGCTATTGGGATCCGCCTGTATGTCGGCAAGCGTAACGTTAACATCGTGCTCATTCTGAACCAGATCGCTGTGCTTCTGGGTTGCATCCTCGGCCTCAGCGGGAGCGGCAGGCTCGCTAGTTTGATTTGCCATTGCCTCTAGGCTTCTTGTCTTGGCCTCTTGTTCCTCTTCCTGTACGTCGTCTGCCCACGAGGTCTTGCTGCTTGATTCAGCCATACTGAATCAGAGGGATGCGCTCGGGAGAGAAGATAGTTCGATGAACAAAGGAAGGGATAGTAACGAAAGCGGTTGGAGATTCCGAATATGCGTTCTATTGTGCTTAAGATTTAGCTTTTTGACTGAGAGGAAGTGGCGAACGACCGGGTGAACTGACTCTAATGATAGCTGAGATGCACGATGTGCGAGCTAGTTACGATGACTTTGAGAGGAGAATAGGTGATGTGATCGCGAGCGACGGGTTGTAATACAAGGTGTCGAGGGGTATTGGCAAGTGACAGTGATGGTTGTGGTTGCGGTGGTTGCGGTTGATGCTGGGAAGGTTGAATATTGAATACTGAAGATGGTTGACGCCAAAGAGAGCTCGAGCGACAACTGATTCACAGCGAGTGATCGGATCCTTGTTTTAGAGGTTCCTCGCATCTAGCTGACTAACTTTATGCTTGTTACAGATTACCCAACCGGAACATATGCACACATTTATTATTATACGATACGATGTTCTTCATGATCAGATTATTATATTTCCAGCCACAAGTATAACTGAGTCTCGAAGCAGAAAGTTGCATCGTATCTGCGCTATCGATAAGGCTGGTTGGTGGTGGTTTCTCGCACGAGAGATTCAATTGCTGGCTGGCTGGACCAGCAGAGCGGCTGCCCCGCCGTCCCGTACCAATCATTCGTTCGTTCTCAGGGTATCGTTGAGCCGCATTCCAGAGTATTTGTACATACATATACATCCTCTCTAAACAAAAGGCACCAGCCGTCTATCCCGTTGGCTGTCTGACAACGAAAGGCTTTTTAAGTAATTGATATTGATGTTTTGCAGACAATTTGGCAGGATCCAGTGGTGCATCATGGTTTCGAGTGCTGTGTGGGGTAATTGGACGGTTCAGGTTCGTTAGGTTCCGCTAAGCCCACTTGCCTTCGTAATTGGCGCCTGTCTGCCTGTCTGCGAGCTGCCTACGTGCCTGAGATCTGATATTTGGTTTGATCGTGAAATAAATTCAAATTCAAAAGGTATCCCACGTAACGGGGACATGATTTACGAGGTTCCCGGTACATATCCATGTATGTACGTACCTCAGTCAAGTGTCTGGGGAGAAAGAAGTACCTGTGTATATGCCTCATGCGGGATTATGACTTGGGATTTATCCGCACATACTTTTTCTTACTCACATTGGCTGCATTATTGTATCGGCTTGGACGACTAGCCGGCGCTCCAATGTTGTGCATCTACTTCGTAATCCCCATTCAACCTTCCCCCATCTCTCATCTCACATCTCACCAAGCTTTCTTCTCTACTCAACCCTTCGGTCGCAGTACTCTTCACTCGTCATTTTCTCGACCAGCTAGGCCCTTAAAACCTAATAAGTACACAAAACAAATATCATATCTACCATCTAGTTAAACCTTCCGTTCCTTTCATTGATCGTTACAACTCGGAAAAAAAAATGGAGGAAGCTCCCCCCAACTTCGGGGCTGAGTTGAAGGTTAGTCACAGCCCTTCTGCGATACCCATCGAATCACACCAACATAACATTCACTAACTTGTCGTCGTACTTCTTCAGGATGCCTTCAAGCCCGTTAACGCCTGGGTAACTTCTTTGCTACCCTAATCGCCTCCTCTTAACGAAACCGAAATTCCTAACAACAAATGTTACAAACAGGTCGCCAATGGCATCAACTGGATCACTGACGTCGAGGAATTCTACAGAGAAAGGGCCGTCATCGAAAAGGAATATGCCTCCAAACTCTCTTTGCTGGCGAAGCGATACTTTGAAAAAAAATCGAGGAAAACCGCCGGGTTGAGTGTCGGCGACAGCCCCCTGATGACCCCAGGAAGCTTGGAGAGTGCATCCATGACAACTTGGAACTCTTTGCTCACAACCACCGAAATTACATCCCAAGAGCATGATAAGCTAGCAAATGACATGGTCTCGAAATGTGCCGAAACCCTCAAGATCCTCAGCACCCGGTACGAGGCGTTCCGGCTACAACACGAAAAGTTCGAGAAGCGGCTCGTCGCCGATAGGGATGCCCAGTACGCCGAGCTCAGGAAAACAAAGACCAGCTACGACGCCACTTGCAAGGAACTCGAAGGGAAGCGTGTCAAGGTCGAGAAGGCATTCGATCATGGTAGACCCAAGGCGCAGAAGGGATACGACCAACAGATGGCCGAAATGAACAATGTCAAGAATACCTACCTGATCACGCTTAATGTTACAAATGCCATCAAGGAAAAATACTATCACTCGGATATCCCTGATGTTCTAGTCTCGCTGCAAGATTTGAACGAAACAAGAGTTCAAGCTATGAATACCGTGTGGAAGCTATCCTGCAATATGGAGTCCGCATCGCGAATCCGCTGTTCGGACCATATGAAGACCCTGGCTGCCGAAGTCGAACGTAACCTACCGCATCTTGACTCCCTCATGTTTATCGCCCACAATCAACCGCAGAGCGGATGGAATGAGCCACCGGATTATTTCTTCGAGCCCAGTCCCATATGGCATGACACAGATGATATTGTGGTCAACGATGCGGCGAAAGTTTGGCTGCAAAACAAGATTGCAAAGAGTCAGACGGGGCTGGTGTCCTATCGGACAGAGGTTGAGAAACGGCGGAAGGATGTCGAATCGATGCGTGGGAAGCGTGAGAAAGCCCGAGGGTCCTCGGAAACCCAAGCAGGGAGAACAACGGCTGAAGAGATGGACATACTGCGGGTGGGTCTCTTTATTTTCTGGACTCTCCCTCTAGGGTTGGATGTACTAACAAAGTGATAGAATTTGTTAAACGGCCAAGAGGAGCTGGCAGCTGTTGATTCTAAGCGTGTAGCCTTGGAAGTAGAAGTAGACACGGTACGGCAGGCGTGCGGAGGTGAGCCTACTACTAACAACCTTTATTCGTTACAGACTCATCTAGAGCTAACGTTATGTTTCTCAAGACATCGACAAGAACGCCCATACACACAAATTTAAGTCCGCCTCATTCAAGATACCTACATCTTGCGATCTATGTCATGAGAAAATCTGGGGGTTATCTGCCAAAGGCATGACTTGCAAGGATTGTGGGTTTAATTGCCATGCAAACTGCGAGATGAAGGTTGCTGCGAACTGTCCGGGGCCGCTGGACAAAACTGCAAAGAAGGCTCTGAAGGATGTGCGACAAAACAAAACGATGAGTGTGATTAGTTTAGACAAAATGTCCGAGCTGCCTGCGTCGAATGGAAGTTCGCATGGGGTTAACAGGTCAAATACTGTGACGTCTGTTTCAACTACTTCTACCGCTGCTACTTCTGCTGCTTCTTCATCTACTCCTACCCCTGTTTCTGCTGCTCTGGATAGATCCGGGACAGTTAAAAGCGCTGCCCCGGTGGTGAAGAGCGCCGCAACTGCTTCTGCCGCTTCTTCCACAGGGAAAGCACCTGCGAGGAGAGTGTTGGCCCCTCCACCTAAAATGTACATCGCGGAACTACCAGCGGATGATATCAAAGCGGATGGGCCAAAGGCAAAGATGCTCTACGGATACACTGCCGCAGGGGATGGTGAGATTTCAGTGGGAGAAGGCAAGGATGTGGTTGTGGTGGAACCGGACGGTGAGTCATGAACGATCATCAGAGAAGGAAACAAACCAACTAACGAATTTGTAATACAGAGGGCGGGTGGACAAAGGTCAGGAACGGGCTGGTAGAAGGCTTAGTTCCCACCAGCTACATCGAAGCGATCGCATCTTCACCGAAGGTTTCGACTCCATCGAGTATGACACCAGATTCCCGACGAGATTCCATGATCGGGAAGAAGAAAGGACCAGTTGTAGCGCCCAAGCGTGGAGCGAAGAAACTGGTTCACGTGCAAGCCGTATATGACTACACAGCTCGAACAGGGGATGAATTCGATATGACTGAAGGAGACAAGTTTGTGTTGATCGCTGAGGATGATGGCAGCGGATGGGCAGAGGTTGAGAAGAATGGGATCAAGAAGATGGTGCCTGCGAACTACGTTGAGAAGGTCTGAAAGAGTAGATATGTGACACCTCGAATTACTGCCAGCAGGCTTTTAGTAAACTATAGACGTATTTTTTTGGTTTTGGTTTTTGATTTCTTGTACTTTTCGTCCTTGCATTTGAGCTTGTTGGGTTTTTCGCATTCAGATAGTTGTTGGATGTCAGATGGAGCGCGACAAGATACCATTTTTCGTTATACATCATTTTTCGATATCAAAACCAACATATCATATAGGAATAGACCTAGGTACCTAGAGTATTAGAGAGTTTATATTTCGAGCCAGATAATCGATCGGCTAGGATTTCACATGTTCGAGAAGGACGGCAAGATGGCTTTTCGCGGACTGGTGATTGGCTGGAAAGAATAAAAATGTGGAAATGCATTAGCCCCGCATCGCATCCAGCCAGGTGCCAGTATCGTATCAGGCCAGGTGGGGGGAATACGTAAATCATTATTACTCATAGCTTGGATCGAAAAGCCGAAGCACCACCTTTTGGTTAATTTAATTTGTGCGAATAGAAAAGATTAAAAAATAGAAAGAAAAAAATTTAATCACCATTTTGCCATTAAGACGGAGAGGCGGCACCTCGATATTCCCACCATTTTACTATCATACTTCTTATTTGTTTATTTACTTTTTAAAAGCTTCGAGCCCGGCGGTTTTTATTATTATTATTATTGTTATTATTATTATTGGAGCTTAGAAAGCACGAGTACATTTGGCCCCTCGGAGATAGAGTGACGAGAAGGGTAACCCCATCAGGCACCGATCATTCGAATTCCAGCGGATCCAGACGGTGACGTAGTTTAGTAAGAAGTGGTTAGAGCCAGCTACTTGCCTACTTGCCTTATAACCACCATTTACCTCCACCTCTTCCTTCTCCTCCCCGACGAGAACCAGCAGGATTCCAGCCGAATCAAACCGTCGAGACCGATCTTAATCCTCTGAGTCGACCGACGACAGCTTATATAATCGTGGACAAGGCAGGCCGTTTGCTTTGCTAAGAAATCTCTCTCGCCTCGCCGTGGAATCCAGTCGATCGAATCACTCTACCCAGCTATTAATATTACTTATGCTCCCAGCTATAAAACTAATTCTTTCGGACTCAGACACCTCTCCTCCTCCGCCCCTTCTTCTTTTCAACCATCCATCATCAGCATCAGCATCATTTCTCAACTCGAACCCCTCAATACCCAATATTGATAACTGAACCCTGGTCATACCTGATTACCACACCATCAACACAACCTCCATTCACTTATACCCTCCATCGCTCTCCCCTTTCACCGAAAATGAGCGACCTGCGACGCAGAGCGCTCGGGGGCGGTAAAACCCCATCCAAACGTTCTCTCTCCAAAGCCGGCTCCAAATCAACTTCGAAAGCTAACTCCAAAGCCAACTCTGCTGCTGCATCGAGACATGGAACCGACGACGAAGGCGCCTGGGATAGTGACGGCAGCGTCTGGAGGTACACTACCTTCGCCACTATCGCCGAGGAGACTCGGGATCTAGGACCAATAGCTGACGGCATCTTTTATAGTTTTGGTTCACTCGGGGATGAACTTCAGAATCTGGAGGATGTTCCACACATGAACAGCTGGCAAGAAGAGCTGGCGGACCGAATCGTTCGCATCACGGACAAGGACATGAGAAAGAAGTTGGCAACCGGCGGTCTCGAGGAAGCTCTGCTTGCTTACAACAGACTTCTGCAATCGAAATTTACTGGCGGAGAGCTCGAGGGGAAAACAAACAGCATCGTTGATGCGCTCTCTCGTAGCATTCGAACAGGCAAGACCGACAAAGAGACGACTTTGGCTTGTCAAGGTAGGCAGTTTAACCCGATATCCCCTTTTATATATCGCTTAAGGATTTGGTTTGCTAACTTTGTATGATAGCCATGGTTCTCACCCTCATCACGGACAACGATTGCACCACATTCGGTGAACTAAACGCACCTCTACAGCGTATCATCAGCGACCATGATTCTCTAGTTGTTAAGACAGCCGCCATCCACGCCCTCGGAGCCCTCACATTCTTCACTGATGTCTCATCCGAAGACATTGAAGGAGTCATGGACTTCCTTCACGAAATTATCGAGAACGACGGGCATACTATTGGTGCTGGTGACGACGCTTCAACGGTTGCTGCTGCCATCGAGGAATGGGGTCTACTCCTCACTCATATTGACGACGCTGAAGAAGTCACTGATAGATCAAGCGAGGCCCTCGTTGACCAGCTTGAATCTACCGAGATTGAGGTGCAGGTTGCAGCCGGTGAAGTCATCGCTTTGCTTATCGAAAAGGCTCACCGCGACCATGGTAGCGATGATGACGAAAGCGATGATCAAATTTCTGGTGACGAATACCCCAGCGGCTTCATCATAAACACCCCAGACCAGGAAGAACGAGCTCCGATTCAGAGATACACCGTCTACCGTAATCAGCCACATCTGAAGAAGCTCTTGACCGACCTCTCTCGATCTTCGACGAAAACTGTTTCGAAGAAGAACAGACGAACACAGCACGCCACCTTTGCTAACGTCCTTCATACCGTCAATTACCCCCTCCACGGACCGAACTATTCGCGAGCGCTAGACTTTGATGGACGTGAGCAAGGAAGCCGTCTTGAAGTCAAAGTCGGCAGAAAAGGCGTAGTCAAATTGAACAGCTGGTGGAAGCTCATCCGTTGGAACGCTCTCAGGCGATTCCTGGGAGGCGGCATCCTTGTCCACTGGCAAGAGAACCCTGTTATCTTCCGGAGCCTCCCACTCATCATGGATGCTCCTGTCTCACACAAGAAGGCGAGCGGACGCATCGACCGTATGACTCTATCTCCCTACGACTAGGTACCAAAAGGGAAACCTGTCATTCAACAAACCTGTCGCAGCGCAAAATCGATCCGCAAAGAAAACAAGATTACCAAAGAACGACAAATGGTTCGATTCGTTTGTTGAGCAACCCGCAGTTCATTTTGGCAGGTATTCCTTTGCTAGTTTCTTTTCGTTCTTGATACGTCTATTGTTCAGAAATACTCTCTGGATAGAAGGAAACAAGAAGACGAGTAATATTACTTTTCACACACTATTCTACTTTTATCAATAGACACATCTCGGGCTTGATGAGCTTTCCTCCTTTCTTTTGTGTTTCTTCAGCAAAGCACGGGCTTGTACTTGCCAAAACTCATCACTGTATTACCACATCTTTCTCTCTCCATTCTCGCTTCGCATTACATCGGATTGTTAGATTTTATTTCCGCTACCACTTAATGTTACCGTTGTTTTTTGCATTTCGTTTTCTTCTGGTGATCGCTGCTTTGGCCGTCAACCAAGCCGTTCGCTCTTTCCCATGTTTTCATCTAGTTTATGTCGCGATAATTTTTATACGTTTTTGTGTCTTGCCTACTTTGACTTTTGATTACTTCCAGCTTTGCAGATACCCAATGCCGTCCCCCGCGAAGATGTCTACAATTTCGCTTCGTGCTTTATGATACTTTACATTGTTTGTTTATCTGTATTCCTCGATGGTTACCACATCTCGTGCCCGTTCTTAGGTTGACCGTCCCATTTATTTGAATAATACACTGTACCTTACAAGCATGGCGACCAGGTTTAGAAAATCAGTCATATACTGCATACTATGAATAAATATAAATATACTCCAATATTTGTTCAATTGTGAATGCATACGCTTTTACATTCCGACTATCTTACAAAAAGGTCGTAGCGTTTCTCTAATGGCACGACGGCTCCCCACGTCACTCATCATCATCACCTCTCTTCCTTTTCCAGCCTTTCATCTTTCTCCCGGGCTGCGTGCCATAACTTCGTCTCGACGTAGGCTTACTCCTGTCTTTCCCCATACTGGCACCGAGCTGAATGTCGACCCTCGGCGGTGTTGAGAAACCAAAACTCTTAGCTAGTTTCACTAAATCTAGTTTGTTCACGTCGAAGATGCTGCGTAAGCTGTGGGATGCGTAGGCGTGTAAGTATGATCTGTATCCGTCTTTCGCAGACTATATTTACCCCCATAAAGTTAGCCTAAATTCTTAGCCTCGAAGGGGGGTGAATGAGACAAAAGGTAATGTTGTTAGAAACATACTTTATTTAGATAATAATTCTGACCGATCAGCTTCTCCAGTTGGCTCTGGACGTTGACGATTTTGCTCGATGGGAACTCGAATTCTACGACGGGGATCCGCTGCTCCTTGAGAATTTTTAAGAATCCAATCTCAGTGGGGAGCAGAAACATCAAACTGCGTCCGGTGCCGTTGACACCACGAGCGGTTCGACCGACGCGGTGGATATACTCGGTAGCATCATCTGGCGGGTCGAACTGCACGATCCAGTCTACAGCAGGTATCTGTCGGATTTCAAACTTTTGGTTAGCACTTCACTCACAAACAACCAGAAAGGAAGAAGAAGAAGAAGAAGAAGAAGAAGAAGAAGAAAGTGACAATAACATACATCCAACCCTCTGGATGCAACATTCGTAGCAATCAGCGTCCCCTGCTTCGCGTTGCAAAACTCAAAAAATGTATTTGTCCGTTTCTGCTGCTTTTGATTCCCATGCAAATCCAGCACCGGTAAATCGATATAATTCAACAGTTCCGCGTAGTATTTCACCGAGTTGCACGAGGAGAAGAAGACGATAACTTTCTTCTTCAGATTTCGCTTCAAGAATGAAAATAATAATAGGAACCGCTTGTCGGCTTCGCATACTACGTATCCCTGCTCCAAGCCTTCGACTGTTGTGTGTTCCTTTCTGTGGTCAACGTTGATGTATAGAGGTCCCGGGCGTAACGATATTCTCGCCAGATCTTCCACCTTGGTGGTTTGTGTGGCGGAAAACAGCATGCTCTGCCTATTTTCTTTGGGTAGTATCTTGATGATCTGTCTCATTTCATCTTCAAATCCAACTTCGAGAATTCGATCTGCCTCATCAATAACGAGAGCTTTGAGGTTTTTGAAGACGAAGCCCTGGGTATTTTGGAGGTGGTCGAGGAGGCGGCCGGGAGTAGCGATGAGGAGGTTGACGCCCTTCGAGAGCTTCTCGGCTTCCGCACGGCGATTGGCACCACCAATGGCGATACCGCAGGTCTGGGAGTGGTATTTCATGAGCTCACGGGCGACATGGAAGATTTGGAGAGCGAGTTCGCGAGTAGGCGACTGGTCGGTGCCCATTTGTTAGTACAATACCATAAGATAATGGTGTTTATTGAGAGGGGGTTATAAACGTACGACAACGACGACACCGGTTCCGTTGCGAGGTTTGAACCTCAGAGAACTCAGCATTTCCACAGCGGGTATCAGGAAGGCTAAGGTCTTCCCGCTTCCCGTTTTCGCTGCGCCTAACACATCTCGCCCAGCAAGCAGAGGAGGAATTGTTTTGGCCTGCACTTCTGTCATTGTTGTAAATCCCATGTCAACGATCGCCTTCTGGGTGTTCTCGTTCAATTTGATATCCTTGAAGAGCTTGCTTTCGTCTCCGTCGATGTTGGGGAGGGTGAGATTGGCATTTGCCAGGCCGTCGGGGAGCGAGTCGGGTGCCAACTGGACATTGTCTCGATTGTCCGCTTCTTCATCCTGATCGTCGTTATCAATCTCCATAGCAGCCAGCTGGTCTGCTGGTTGGTTGTCTTCCTCTTCGTCTTCCCATGCTTCCTCTACCTCGTCTGCCTCAACCTCAATCTCCAAATCATCTGGCGGCGGTGTAACCTTCTTCAACTTTGTTTTTGATTTCTTATCCTTTGCTACGCCATTAGTGTCCTTCGATTTCTTATCTTTCTTATTTTTCTTGTCTTTTTTG
This sequence comes from Dactylellina cionopaga, assembly GCA_036971295.1. NCBI lineage: Eukaryota > Fungi > Ascomycota > Orbiliomycetes > Orbiliales > Orbiliaceae > Dactylellina > Dactylellina cionopaga. Next base: position 2,223,678 of record JAJTTY010000006.1, read on the forward strand.
ATAGAATCGTTGATGATGGCTATTGAAGCTTCATCTGCGGGTGCTGGGACTATCTCAGATACTTCGACGGCGGCGTCCTTGTTCTTGCTGCCGGTGTGCTTTCTCTTGCGCTTCTTACTCGCTCGTTCAATCTCAGCGGTCGACATTGTACTTATAAATTTTGTCGGATTGGTTGTCTGGATGATATATACCGTAGAATCAGAGTATGCGACGTGAAGAGAAGAAAAAAGTTTTTGCTTTGCGCAGAAGATGAAGGGAAAATGCAACTAGGCCGAATAAAGCAATCCAGACAAACCACCAATGCCTGTCAACACATTCGCCTTTCTGATTACATCTCTAGCTCGAACAGATGCATCTACAAAAACAAAAAAAATCAAACTCGGCAACAAGGGCCGGCGGCATCTTTGCAGATTGTCACACAGCAACGTCTACGGATAACGCGCAATTCGGTATCGGCACCGGGTTCGAGATTGTATTATCGTTTCAATCGTGGATGAAACGACATTGCATACCTCCGTTCCCACTGCGTCGCATATCTTACGTGCTTACTTGCTTTACTATTTTATATTTATTTATCTGGCACGAAGAATCTAATCTTCGAACTCTCCCTGGGGACAGCAGCAGGCATCATCACATCATGACATCAACAGGCGGTTGCGAATACTTCTATAACGGTGAAAAATAAAAGGTAAGAGTGTATGCATTTCCATTTGTGGCAGCGAGTTAACTTTTTGCAGAGATAAAATTTATTTATTTATTTATTTTATTGTCAATTTTATCTTCTTTCGAGGAAGAAAATTCTTGATCTAGAAATCGAACTCTGAGCCTATGAATAGCAACTCAGGGAAGCATCTAAAAATGCAGGTACCGTGACACCGACATTCCTCGCTGCCAAGTAGCATTACGCGCCAATTAAAAAGGGCTACCGGGACGTAATCTTGCTTCGGGGCAGGGAAGCTGCACAGCCCAGCTTGGGGTTACCTTGGACCCACCCAATCAGGACGGCTAAGACGCTTGCAGCCCGAAAAGAACAAAAAGGACGTCCAAAGATGGTGGCTCTCTGCTGTCTTCCTCGTTGGGCTGGGGGTTTCAAATTTGTGAGATGGGCGCGATACTAATCTGATGGATAGCAAGTTTCGTAACATTTTGTTTGAGGAAGCCCGCTTTATGAGAACGGAAATTAAGACTTAGGAATATATCTGAGTTCAGGGTCCCCAAGGAGATGAGAGCTACACGTAAGCTCGGGTCGGCGCTGCTTGGAAAATCCGGCCTTTCGAACATCCAAGATGCTTGGGGGGCAGCTCAAGAGCTTCGGCAGCCCTTGGCCGGGAAGAAGACGGAGCGACATCGAATGAATATCCCTTATGAAACGGGAGGGCTGGAATATTAATCGTCAGCGAGAGCAAAAAGGAATGGGGAAATAACCAGCACAACAAGTGCAAATCCATATTGGGTTTGGAGCAAGTTGACTTTTTTTTTTGACGTGCATGGCCTGCCCCCTTTTTGCAGCGCCCGAGTGCAGTAGACAGGTACGGAGCATGTAAGTGTCTGTAAATGTATAGTCTTTACCGGCGGTGCGAGCGAGCGAGCGAGCACGCAGTGAATGTTCGACAAGGTAACATTCGGTCATTGATGGCATGTCATGGGCATGGCCTCCAATTTTATCTCACCCTCGTTAATCAAGGGCTCTCTCCCTTTCCCGGCGGCGGGCTCCTTTTTCCTTCTCGCTTGCATGAGTGAAGAAAGAAGTGAATTCAGCCCCTTCTTAACCCGCAGACTAAAAGTGCTTGTCTCCCCTTCCCCTTCAACAAGTTTCATTCTTCCTCTCCTTTCAAATCATTTTCGATCGTTCCTTCGTTCACTTTCGCTTTTTAAACCCCATCCCACCCGTCATTCAGCACCCGGTAGACGGTGCCAGCTCCCCTTTTTATTCTTCTTATATCGAGTTGATTTTATATATTTTATATAGATAGCCTCTATAGTCAGAGGGGGGGTATCCAAACAACAAAAAGGCTTCACTCGTTCGCCTGTTTAGTTTATTATTATTATTATCATTGTTGTTGTCGAGTCGGTTCCTTGTTTTTTCGGTGCGGATCAGTTGACGTTTTGCTGGTAAGTCGAGTCTGCCTGTCTTGTCTAGTCTGCCTGCCCTTTTTTTTTTTTTCCTCTTCATCATCTGCCTCCCATCACCATCACCCGGTCTCCCCATCAACCTCCCCATCAACCTCCCCATCAACCTCCCCATCAACCTCCCCATCAACCTCCCCATCAACCTCCCCATCAACCTCTCCATATCCTCTCGTTTAGCCTTCGACGGTTCTCATAAACAACAACAACAACAACAACGACAGTATAATATCATAATAGTAGTAATAATAATAATAGTTGGATGATATTAATGTTGGCTGTGCCTGCTGCAGTATTGTCGCCTTCTCTCGTTTTTCCGACCGTCGACACCTCAATCGCTTTCTAATAAAAGGGGTTTCTTAAACACTACCCCCGAATACTCCCGACAATCACCAAAAAATTACCCGCACGACCTTTTTAACGACCTTCAACCTGGATTAATTCTAATAATCAATTTTCAATTCTCATATTCATAATGGCGACTCACATCGCTAGTTCGCCCTCGAGGCGGCAGTCCTCCTTCATGCGACTCTTCAACCTCTTAACATTCATCTCCCTCATCACAGGCTGTGCCGGTGCCATCCCTAAGGAAAAGATGATCGGGTCGCAGTCGATTGCTGCCTGCATGACAAACTCTCAGTTTACCGTCTCCCAGTTCGATGTTTTGTACACTCCCAACAATGCGACACTACAGTACAGCTTTGACGGCACTTCTTCCATCGAAGGCAATGTTTTCATCAAACTTGAAATTATCGTCTATGGCTACGTTGGCTACACCGTCGAGATCGACCCCTGCAAAGAGAAATTCGCCAGCTTGTGCCCCATGAGAGCCGGTCCCGTCACCTTGCCGCCAGCTGCCATTAATGCTAGTGCTTTCGTTAGCAACATTCCTGGTAGGTTTCTTTGATTCTGAAGTTTAAATTTTTAAAACTTTTTTTCTTCCCGCGAACGGTTTACTAATTTACGTGCATAGGTATTGCATTTACCGTCCCTGATATCGATGGTGTTGCCAGAATTACCATCGAATTGGCTCAAGACATGCGAGCAGTTGCTTGTCTTGAGGCTGAGCTTTCCAACGGCCAGACAGTCCATCAAAATGCTGTCAGCTGGGTCACCGCTGTGATTGCTGGATCAGGTCTCGCTGCTTCAGCCCTCGCTTCCGGCTTGGGTCACTCTAACACCGCTGCTCACGTTGCTGCTAATGCCCTTTCTCTTTTCGGATACTTCCAATCTCAAGCTATCTGCTCCATGGTTGCCGTCAAATTGCCCCCTGTTGTGAGATCTTGGACTCAGAATTTCGTCTGGAGTATGGGTGTTATCCGTATTTCGTTTATGCAAAATGTTCTTCATTGGTACATCCAGGCTACTGGCGGCAGCCCTGATCTTCTCTTCCAGAATCTCGACAGGGTTAACGTTCAGATCTTGAAGCGTGGTCTCGATCTCAAGGCCCGTACTTTGGGGGCAGTCGAAGGTGTTGCATCCTCCCTCACAAGACGTGCTACCGATCAAGGTACCTACACCCAAGGCGAGTTCATCGACGTTACTGGCATCACCCGTGTTGCTTTTCTTTCTAGAATCGAACGAACGAATCTCTTCATGACCGGACTTGGATTTTTTATTTCCTTTGTGGTTCTCGTCGTCCTGGTTGTCGTTGGCTTCAAGTTCGGCCTCGAACTCTGTGTCAAGAAGCTCAGGATCGCAAAGGGATCTAAGTTTGCGGAATTCAGAAAGGGATGGAAGATCGTCCTCAAGGGAATCCTCTACCGCATTGTTCTCATCGGTTTCCCTCAACTTACAATTCTCTGCTTGTGGGAATTAACCGTCCGTGACTCGCCCGCTGCTATTGTCCTTGCCCTTATCTTCTTCTTAGTCACTGTCATCCTCTTAGGATGGGCTTCTTACAAGGTCATCCGTCTTGCCCAACACTCGATCAACATGCACAAGAGCCCAGTCGTCATCCTTTACTCCGACCCAGCTTCTCTTAACAGATGGGGATTCCTCTACGTCCAGTTCAAAGGTTCCTGCTACTACTGGATCATCCCCATGCTTGCTTATATCTTGGTTAAGGGAATTTTCCTCGCTTTTGCTCAATCCAAGGGAACCGTCCAAAGCATTGCTCTTGTCCTCGTCGAAGGTGTTTATCTCGTCGCCGTTTCCTACTTCAGGCCCTGGATGGATCGCAAGGTCAACGTCTTCAACATCTCCATCTGCGTCATCAACTTTGTTAATGCCATCTTCTTGATGATCTTCTCTGGAGTTTTCAACGAACCTGTAAGTATCATTCCGACGAGCACACATTTTAAACCAATACTAACGATGATATCATTAGGGCCTCGTCCGCGGAGTCTTGGGTGTCGTGTTCTTCGTTATGAACGCGATCTTTGCCTTGGTCCTTCTCATTCTCGTCCTTGTTGCGACTGTTTACGCTTTGGTTTCTAAGAATCCGGATACCCGTTATCAACCAATGCGTGATGACAGAGCCTCTTTCATCAAATCTAACCCTGAAATGGTTGGATCTACCGAACTCGATGCTCTTGGTGCAACCGCTCGTGGCGAGCACAAGTCTGGTTACAGCACCCGCGATCTCGATGAAGACGACTCGAGTGCCGGTGTGTCTCATCGCTCGACCGATTATGCCGCTGGTGTACCGCTACCACAATCTCAGGCTCCATCGCATTATGCTGGATCCCAATACGCTGGCAGCACCAACGGAGGAGACCAAGGTGGTGACTACGAAAAGAGATACCACAGTCCTAGCCCCGGTCCATACCAACAACAACCCAACCAACCGTTCCTGGCTTCGGGGAATCCAGCCCGTGCTGCACCCAGCCCCACACGAACCGAGTTCTCGGGCTCAGGCTACGGAGGCAGCTATAATAATAATAACAACCAAGGCCAAAGCAACCGATGGCAGGTTGGTGCTGGATACGACCATTAATTGACCTACTTCTACGAGCAGTGTCCTTATCACTGCTATGCTTCATAATACCAACACAGCAGACGGAATTTCTGTTGTTTAATGACATTTTATAGCATGCTTGGGGTTATTTTCCAGATCGCGACCCGCATTGGTCGTTGGGTTAAACGACTGTCACCAGTCGAAGTTCAGTGTATTTCATAAACCAAAAGGATGGCAATAGGGCAAAATGTAGCATTTGGGATTTTCGTATTTACATACTGTTTTGTACTTGTTGCAAAACTCAAAGGCCTACCATACACCTTTGGGATTTCTATACAAGGGAGGGGTTCATCTGTTTTCCATTATGTCAACGATATATATTCTGCTCTTTTCCCTTCCTCACTTTCATTTCTTCTCGTTCATTTTCTTTACATCGTTAAGGCGTCATAGTTTTTAGTGTTTATTTTATTTTTCCTTTGAATTACACATTTTGGAACTCTTTAGTAGGATACTCGGGGCACAGATCCTTGGAAGGGAAGAGCATGTACAGGTCTACCGAAAATCAGAATTGATATTGATAGTTCACGCGTGCATTTATAAAACACATACGCTCCCCATCATTTTTCACTTGTGCAGTTGCTTCCGTAAATATATATTCCGAATGATTTGCATTATTACTCTGCGTCTAATATATAACATTTAATCCGATTTTCTACTCGCTTTCGAGGCCGAGGTTTTAGGTAAAAGATAATCGCCTCCAAAGATAACCGCGAGGACACCATACAACCCGCTCAGCGGCCATATAGTCCAGAACTTCGCGATGAGCCATGCCACCCACGAAGCATTGATCCTCTGCTGTTCCGCCACCAAATCCGTCTTCACCTTGTCAAATACGCTTGGCAGGTACGTTGCATGATACTTGACCCGCAAGGCATCATATTCCTTTTTGTTATATATGTCCCAAAATTCGTCTTCGGTATAATACGTCTGGGCGTAGAGCCATTTCTTGCCACCCAGGCTATCTACTTTTTGCTCGAGACGACGGTTCATATCGATGAAACTTTGCACACTCTTCGACTTGGCACCAGCGGGACCCCAGACACCAAAGTTGAGGAGGTAGTCTGGTGAAGTTTTGGCTGATACTTCGGCGAGCAGACCGTGCGGGGAGTCTGACCGGTTGCCTTTCATTTTCAAGGGACACAGCCAGAGAGGGTAGATTCCAAAATCGCGTTCCAGGAAATCCAGAAACTCAACGGCACCGTTATAAGGGACCGCCACGTCCTGGATAACATATATGTTGGAATGGCCGCTTTTGTGTAAAGCGTGATACATTATTCGCGTGTGCATAAAGTAATCCAGCACCCAGCGGGTGATCCTGTTGAACGGTGTGATGAAATACTTGAAGGCGTACGCTCCAACCCAGAACCCGCCGCGGTCGTAGCGGAATAAATAGTCCGCGATCGGGACCATATCGACAAACGGTGCAGATTTTGTCGTTCTCCCTCTGGAAAGTATCCTCTGGGCGTGAATGTAAAACCAAGGATCCGTTGGTGCGGTGAAGCCCTGGACTTTGGTGCCAGGCCTTAGACTATCAATCAGTCTTCCTGACACCAAAACGCCTTTGTCCCTCGAAAACATGATTCCGTCCAAGTAATCGTTCGTAGTATCCTTGGTAAGTTCCTCGATCATGCTCACGACCTCAGTTGCACTATCGATGGGATGGTACGTCACTTCGACGTACGGCTTCGCAGGTATCAACTGCAGCTCCAAAAGCGTAACCACCCCTAAAGTTCCAAACGATGAAGCCGCGCCGTGAAGCAAATCCGTCTTATCTTCTCGAGACGCACGTACTATATCCCCGTTCGCCAGCACCATCTCCACCCAATTGATATTCCTGTCGAAAAACCCGTGCCGGAACGAGCTGCTCTCCGCGGAAGTCCCAGAGTAGCCCCCTCCAGTCGTTATTCCCGGGAACTCCATCACCACCGGCGGCACCAGGCCGTGGGGTAACATTGCCTCAACCAGACGATCCATGGGGACGTTGGGCTCTACGATGGCGGTCCTGGTCGCGGTGTCCACGAGCAACACGTTTGTCAGCCCGCTCGTGTCAACCATCTGGTCGCGCCTGAGCGCTGAAGCACGGGTGCTGTTTGTTGAGCCATGGTAGATGCGATACCCGACTTTTCGATCATAGAAGCTTCGCACGGAATCGGATATTGCTTGGACGGCGCGGGCATGGGCCTCCATTATTGGGGAGTGTGAGGTAAAACAAATACTGATACGAATACTATGTCAGATCGTTCAACGTGTAATTATAGAGGTAACAGGGAGGGTATATGCAAGAGAACATACCAAAATGAGTGCGCGTTTGTTTTGAACCTCGAAGGTAGTTCTTTGATTGCAGTTGAAGCTCTTTTTATGCTTGATTGAGGGTTAGGCCGGCTGTTCCGTGCACAGCCTTAATGCGTAAGAGTCCGGTTGCCGGTTACTAGCATCTTATAATTAGTTCATTGGAACTTGGTACTTATAAAAGATCATCTCCAGTGTCTCTAGGGATCCGGGACACTCACTAGCATAGTATTCCTATGATGAAATCGATTTACTTTGCTACTTGGCAGTAAGGCAATTACCCTGAGTACGCGAATACAATTATCAAACTTGAAGTCTGAGCGTTGTATGCCTAACGCATATCCAATGAAACCGCGTTGCATTTTTGCTACAGACTAGCTTGAAGCTTCCAATTACGGCACTCGAAGACGTCGTATTCGTCAATACCGCCTTTGTATACTCCTTGCCTTATACAATATACCCTAAAAGGCGCAAATCCGTACATACGAAGGCGGTAAATAGCTCGACCCGCACCGGTATGTAATCCGAGAGGACAACCCTGCGAAATGTAATCAAATGCGAAAGATTATTCGAAATGAGGCAACAGAGAGAACAAATTAAAGTGAGATAATAAAATCAAAAGAAGCATTCTGTTGGGATGAAAGAAAGTACACTCAAGAGTTAAGTTTTGATTTTGTTAGTCGAGGAATATACGCATCATTATCGTCATCATGTGTATGCAAATCGATATTAACATGTGTCGTCTCTGAATGATACATTCATCTGTCAATTGGTTATATAGTGATAATTAAAATGAAAGTGAACAGAGAATAAAAGAAAAATGCTAATCCCATCCGCATCTCAAGCAAATCAGTCCCGGAAATAAGCTATACGTTGTGGAAGGTCTTTGAAACAAACAGAAGAAAATAAATAAAATAGAAAAGAGTAGCCAAGTCTAGGTGCATTAACGAAAACAAAAGGAGTAATCCAACGCCGGAGAATGCTTAGCCAGTTCAAAATGTATTCAGAAAGAATTAGAACAATCGAGATCGAACGATCAAAAGTCGTTGCCAAAAGAATACCCATATCGAGGAGCCATCAGAATCCATAGGACGAAAGCGAGATCAAATCACTGTCAGAGTCTTCGTCATCGGCAGCCCCATCAGTCTCGTTAGTGTGGCTGTCGGAATGCTTCATGTGGTTCCTCCAGCTAGTAACGTCACGCCAGAGCTTGGGGTTTTGGCGCTGTTGGGAATTTTGGCCAGTCAATCTGCGACGAGCACCGCTGATGCTATCGTCAAATTGAATGCGTGCGTTCAGAACAGGATAACTTGATCTCATACTACTAGTATTTGAGCCTAGTTCCGAGTAAGGGCTGTCAGAGCGCTTGATTGCGCGGACCGGGCCAGAGACAGCTCGAACAGTGCTAACATGAGTGAGGCGTCGAGACGGGGCGACAGATTCAGCGTAAACGCTCCCTCCCAGACCGTTGCGAGGAGGGCCAAAAGGACTAGAAGTCGAGGTCGTAAGAGATGTAGTTCGAGTAGTCAACTCTGCAATACCACCTGGTGGAAGCTCATGGGAGAACTTGCACCCTTGCTGGGCAAAATCGCAGTGCCCGGTGCGTAAGAAAAAGGCACAATGAGTTTTGATTCCAGGTTGAGTAGGGATTATCGAATGCTGGCGTTGGAACGGGTGCTCAAGAGCATTTCCTCTAGAGAAAGGAATATAAGTATTGTGGACGGGAGGGCTCGTCTGCGGAAAGTTTTCCTTGACAAACTTTGGCCCATACAGGCGCAGGGCGTTTGTCATGCTGAGGGCCGGATATGCGGTACTCTGAGTAAGACTGGTACGCCTGGTTAGGGCGCTGGAGGTCTGGCGAGGAGGAAACTCTGGACTAGACTGCCCTTGTAGGGTGATTCCAGAGTCCCACGATAGAGAGTGATGATGGTGCAAGGCCTTTGATGTTCCACCGTGAAAGTTCTCCTTTTGCTCTTCATTGCGAATTTGCTGGATAAGGAGAGCTTGGTGGCATTCCATACATTGCGTCAACCCATGAATGGAACATGGAATCTCGAGCTTCTCCACCATGGACTATAATTTCTTAGTTAGTAAGAGGCTGCTTAGTTTCAATTTGAATACACGAGGGTTATATACCAAAGATGTATACCGCTCTTGCTCTTCCTACACCTAACGTTAATATGCACAACGAACATAAGGTCGTGATTTGGTTTCTTACCCGTTCAGCACGCTTGTAGCAGAAGTAAAAGTCTCGGAGCATCATTTTCTCTTCGTCATTGAAATTGACTTCGCGGAAAATTTCGTCCGGGGTCTTCTCTCCTCGAGTAATTGCTTGACAAGAAAGATTAAATATACCTTGACGAAGACTGGAGCTGTTATCGGATATCATGACAATGGGGCCACCGCTATAAGGAACCGACTGGGTACTTCGGGGTTCGCTAGATCCAGACGAATCTCTGCGCTGGGAAGTATCGGTATCTTTTTCAAGTTCCGGTTGAGATTTTCGATGATTGCTACTGACTTTGGCATGCATAATTCGGACGCGGCGCCCTTTGAGATTAGTGCCGTTGAGATGAATGACGGCATTTTTGGCTTCTTCCGAAGTTGCAAGGTTGACGTATGCGACCCCTCTAAGTCCGCCGTCACGTTTCTTGGGGATGTCGACGCAGTCACTACCAACTTATTAGAGAACTGGGAGTTGTAAATGGGCAAGATATCTTACACTTTGAAGCCATCGAAAAAAGTAACGATGTCCTGCTTTCTAGCAGCATATGGGACATTGTCCATGTACAAACGCTTGGGATTAGGATCACAAAAGGCTGCTGGAGGGGTTGGGGGAGGAGCCTTGGACCCTTGTCCGTTCTTCGGGGCTTTGTAACGTGGTATATCTTGAGACTGGCTTTCCAGCTGGGGGTCTTCAATTTTCTTTAGAGGAGCCTCTTCGGTAGGCCTATCTCGAGAAAACAGGCTAGAAAATCTGCTCATCTTGACCTGAGGTGCAGCTTTTGTAGCATCAAGTCGTTCCTGGGCTACGGGGTAGATCTCAGCGATCGAAGCAGTTGAGGCCGCCTCGTCATTGCCACTGAGGACTGAACGGGAGTTAGTATTCGTGATTTTATATGCGGACAAGAAAATACACTTACCACTGGATTGAAACGGAACCGGAAACATCTTAGCAGGAGATGAAACTTGTTCCTTATGTTTATATCCTTAAGGAATTACTACTTGTAAGCCACCATGCTCTCCCGCAACAAGATGTCAAAGTACAAAAATTCGACACAAAAATCCTGTACTGCGAAGGCTGCATGCATGTAGGGCCGTACTTACATTGACTTTTATATCGGAATGAAGGTTGAGTACTACACCGAGATGTAAAGTATCCGTCAGATGATATCAAAACGAAGAGGGTTTGACAAGGATCGGGGAGGATTATATTTAGAAAGGGTGCATCGATATAGAGCTGGTAAATGATATCGCCTTCTCACATTTTATGTAAACGGCTTTTTAGCTGGGAAGGATGGGAGAGGATGTTGGAGTGTTTGGAAGGGGTTCGAAGTAGATGTGAGGTGTAAGGTGTAAGGTGAAAGGAGATATAATAGTGGGCTAGAAGTATATATATGATTTTGGGGGAAGGTGAAATCAACATTGGAAGTGGGACAAGCGTCAAATGACATGGCGATGAATTCGATTTAATTCCAGAACATACCTGTGAGGATAGCCATAGCCCATAAAGCGTTTCGACTGTTACTGCAAAACAAATAGAAGAACACTCTACCATTTGGACAGCGGAAGGGCCATTGTCCAGCACTAAAAGTGCATCGCTGTTAAGAACAAGGCCTGTTAAATAAGTCTTGCCTAGGCGTAGTAGTATTTTGTAAAGGTAACATCGTTCAGAGATTCTACACCGCTGTAGGTGATAGCTAGACCAAATCTACTATTGGAGGCGGCCGGTGTAGACGGACGACGTCTGATCTGTCAAAGAGCACGAGCATTGTTGTCAGACTGCCTGAAGGGTTCTCTTTGTTGGCAAAGCCAGTTGCGAGGGTACAGCTCATTCAGAGCACTGATAACAGCACCGGATGCTGCAGGTACCCGTCAAGCTAATCCCTGAACCTGTTTTGTGGGTACGAGAAAATTCTCTCGCCGTGGGAGAATCCTTTCGGTTCTAAGCGTGGGAGCCAATCGCGGTATTCTCAGGTCATCAAGAGATCTTACGCCCCATAAATCAATACCGGGTCGGTGTCTTTGGGGTTGGGCACTGGCCGAGTGAAGGTATCAGGGCCAAAAATTGAACTGGTGCTATAAATTTTGCGATTTCTAAAGCAAAAGCGAGCCAATGGCTGTGGCTCCGGACGGAATCTACAGGATCATCAATTATAATGCGTGTTCTAGTGACAATTATATCAAAGACGCAACTGGCTGGCTCAATCGTCCTCTTCTTCCTCTTCTTCCTCAAGGCTGTCAACTTTGGTATGCTCATTCAAACGCTGAATAAGAAGTATTAGTAAGAGTGTTTCCAAGGTCCTGGTTTGACCATCTAGCTACAGAGAGCATACCTCTTCGAGTATTCTTTTCAGTTCAGCAACTCTCGTTTCCTTGATGATCAGGTGCGATTCATCGAGGTTCTACATTTTCGTTAGACCGCGGCATTCGAGAGCAACGAAGCCTCATCGGATCCCTCACCTCTACGACGAACTCATGTGTTTTGCTGTCCAGATCCAAGATAATAGCTTTGATTGATGGGTCACTAGGAGATGTCAACATCTGAAGTAAGAGCGAACGAAGATTATACCCACCATTCGACCAGAACACCTAAGATAATGTATTAGCTACTGTAGATAAAGCTTCGGAGACTGTAATCCCAACCTTTTATAGCCCGAACCATCTTGGTTTTCTGAGGGCCAGTATCGACGTAAGTGTGTTTCTACAAGATTTGGGAGGATCGAAGGTCAAGGATACTAGACGTGTTTATAGCTTGGTGTTGGCACGCGATGCTCTGAAATTACCACACAACGCTTTGAAATTAGTTTCGAAACCCTCTTTGGAATCAGTTGGCCTCGAGAATCACCCTTAGCTGTACTTTGTGTCGTCTGGTTTACGAGACCAGAATCAGTCTTGTAGAAACTTCAGAGTTGAGTTCAGAATTAAGCTTAACTATGCTAATGACTACACTTAGCTATAATTAAACCTTGGCTGCATTATAACACTTTCCACGCTCACTGCGAGGGCTACTAGGCGTACCTAAAGATGGTGGAAACATCGATAACTCTATGAGCTGCATTCTGACTAGTACTAGCTATTATTGTACGTAGAGAACTCAGCAAGTACCTAAACACTCATGAGTCGGAATTTATATATGAAATACGGGTTCCGTTGATCAAAACATATTCTTATATGCATTCTTTTCTTTCTGTGCTCGATCAGCTTGCTTCTTCTTCAGGGCTTCAAGGTCCCGTTGGACAGCACCATCATTCGGTGCATACTTGATGGCCTCTTTCAGATCCTCCAGTGCACCCTGCTCGCTCTTAAGACCCAACTTCGCCGTTGCTCTTCTGTAATAACCCTTTCCTTTCTCCGTATCACCAAGACCCTGGATCTCTAAGGCTTTCGTTGCAGAGTCCTCGGCATCTTTGAATGCTTTCTGCTTATTTTGAAGCAGTGCAGAGTTGGAGTGTAAGGTGAAGCGGAGGGAGTTCATAGCTTTGATCTGTTCTGGGGTTCCGTCCTCATCCGTCATGCTGACATAGCTGCTGATATATCGAAGGGCCTTCTGATATTTCTCAATTCCCATGTCGATATCACCACTCTTGAAGACTTTGTTCCCAATCTCTTTGATTTCCGAGGCGATTTTGAAGGCAGTCGGAACGTCCGCTTCATCCAATCCACCGTCCTCTGGGAAATCTTCGTATGTATCGCCGGTCCCATCGTCACCTTTCTCGACCTCGCCAGAAACTCCAGGAGGCAGCTCTCCGCAATCTATACGGATCAGTCCATTAGTAATCCTGAACATTAAAATTTCGACTGCGTATTCAGCGTACCTTGGATGATAATTGGTCTGCCAGGCTTGTCCGAAGGATCGGTTTTTGTTTCTTCCATCTTACGGACTACGCTCTTTCCGCCGATAACTTGCCCAAAGACCACATGCTTGCCATCTGTCGTCATATTAGCTATAATCTTTGGATATACAAGATCTGTGGAGCCTACCCAAATGTGGAGTCGGAACTGTTGTGATGAAGAACTGAGACCCGTTGGTGCCGGGACCAGCGTTTGCCATAGAGAGCAGGAATGGCTTCTCGTGCTTCGTCTCAAAGTTCTCATCCTCGAATTTCTCGCCATAGATTGATTCTCCTCCGGTGCCGTTGCCAGCTGTGAAGTCACCGCCCTGGCACATGAACTTTTTGATTATACGATGGAAGCCGGAGTCTTAAAAACCACTTGTCAGTAGGTTCCATATTTACTCGAGCAGTATTGGGGAATCAACCTTTGTAGTGAAGTGGCTTGCCAGACTTCCCAACTCCCTTCTCGCCGGTACATAGTGCACGGAAGTTTTCGGCGGTCTTGGGGACGGCTGAAGTGACGCGTCAGTTTGTCTGTTCAGAATACACGGGTAGTATAAACGCTTCGAGGCTTACTATCAGAGTACTAGGAAGGGCATTTGTGTTCTATTAGCATGGGCTTTTTCTGAGGCAGTAGAGGAGAGACATACGAGTTCGAATGTGATTCGCTCAGGACGCCTGTCCCCGATGGAGACGTCGAAGAAGACTCTCGGGCGTTCTAAGTGATCAATAGTTAGCTTGCGTCACCCAAGGGGCTTGTTCTCAAGATCGCCTACTAGTAGCTTCAGTCATCGTTCGAGATGAGTTAAGAATTAGTGGTGGGGTTGTAAGCTAAAATTTAGAGATCGCTATCGATAGAGATGTTAAGCTATGATGAGAGAGAGCTTTAGGTAAAGATCTAGAGAGGTTAGGAAAAAAGGATTTGAATAATTGAAGCCCAATGAATGCAACATAAAGAACGAAGAATGTGGAGGCTGGAAGGAACGTTCTGGAAACAGAGACACGCGCCGCAGGTCGCACAAGCGACAGAGCTACCCCGCCAAAACGCAACTCACAACGGCGGGGCAGCACACCCACACGTGCACTCATTCTCTCTTAAATCTGTAACTCTGGTGGACGGAACATATTAAATGTCGCAATTCGGTACCTGCATGCGTATTGCCGGGATGTTATTCACTTACGATCAATCTAGGGTGAACTAACTATAGAGAAGTTTTTAGTTGGGAAGAATCGAGAGAGATTTAGCACATGCCGCATCACATGTTGTCTCCATTTTAATAGTGGGTGTGTGTATATCACCACTACTTGTAAGCCATCTATTTTAGTCTACAAGTCTATAAACTAGTCAATTAGACCCGAATATATCTCAATTAGATAATAAAATTAGATAATAAAATTGGAGAAAAACTAGAAACCCATCATGGTTTTCAGCATAAGCCACAGGGGTGAATCACATCGCCTCAGAGCTTGACCCAGGCGTTTCCGATCCCTTTAACTTAGCAAGTTTATCTAATTTTTGCGGTTTCAGTTGTGTCTTTTTCTCTGGCGTGTTCAAATCGAGAGTAACCGGGCCATCGTTCACGAGAGCGACCTTGAAGTTGTGATATCAGCGGATCGCGTTTTTTCGACCATGATTATGTGGAGGGTTGATCAATCGACCCACCTGCATCATTGCCTGAAAGACACCGTCCTTGACCCTTTCTGGTCGATAGCCTTGCTGGACTTTTTGGAAGAAAGTTTCGTACAGGGCCTTTGCCTTGTCAGGAGCCATTGCCCCATGGAAATCAGGCTGTGAAGAGAATATGGTTGTTACAACAGGTCTCTGAAATAAATTCAATTGCTTGAGATGCTCGGTGTACCTTGCTTCCTTTCTTTGTATTCGCGAGTAGTGTGAACTGGGAAACTATAAGCATTCCGTCAGCCCTCAGACACGATAATATATTTCACATTCTAAGAGGAGTAAGTGTTCGGAATAGGAGTAATGCCGTACCGCAAAGGATTTCTCCCTCAATGTCGACCACATTGCGCTTCCACTATATATAATTGAAGTACAATGCATGAGCGTTCCGAGACGGCACAGCTGAATAGGAAGCTGTTATACTCTTCCGCCCTCTTCGTCGTCCCAAAACTTCATCTTGAGGACTTTCCCAGCAAGATTTGTAGCATCGTATTCATCGTCATCCGGGCCGACTATATCACAGATATGGTTGTATCAGTGGGGGGAGTTCGCCGCCGTAGCATGGAGCGATAAAAACGTGCAGACCGTCTGTCGGTGCCTCGTACCAGCGGCGAAAACTAGAAGTCCCTTCGAAATCGACGAGATCAACTCGGAATCGACTGTGACCGAAGCCGACAGCACTCTTTGGACGATAGCTACAATTATAGAAAGAATGTGGACAACGTGATCAGTTATGCTTGAACATTCCCAACAAAAGATCGTTTAAAATATCAAAAGCCGCCGCGTGGTGTACATTTGGGTCATGTGCAGGATCGTTACCTTTCATCTGTAAGGCGAACCAACCACAAGGCTCGAGAAATGCCTAGTTGCAGTTGCTGAGTGTGATGTCTTTCCTACGCGCCTGGGATTTAAGGTCAAAGTCCGCGAGCGGCCGGACCGGATTCTTGGTTTGACTCCTGATGTTGCGGAATAAGGCTAAAACTAGGAACTCTCAGCTGCGAGTTCGAGAGACTGGCTTTCGCTAGCTTGCTAGGCTGACTGTGGTGTGACTGGCTGGCCGGCGTTGACGAAAAAGAGACAGAGCTTGCGATTGAACAGAAGTCAATTGATCAAGGGCACAGAGCGAGCCAAGGGCCCAATGGGCAGCAATTCACGAAGCCATCATGACGATGGTACGTTTTTAGAGTGATCAAGATAGTCATGAATGTGGAGAGTAACCTGAGGAGAGTCTAGATCATCGTGCAGCTGATATGATACCACCCGGGTTTCATGCAAGCATTGGAGCCACCATGAACATTGGTGATCGTTCTTTTCCATATAAGCCGCGAATGAAGTCCACAAACCGGCAGGACTTGGCCATCGCCACTAGTAAACCGTAAGTAAACACACTAAAAGTACACGTCTACCAACTGGTACACGGTAGTACTGCTGCTAATATTATATTATTAGTATTATATCATATTCTAAAAACCCCAGACTACGTAAAGTATCCCCCTTCCAACATCAATCAATCACTCCTTCGCCGCAGTCCTCCGGTTGCATCCTCCAGCGATCTGTAAGTAACATCAAGCCCAGACTCTCATTCTTCCACCCCCTCCTTCCTTCCTTCCTTCCTTCCCCCTCTCCTTCCACTTCTTCTTGTCACGCACACTCGCTTTTCTCCATCGTGTCTTGACGTGCCGGTCGTCTATATTATCATTATTATATGTATGTATGTATGTATATGCGTGTGACGCTTGTCGGTATTAGCCAAGAGAACGAGAAACCCGTCCAGAGTAGAATAGTTAGAGCTATGGAGTAGAACAAGAGCAAGAATGAGAGTAGTTAAAGAATGAAAATGGTTGTTAACTCCACGCCAACACTTTTAGCTGCCGCCAACACTTGTCACGAACAGAGCCCTCCTCCAATTCGTTCCTACCAAATCAAATCTTGAACAACAACAACCACACCACCACCAACACCACCATTTCAGATCCCTCATCCCTTGGAATCCTCCTCCAACCCACCCCTGCATTCGACCACCTACTCTCCCAATATCTCCTCTCGCAATCTCCAGCGACATTGTTTAAACCCACCATCGATAGAAACCTCCGGCAACCATGGCGCAGCGGAAGTTACAACAGGAAGTAGACCGTTGTTTTAAGCGGGTAGCGGAAGGCATAACAGCGTTCGAAGGCACCTACGACAAGCTACAGCAGACAGGTAACCCGTCGCAGAAGGAAAAGCTAGAAGATGTTCTTAAGCGCGAGATCAAGAAGTTACAGCGGCATCGGGACCAAATCAAGTCTTGGGCCGCCAGTAACGAGATCAAGGACAAGAAGCCACTGCTGGAACAGCGGAAACTGATAGAGACGGTTAGTTTCGGAGCATCCAGACCAAAATCCCGGGCCTCTCTCGCTACTTCTCATCCGATACCGTTCCATTCTCGTGGTGGGGGGCTACTGGTCTAGGGTCATTCGCTGACGTTATCTGTTTTCTTTCTTTCTTTCTAGCAAATGGAGAAATTCAAGGCCGTCGAAAAGGAAATGAAAACGAAGGCTTACAGCAAAGAGGGACTATCGGCAGCGGCGAAACTGGACCCCAAAGAAAAAGAAAAAGTGGAAGTATCAAACTTTCTGTCATCCATGGTGGAGGAACTAGAACGCCAGATAGAAACCCTAGAAGCCGAAATGGAGACGATACAGCTGACGCTGAAAAAAGGCCGGAAAGACATTGCAAAAGCGGAGCGATTAGCCGGTGTAGAACGTTCTGTTGAGCGACATAAGTGGTACCAGGGGAAACTGGAACTGATATTACGTCTGATAGAGAACGGTGGGCTGGAAGTCGAACAGATAACAGATATCAAGGATGACATCAAGTACTATGTCGAATGCAATGCGGATCAGGACTTCACCGAGGACGAATCCATCTTCGATAACCTAAATCTAGACGAAGAAGAAGACCTGTATAATGTTGGTCTCGACAACGACAGATTATCGTCGCAGGATGCGCAGTCGACATACGACGAACCCCCGGAAAAGAAAAGCGATACTCATTCGACCGCCTCTGCCATACGCCGACCCTCAGCACAGCTAAAGTCCCCTCTACCGACCCTAGCTACCATGCACACGCCTACGTCTGCTATGAACGGAACTACGATGAAACCTGCCCCGCCTCCGACCCGTCCTGCTGGTGAACCCCTCAAGTACGCATCTGCGGCTGCGGCTGCTGCGGCTGCGGATAAGAACGTGGGAATCGCGCCGTTACCTCCCCCGCCGAGTCACGCTTCTAGTGTGGCTGCATCGACGCCTCCCGTGGCATCAGTGCTGCCGGTAAATATTGCTTCGACAAAAGCCAAACCGTCCCCGAAACCGTCCAAGGCTGTCGCAGCGGAGACAATACCGGAAAATATGTCATCACCGCCGGACTCTGTACCTGCTTCTGTACCTCCGACACCTCAGCTGGACAAGGTGAGCGCTGCATCAGCTGTCCAGACGCCGTCGAGTACACATGCCGCCCCGGTGTCGGTATCCAGTATGCAGAGAGAGACTTCTTCACAGTCATCCGCGCAGCAATCCGTATCGCAAGCAACACAGCAAGATGAGTCGGTACCCTCGGAAAGGGATGGAAAGGCGCCCGCGGCCGAGCCAGTAGAAGACGACAACCCGAATTCGTTATTCTCTACATCCTATGAGACTCGACCATCCAAGCCCTCGCAGAAAACGCCATCGAGGGCCACTTCTCCGAGAATGACGAACGGCGCGGATCCCAAATTCAAACTACCTCCCGGACTTCAGGATTTAATTGCATCGTTCGAAGCGGTAAAAGCGAGGAAGCACGATCCGACAAGTCCTCATTCCCTCAGACTCTTAGCTGCGTCAGCAGCAACGCTTCCCGTTGCGCAGGATGCGGAAAGACCCAAGCGCTATAAACCCCAGACACCCTACAAGACGCCCGCACACTACCCGCAGGAGCCGCTCGGACTTTTGGAGGAGCCGGGTTTCTTCGGGAAGGTAGACACGGACACGCTCTTTTACATTTTCTATTACCGACAGGGAACATACCAGCAGTACCTCGCGGCACAGCGATTGAAGCAGCTTAGTTGGCGGTTTCACAAGCAGTACCAGACATGGTTCCAAAGGCACGAAGAGCCTAAGGTTATCAACGAGGAGTACGAGCAAGGAACATACCGTTTCTTCGACTACGAGAGTACGTGGATGAACAGACGCAAGTCTGAGTTCAAGTTTGCGTACAAGTTCCTGGAAGACGACCTGTCGACTTAAACAAAAAACAATTTTGAATACTCCATCTCGATGCCATATTTGAAAACGGCATTCGGGAGACGGCAGTATTTCCTGGGGTACATATTATAATCAGTTTAATCATGTACATCGCCTGAACAAAATTTCTCTCTACAATCCGAAACTTCTTCTTTTTCGTTTTTGCTCTTTGTTTCGTGCTCCGGCTTCGTTTAGTTTTCATCTTTTATTTGATTCTCATTCTGTTAGTGGTTTTCTGCTATTTCGCTTTTTTCTCCACACAATCAAGGTTACGCAACAACTCTCGTCTCCGGTTTCTCTCTCCAGGGTCGGTGTTTACTGTGCTTTTTGCCACGCTGCTTTTTTGCTCTTTTTCTATTTTATTTCTACGGGGGTGTACTGCGACACTATTTCGTGATCATCTTCATTCTTTGGAATATATTTTCCCTTTTTTCTTCCCCCTCTGCTGTCGAGTCGGTCTATCTGTGGTTTGATTTAATCTGGGACTTTGTTTATTCTAAGTTAACATGAAAGCTAGCCCTGGCCGACGATTACAAAAAACACAAACTTATAGTCGGACCTGGTTGCTACCAAACATCAAATAAAGCAAATAAGATGAGAAGAAGGAGAAGTCGAATGCGAATGTGCAGAGTTGTTCATAGTAATAATAATAATGGTGAACATCATCGTGAAGACCTGTGTACCCAAACGATGTTATACGATCCAGACACAAGTACCAAGTGGAGTTAGTGAGTGGCCAATCGGGGGGTTTGCAGGAAGGCGGTGATGAGTTGGCAGCGAGGTTGAAGCAGACGGGCCATTGAAGGTGCCTTGTGACCTGCTCCATTGGCTGACCCGCGCTTGAGGTTGCCAATGCGCCCGCGCTGTCGAGCGAATCCGGTCGCGGGGAGTGGAGTCGAGGTAGTAAAGCAAAGAGCAGGTGGGCTGTTCGGTTGCTGTGCATTGGCCTGGCAACGGGCGGCCCAACAGCCAAGTCGCTCCATCTGCCCTCGCTTTCGCCTCTTCTCTCCGCAGGAAATATATATTCATATGGAAAGCCATTAACTACGAAGTAGAAGCATAAGAATGAGAACAAGAAGAGAGTAAGAAGGAAAACAGATTGCTGGATCCAGGTTCCTGCATGAAGAAGCAATCAACAATCTTATCGCTGTCTTTCATTCCAGCTTTTTCTTTAAATTTTATTTTAAATTTTTTAATTGTTTATTAACTATATCTTTTAAACCTCAACAACATACCCTCGACGACACTGCGACAGCATTGGTGTTGATTCATGATGAGGAAGGCGCTCTGGTAGCTCTTCTACACTTATATATATAACATATAACATATATCTACTTTCGTATCTCAGCAACCTTTCTGTCGCGCAAACTCGTTCGTTCGCTCGTTCGCTCCGACCCGCCCGCCGTGGCCATCCATCGCATCCACCCATCGCATCCATCCCATCCATCCCATCTCCTTCCATCTGTTGAAAAAGTAAGTCCAAGCTATTGTATTGCTGCTGCTGTGCTTGATAACTAGCGGGGCAGTGTTCAAGTAGCCTTTTCGCTACCCGACATTCCTTCATTCCTTCACAGCTCCAAACGGCGCAGTGCCTTCCAGTCCGATACGATCTTATATTTATACGTATATCTTCGTATAATATAATATCCATCGGCGACCCGATTGTCCACCCTTTTTAAAAATTTTAAAAAACTTTTTTCATCATCTGCTGCTACTGCTGCTGCTGCACTGGAACTCAAGCTAACCATTCCTGCCCTGTCAGACCCGCTGCAGAGCGCGGAGCCTTCCACGCAAGGAGTCTGCACCTGCTGCCGTCGAAATCGGCTCCGTTTTCAACATCCACCGTTTCTTCCCTCCTGCCCAAGGGACTCCCGCCCGTAGACACCTCTCCATCTAGTCGGTAGTCTCCGAGCCGATACATTACATATCATACGCCCTTTGGATCACAACCGGGTCCTCAGCCAGCGTGGTGGCGACGATTCGCAGCTGGAGCGAGATCCAACAACACATCGGAAACCGTTTCCACCACTTCAGCACTTCTGTGCGCCCTGTCTCATCGATCCTTCATCCCTTCAACCAACAACCGCTGCTGACAACAACCACCATCCTCCGTTCCGCCCTTCGAGGAACGGTAGAACACTACAACCATGGGTCTCGAAAAACCTGACCCGTCGGTCGTCAGCACCAGTAGTGTCGGTGGCGACAAATCAATGCTCTCCCTTCAAACCAAATCCTCCTATTCAATTCCTGAAGATGGACGGGCAATCACCATTGAAACTAACAAGAAAACCCACCAAAAGCAACCCAGCATCGATGCGGCGAGTGCGGTTTCTCAGGGCTCCCAAACCAGCTTGTTGATCGAATACTTCGAAGGTGCTAGAGGCCAGGGAAGCGCACCATCTCACCGACCCAGTGTGCGTGTCAAAGTCACCCCTTCTTCACACCGGAGAGGCCAGCAAACCGCTAGAGCTGTGGAATTGGGACCCGATGGGCGCCCCGTCAACAAGCGACGACCTTCCTACACGCAGCGCATATCTCTATCCTCCCCGAGACACGAAGACCGGCTGATAGTTGGGAGAGAAGGACGGAAGAGGCGATCCGATGCTGGTGATTTCCAGTCTTTGGCCCGTGGCGAGGATGATGGTACCTCCGAAGTCTCCGAACAGTCTCTATCGGTTATCAACCCTCCTCCTCCCATGAAAGTCGAGGTTATACGTGAAGGTCCCGGTTCTCCACTCGGCTCTCCGAGATACCTTCGAACGAATTCTGGCGGTGTGAGAGGCAGAGCCGCGAGGAAAGCTGCTCGTGACGACGATGGAGATTCATCGCTACATCCCCTGTCTCAAATGAGGAGCCAGAGTTTGAGCAACGAGCGTGAGGCGATCCTTGGTGAAGGCACAAAACTTGTACGGAAACGGAGTCAGAGTATGGACCGTGAGTTGACGAAGGAGGAGAGAAGAGAGCAACGGAGGCTTGAGAAGAAATTGGCAGAGCTGAATGGCGAACCTTCCGGCCGAAGCGGCAGAACTCTCAAATCACCACGGGAAAATAGAAGCGCGAGGAGTATTTCTCGTGATGGAGCTCGGAAAAAGCCATCAGGTTCACGAAACATTTCCAATACTTCAGATTTGGCACAGAACCCGTTATTATTGGAAGCAGTGGAGGACGCCATCAAGCGATTGATTCTGCCTCAATTCGAAGCCCTGAAAGCGAGCAACCAGACTGGCGATACTACCGCTATTGACCAGGCAGCGTCAGCCGCTATTGCCGCTGAAGCAGCCCGTGCCTTCGCCGAAAAAAGGAGTGCAAGTGACCTTACGATAAACGAGCGCGGACGCGAGGGGCCAATGCTTGTTCTACAGCCAGATGCAGATAGAGGAACGGGTCATGGATTGGTTCTTTCACAACCTGATAATTCGGCACTCTTGAGGACAGAGTCTGTCAGATCCAGAGGACCAGGTTTTGGTCCGGGTCCGGCACCTGGCTCCGACCTCGCGGATGATGCGCCCCCAGTCGAGCCTCTCGACGCTCTCTTCCCCAAACAAGCCTCGTTGCACGAACGTGTTAGGATGCCATCTATTCCGAGTATGACGTCTTCTAATAGAAGCGAACATGATCATATTCGCGAGCAAGAATACGAAGGAGTGCCGTATCCATCTACAGCTGCTGAAAGTGGAATGCCGATGACTGGGAATACGCCCCCTCCAATTTCTATACCAGAAGCGGTCGCCCCTTTGAATATCTCTCGAAGAGGTACACCAGCGAGTAGGGAAGCTCCGAGTCCGCAGCGAAGCATCGGGAGCCTGCGTCGTCAATTCGATGCGACAGGTCTGATCAAAATCGCCCCACTGGTCCCCCCACTGTCGCCCCGCAAATATGCTTTTGCGCAATCGGAAGTGTCTGTTGCATCTGCTTCGACTGCCCCTAGTTGGCATCCAAACAAGTCTAGCCGATATACCCAAGCCAATGTGGAGAGCCGGGATCAAGGGATCCAATCTCGTTCGGACTTGCAGAAGATTGGAGAGCCTAGAAACGATGCGATGAACTGGTGGTTCGAAGGAAACAAAGGGCCTAGAACAATGCCGGACTCTGAAGTCGACCAATCAGCCGTCGGCCAGTCAGCTGTGGGCCAATCGGTAGTGGATCAATCAGTTGTAGGTCAATCGGTCTTGGATCAGTCGGTCTTGGATCAGTCGGTCGTGGATCAATCGGTTGTGGATCAATCGTTTGTAGGACAGTCAGTAGTGGATCAATCGGCCGTCGGTTATTCGAACGTGGGCTATTCAACCGTAGACCAATCTGTCGTTGATCGTTCGGTTGTGGATTATTCAGCTGTTGACGGTGAGAATGACTATTCTTATGCCGATGGTGAGAATAATTACTCATATGTAGATGGTGAAAACCATTATTCGTATGGAGCAGATAGTGATGTGGGACTTGCTATTCCCAACGGCCATGCTTTGAGCGCTCTCTCAATTCCCACTCAGCGTGATGACGGCTCCTCAACTACTGAAGTTCATAAAATACAATTAGACCCTCCAGATACAGCAAGCCACCTAGGAGACGAGTTCGAAAATCGATCACCTAATCGGGATTCGGTACCAGGAAGTTTCGAAGCCCGTCATTCCGAACGACTTGCTGCCGGGCAGAATGTTCAAGATGTTGGAGCGTATGCGTCCGTGCGATCTACTCCAGTTGACCTGCCATCTCAGCGTGCATCAGTTTATGACAATCTCTCCTCCGTGCACGATCAGTACTCACAGGCCTCGTTACGTCAATACTCACAGGCCTCACATGCTTCACAGGCTTCACAGGCTTCACTGCGTCCACAAGGCCGGGCTATGAGCCCTGCATCGACCAATCTTTCGGAAGTCCCTAGGATGCAGTATTCACAATCTTCGTTACATCCTCAGGACCGAGCGATGAGCCCTGCATCTTCAATCCATTCAGAAGCTCCAAGGATGACCTTTAATGCGGCTCCGATCTATGGCTACGACGAACCAGCACTTGGACACTACCAGTCTCGCTCAGAACTTGGACGTTCGGAGCTTGGAGATGATGATGATGATGTTGTCACCAACCCATACGGAGCAGATCGAACTTCACGGGAAATCACGATGGACGATGCTATGACGAATCCCTATACTGATAATCATATTTCTCGAGATATGTCGGCTCTATCAGCGTTGGATGATGTGACCACGAACCCATATGGTGCGGACCGTACCTCCCGAGAAATAGCCATGGAAGGAGGTGATCAGCACTGGGGATATGAGGAAGATGAACATGAGCATTCAGGTAACAACGCGAACTTTGGCCTCAGAGCGTTGCAGGCCGGCCAATCTGGTAGAGACTTTACTGGAGACCAAGAATCCATGGTTGACAGAGAAGGTATGCTCACACCTCTCCCGCAACGGGATGAAGGCTACCTCTCCGCAAACCCTGCCACCGATGATGGTATTCATAGCGGGCTAAGGGGTATGACGTCATTTGGTGCCGGCGGGCTTGATGATTTTATTTCTGAAGATGGAGATGACTTCATCCCCTTCAGAGGCCATGTCCGGTCTGGTAGTGGTAACAGCCATGGAATGCCGTCCCCTCTTTACGATAGCGCTATGGGTCATGGTATGGACCGTATTCAATCCAAGGAT
Source organism: Dactylellina cionopaga (assembly GCA_036971295.1). Classification (NCBI taxonomy): domain Eukaryota; kingdom Fungi; phylum Ascomycota; class Orbiliomycetes; order Orbiliales; family Orbiliaceae; genus Dactylellina; species Dactylellina cionopaga. Next base: position 2,248,697 of record JAJTTY010000006.1, read on the forward strand.
ATTGTCGCCCTCATGGATCACGTATGTAACCCGGTTCTATCTATTCGCTATGAGAGAAAGTATTCTAACCAACATTGCTTGTTATAGCTTACTGTTCGAGACGCCGCTCGAAACGCACGAGATACCGAGATCCTAATGACATTGGTTCGTAGTGCAGCTGAGATGAGAGATTCTTTCGATGATCTCAAGAAGCAGCTTGCTGCTCATTCCAGCCAAATCGTCCTTGAGATTGATCAAGGTACAGAAAAGACAGTAGCGAAACTTGGAGCTCCAAGACCAGTCATCCCATTACCAATTTCAAGACAGATTAAGGCACCAAGGAATTTCGAGGAAGAGAAAGAAGAAGCGCACAAGAAGACTAACGTCTTCAGGAGAGCTTTGAAGGGACTAAGCATGAAAAGCAGCAATGATTTGGCCAGAATTGAGGATATGTGAGTAAACCAAATCTCGCCTGTACAGACTTGATTTCTAATTTTAAAACCAAAACACACAGGCTTGTTCAACTCCTGGGCGAAGTCGAAGGTCTCAAAGCTGCATCATATGCCTATACAGAATCAAATACTGCATCTCATGCAGGGGACCCTATTCGCAGCCAGACGCACTCTCAAAGCTTGCATAGCCCTCACCAGAGCTACGGTGGTGGTAGTACCAATATCCTAGCATCTACTGATTATGGTGCAGCCGCCGGAATTGGACAGCGGATCATGAACAGCAATGGTGAATTGAACTATTATGGTGTTGGGAACCCAGCGTTACAACAATCCAACGGTAATATCAACAGAGATATGACACCCAACGACGATGGTATGAGGACACCGAGAGGATTTCGAGATGTTCAGCCTGATGCAACACCCGGTCCATCGCATTCCATCCCAACTATCCAAACCATCCAAACCCCAATCGACGCGATATCACCTCCTCCTCCAGTTGTGCAAAATCGTACTCCTCAAATTAGTGAGAGTAGCCCGAACACTGGTAAAGGAAAAGAGAAGCGAGATTCCAACAAGGCATCGAGATGGTCAGAGACAACCACGTCGAGCGGATTCAAGGGCTTGTTCGGCCGGAAGAAGAAGAACATGGATGGCGAGCCATCGCGGACAAACTCGGAGTTCGAAGAAGATTGGGCGAATACCCCTCAGCTACGAACTGCAGAGAACTCTCCTTATCCTCAGCAACGATATGTGTCACCCATCTATGAGAAACCAAGTTTGGAAGCAAATAGGCGGTCATTAGAGATAAAGCACCCCCAGCCAAGGATCAATAAGAACCATCACCATAGTCTGGAACAGGCCGCGGAATCTCATGTTGACACCCAATCCCCCGCGCTCACACAATCTACAACATCTCTCAACCGTTTTATTCAACATGGTGGCTCGTATAACAACATTACAAACTTAACTCCCATGTTCCCCAGTGCAGACCAGGCACCAACTCCGCAGAGCTACCCGGCCCAAAACAATCACTCATCGCAGCCGAACAGCATCAACAATAATTTCTCGCCACAACCACGAGGGTCACAGGATGATGGTACATCATCGCCAATACCACCACCTACTGCCACTTCCGAAGATCCCGGTGATATGTCCTATGTGTCCGAACGTAAGAAGAAGACCAGACATAAGAGAGATGAGACACCAGAGGAAAAAGCCGCCAGGAAAGAGAGAAGAAGGCAGCGCCAAAGGTTAGGGGAAATTCCGCAGGAAGCAGATGAAGATATGGGAAGCCGACCAGCCAGCGCCGCTTCGAGGAAATACACTCGACCACTCAGTGCTGCTAGTCACCGCAGCTACAGGGCGAACGACGACGGCGGCACGCCAACGTCTAACCGCCACCGGACCTCACATCTTACACATATTACAACTGGTGAGTTTTCTTAAGTTGCGAAATTCCCAGTGATCCATTCAGCTCTCTGATTCTGACGTTTCAGCTACAGATACTTTTGGATACCAGGATTAATCACCCATAACTAGCTTTTTGTTATAACCTTTTTGCCCCTGTTTTCTTAGCAGTTTAGCTCAACATATAACTAAGCACATCTATTCTTATAATCGACGGGAAATATTTCGAAAAGCGGGAAAAGCGTCTGCATGCATGTGTCTCCATTCACGATATATTATATTATATTATTGGTTTTGTGTTTTTATCAGCGAACTGCTTAATTTCTTGCTTTGATTTGCATCAAGCCCCCATCCTCCTGTAACGATATGACTGGCCCCTTTGGCGATTGTGACCTTGTATGATTTCTGGAATTTCGCATTTCTTTCCTCTTATGACCTACCTCACTAGCTAGTGTTTTCCGTCTGCTGTGTGAAACCCATAGATTTATAGGGCACTAGTTAGCACTTCTGTTGGTTTCGGATCAGCTCGGACTTTTACGACGAGATATTATATAAATTTATGAGATGCATGATTATTGAATTCATACAGATTATCTTCAAGTTTAAAATCAAGCAGGTCGTCTTTGCTCCATTTGTTAATTTTGACGTTTGGCGGGTCTTTTGGTGATAAAAGCAAGCAAAGCGTGCGAGTGAGCACTCGTTCTCAAGCATCAACAAACACCAAACAAAAGCTCAAAACGTGCCCGTTCCTCCATGTCCCAAGCAAAAATAGACACATTCGTAGAACAAAATCCTCCTCGAACGAAAAAGAACTGAAGATCCCGGTTTCTCCAATCTATCGAAACTAATTCGCCCTACTGATTGCAAGCTTCCGTGAAGCTTTAAGCGGGAAAGGATGCCTCGGTATGTCCAAGTAACTACTATCGCAAAACCCAGCGTCTCTGTAGCTAACACCCGCTTCCTCTATCGTAGAGAAATCATCACAATACAAGCTGGACAATGCGGTAATAGCAGTACGTTTTTTGTTCCAAACCCGACATTACAAATATATCTCCGATCGAAGAAACCATAGCTCATCGCAAAACCACCTGTTTCTCGTACATTTTAGTTGGCAGTCAGTTCTGGCAGCAGCTATGTCTGGAACATGGTATAAGTCAAGACGGTAATCTGGAAGATTTTGCGACGGAAGGCGGCGATAGGAAGGATGTATTCTTTTATCAGGTATACACGGGAGGCCTTCTATACGAGGACGAAACTGGTTGGACTTGGATGGCTAACCCCTTGAACGTAGTCTGACGACACACGATATATCCCTCGAGCTATATTGCTGGATTTGGAACCTAGGGTACGACTCTCTCTTATCTTGAATTTTGGGGAGCCTGACGTTACACCCTCCGGATCATCGGGACTAAGAAACGGCGGTTGTTGTAACAGGTCATTCACGGCATCCAAACTGGCCCTTACAAGAACATCTACAACCCAGAAAACTTCCACGTGCCCAAAGATGGAGGCGGCGCAGGGAATATCTGGGCTATGGGGTTCAGTGCCGGCGAGAACGTCTACGAAGAAGTTATGGAAATGTTAGACCGTGAGGCCGATGGTAGCGACTCACTTGAAGTACGAACATCACCGAGCAGATTCGTGAATATTTCAACGCTTTCTAACATGAAGCTTGGTTGTAGGCATTCATGTTGTTGCACTCGATAGCTGGAGGCACTGGTTCCGGCCTCGGATCCTTTTTATTAGAAAAGTTGAACGACCGGTTCCCTAAGAAGCTTATACAAACGTACTCAGTTTTCCCTGATATGACGAGCGGCAGCGAAGTTGTGGTCCAACCGTACAACAGCCTACTAGCTTTACGCAGGTTAACCCAAAACGCCGATTCCGTCGTCGTTTTGGATAACGGGGCTCTCACGAGAATAGCAGCAGACCGACTTCACGTCCAGGAACCTTCGCTCACCCAGACAAACCAGTTGGTATCGACAGTCATGTGCGCGAGTACCACGACGCTGCGATATCCTGGGTATATGCATAACGATCTCGTCGGAATCATCGCTTCATTAATACCAACCCCGCGCTGCCACTTCCTCATGACTTCTTACACACCTTTTACAAGCGATAGTGTTAGTCAAGGTAAAACTATCCGAAAAACGACTGTCCTAGACGTTATGCGACGGCTGTTACAGCCCAAGAATAGAATGGTGTCCGCAATGTCGACGAAACAGAGCTGTTATATATCCATTTTGAACATCATACAAGGAGAAGCAGATCCCACGGACGTAAGAAACGAGAAAGAAATCACAAAACGAATGAAAACGAGTGGAGCCATTTCTGACTTATATGGCATAGGTACATAAATCTCTCTTGCGTATTCGAGAACGAAAACTGGCAACATTCATCCCTTGGGGCCCGGCAAGTATACAGGTAGCCCTGACCAAGAAGTCGCCATACATACCAATGTCACATCGCGTCAGCGGCCTGATGCTTGCAAATCATACATCTGTTGCGACGGTATGCGACCCACCCCTTTATTTTGATAAATTTGATTTCGTCCAGTAGTTAACAAACAAGCAGCTTTTTGAGCGAATCGTAAAGCAATACAGTATCTTAAGGAAGCGTGGTGCATTCTTAGAACAGTATAAGAGGGTGGCACCCTTCACAGAGAGCTTGGATGAATTCGACGAATCAAAGTAAGATACCTACTAAGTTTTTACATTCAATAGTAACATGCTAATGCTCGTGATAGAGCTGTTGTTCAAGATTTGATCGCCGAATATAGGGCTGCAGAGCAGAAGGATTATTTGCAACCAGACGCAACAAGTGAGCCTCATGCTCAGTAAGCAGTTATGATGGAGGTCAATGTATTAAATAACTTATTAATTCTGAAATACAATTTTTAATATCTTTATTTTAAGGGCCGAGTCTCCAATTTATGAGATGATATTGTATTAGCTCATGGTTAATGACTATACTACTTATTAAATTGTATGTAGACAAGAGATGGCGCTTTGGGAGGGAATGAATGCCCTGCTCCTTTTTTTTTTTCATATAACTTTCTTGCTATGATGCTTCCTCGCTTTTCTAAGGTTTTAATAAACTAAAATGCTATCCTCTTGTACCATATATATATATGTTACCTTGTAATATTCCTGCTTCTAAAAGCACATCCCCAGCGTTCATTTTATACACTCCTATTGCTGGGTATTTTATTGGCCATAGCAGTGTTTGAAGAGCTTGAGAAAGAGTGGGATATAATCCGCCTTGTAAATTTTGCGAATATAGGCTAGTTGTAACCAATTTATCCCCCGTCCCGTCAATATCTCGTCTGTGAACTCGTAGATACCTAGGTCTGCATTTTTATGTGGTGATATATAGGTTTTGAGATATATATCTACCTTGTTATTTTTCTTTTTTTAGATAAAGCGGGCTTCCAGGTCTAGTAAGACAGTCATCGTAAGAAACCAAAGTATTATTAGAAATATTACCATAGTTAAAATTATTATGCTGCTTTAACATAGCTGGTTGCTTTATATCAAAAAATTGGACAAAAATAGGGTTTTGAAAAATTCAACTTAGTTAATCTATTGCGGGGTTAAATTTCAGATCCTAATTAATGTTACCATAGTTAGACGTGAATGTTTGTAGAGAATATCAAAGCTGGTATGAAAGGTTTACCGCGTAGTTGGAAGAAATTATAAGAAACTGCTTAAAAATCTTGAGATTGTCTGGAGACTCAATTTTAATTAACGCCTAAGCCAAATAAATTTGCTATTCTGAAATATGAATATATTTCGAAATTATGCATGGCCATGGCGGTTATTTTTGGCTTGGCTTGGCGGTTAGTTCTCGCTCCTCACTCGCGCCCCAACCATGCACAGAGTGTTTCCAAAATAAGCGAGGAGTGCACCCCTTTGGCACAGAAGATATGCTTCAACTAATGAGAAATGTACGAAGTAGCTTTTCTGAATACCCATCGTCAGCCATAGTTCGGGTTTTGAGGATCAGGTTACTACGAATTTTGAAGCTCTAGGAAATACTTTCACTTATTAAGACTGCGATCGCGTCGTGGAGAGGGATTTTACGATCAAAATCTTGATTTAATTGTAAGTTTCTACGAGGAGAAAATATATTAATAGATTGTAAGTGAAGGAATCGAAATTCGAAAGACAAACGAACGTCCGCGAATTGTCACACATATCAAGCCTCAACTGGATCTTTCAAGCCATTTGTTTTGAAAGGGAAACGCACTGGTCTCGTTTTCAGCCTGCCTTTCGCTGGCCCGCCGCAGATAGGATATATTTCAAGAGAGCCAATAGCGCACACGTCTAACTGCGGGAACTAAGTCTAACTCGACATGAGAGAATTTGCATGTAGTTATATATTCTAGGTTGGCTACAGCATGTGAAAAGCGCGAAATCGATAGAGTAATTTGTTCCGCGTCAGCTTGCATTCCCGATAGATCATGTGTGACGTAGAATTTAATCAGTGGTCCTTCTCGTTGTGGGCTCAAAATCTGGTTGAGCGAAAGCCTTGAAGCTTTCGAAGAACCCCTTGCAAACTCTTAGGCGTACGGGCTCCGCCACTCTGCCAGTTGACTGTGTGTTATGATTTGTACAGGCTGAATTCAAGAATGGCATATCTCGGCAACTCGCGTACTCAGTTCTCGAAGTGCATGCACGCCAAAGGATTTGCCTATATTCTATCACGATATATATCAAGGCAGTGAGAGAGGCTTCAGTAGTTGCAAGACCCCGCTTCTAACGGCCAATTTTTACGCACATTGAAAGTATAAGATAACAGTCGAAGCATGTTATAATACATTTTTCCTGACCAGTTTGCGCTATAAATTTTCTTATAAATCGACATCATCGAGCTCCAAGACAACTAAAATCTGTTACCTGCCAAGTAGTGAGTCTTTGGCAAAGAATCTACGGTATATTCGTTTTCCTCATATATAGCTAGCTACAACACAATCTAGTGCGAATATGCCACAAACCGATTTGCTCCAAGCAGTTGAAGAGGAAAACGAAACCCTCGTCAGGAAGTTACTGGGAGATGGTGTAGACGTACACCAACGTGACGCAAACCGCCAAACGCCGCTCTCGCTAGCTGCAAAGCTCGGCCATCAAGATATCGCACGGCTGCTTTTAGATAACGACGCTGATATCGAGACGTCTGATGAATACGGTCAAACGGCGTTAGTGATAGCTACTCGATTCCGTCACAAAAATATCGTGCGATTGCTTTTGGATAAAGAGGCGGATCCGGATGCAACTGATGAAAATGGACAGACAGCACTTCATATAGCGGCGAAAATGGGGGACGTCGTAATCACAAGGCTGCTTGTAAGCAAGAATGCTGATACCGAGAAAGAAGATGACGACGGCAAGACGGCGCTTATGCTAGCCCAGCGGAGGGGCTACACCGAAATTGTTCAGCTTCTCGAGGAAGAAAATATTGATACCGACTCTGATCGAGATGATACTGAAGAAGAAGATGAAGATGAAGACGATGACGGGTACATTGATGAACTTGAAGAAGAAAACAATAAATTAAAGGAGCAGTTACGCCACGCCGAAAAAGGTATTTTAAAAACTTCCCGCCATTATCACCATTTAATTTAACTCTAATATCTAGTCGACAAATTCCAAAGTGAGAAAAGCAGATATTGAAGCCAAAGAGAAGGCAAAACGCGAGAACGAGAAGCAAGTCGCGGAGGAGGCGAGACTCGCAGAGCTTGCAAAAGCGAAACGAGCTGAAGAGGCGAAGTTACAAGCGGAAGCAGAAGCAAAGCGGGCTGAGGAGGTAAGAAAAGCTGAGGAGGTAAGAAAAGCTGAGGAGGCAAGAAATACTCCCTCTTACACTCCCAGTGACCCACCGGATTGCTCTTGCTTCAATTGGGACGGGCTTGGGCATCATCGTAGGAGCCGTCAGTGGCATCAGAACTGGTGCCCTCACAGGTGATAGTTTGGCTGCAATCAAAATTGTCAAGCGACCCACAATATACTGGCTCTGGGTTGTAAAAAACGAGCGCTTGTATCAGCCAATACCATACTGTTATAATCAGATAAGAAAAACTTTTAATTTAAAATATTATACCTATATCCTTGTTGCAACGGATCCAAGCGTACCAACTGCGTTATAATGGCAAAACGGTGATTACAAGCAGGTGGCGGTATACGGTATATATATCGTGAACCACGAACCACGTACCCACTGAATAAATGGAGCCGACATATGGGCGTGATTAGCAATTGCCTATAAATTGCCTATAAAAGTTTTGAAAAGCTGTCGCAACTACAGCCCCCCAAGGATCACAACATATAATGCAAGGACTGAATTGTCATACACAAGAATAGGCCCTGGGTTGCTAATATCTTGTTGCAGATATATGACTAGCTCCATGCTTCTATAGCATATTGATTATTCCTTGCAGGACAGATCTATGATTCCTAACAGGTCGTGAAAGTTCCTTTAAATTCCTTGTGAGATGACTCGATGTGGTCGTTTTCTCGGTCGAAAACATGATGGCCATTATATCTGAGAAAAGGAGCAAGGCTCGATTTCCTGATAGTCAGGATAGGAACAACGATGCCTTCAATCATCATGCAAAGTTCAAACCAGTAGAAAAATTTACACAGAGGTGCAGCTACACTAGAGCTCCGAATTGCCAATGGCACTAGAATATAGGTATCTTGTGTGGGCATTTGGTTTAATTTGCTCCGCTCAAAGGCGTACGGTGTCAAAAGATGCTTATCCGCGTGACGATCATAGAGATAGTCGTAGTGATATCAAAAGCATGTCAATTCGCCTCTGGCGGTTAGAAATAATAGCCTCAAATCTTGCTAGAAGTCAGTTCTTTGAGAACTTGGACCAATATGTAACCGGCTTATAAAATCGGAGATCTTTCTCCAGTTCTTGCCCTCATAGTACCCATACTCCGCGGTACCCAAATCTAATGATCTGATATCCTCGAAATCTCGAATATCAAAATTTAGGTCGCCTCCAAAGCCTTTTGCACCTTCCCAATACCGTATACAAAGCCGTTTGACATTCTTGGTTATTTACCGGGTAAAAGGAACAATGATAAAGTACACTGCTAACCTTCCCTCGACTAAGATCAAATTGCAGCTTCCATGACCAAATCACAAATTGTTCTCCTTGGTGTTTTCCACATTTTTGTTGAATCGTGAGCTGTTGGCGCATAAAGAGCGAGATACTTTGCCGTCTGGCGTTCTGTTAATTATAAATCAAAATTATACCCAACGAAAATTGTTAAATACAGCTTGAATTAGAGGATTTATTCACTAAATCAACGCTTTCTCTTGACATTCCTCCTCGGCCGGCCGACTACGTCTTCGATGTCTGGTATATCAGTCGGGAATACAACCTCGTCCTTAATCTCCTCCTTGACATCTTCTTTAATCTCTTCTTTGATCTCCTCTTTGATCTCTTCATTGATATCATTGAAGTCTTCTTTGATCTCTTCTTTGACCTCTTCTTTGACCTCTTCCTTGATCTCTTCTTTGATATTTTCTTTGAAACCATCCGTGGTCTCTTCTTTTATCTCCTCTTTCTTAACAGTGACATCCATGTTTTCATCGATCCCCAAAGGGTCGGTTATCTGGAAACCACTTTCTTCTGTTGCCTCTTCCTTCTTGATCAAAATCCCGTCATCTTCTTCCACCTTGATTTCCCTTTTTACTTTCTTTGGTGCGCCTGCCTTGTTCTTGACCACTATGCTAACTTTGCACATCCCATTCCCACCAGTAGATTTCGGCCCAAGCGTGCAAATATCACAGCGCCGGCCCCGAGGTAGGCAAACCGATTGCCCAAAGCCAACAAGCAACCAGTTGATCTCCTGCCAGAGATCTTTGGGTAGCCATGATTGGAGATACATCCGTGTAGTCTCCGGTTCGTTGGACTGCGGGACCCATTTGAACATGTTGGCTATTCTATGAACGTGTACGTCGACACCAATCCCTGAGGATTTGTTCCAGGCGCATTGTTCAAGAAGGTAGCTCATCTTGGGGCCTACGCCGTCCAGTGACCTATATATAAGAATATGAGCGATCTTTCGTCCTTCAGGAGAGTCTGCATTGAGATAAGGACATACATCATATCCTCCACTGTCTCGGGAATATCACCGTCAAATTTGTCTCGTAAGACCACAGCTGCTTTTTTGATGTATTCCGTCTTTCGATTGTGAAAGCCGACTTGGCCAATTAATTCATTCAATCTTGCGGGAGCGACCTCGAGAATTGACTCTAAGGTTAGACCACCAGGTAGTTCGGTTTGCAGGCGTCGCATAGCTTCACCGGTGACTTGATCTTTTGTCTGAGAGGACATCATTAAAGCGATCAAATGCTGAAAGCGTTTTACCTATATTACAAACCAGTTAGTTCTTGTTTTTAATGATCATATATGATTAAACGAGAGGATGTGACCAATTCTCACTTTTGGAGGGACATTCGTTTGTGCTAGCCGTGCGCACCCCACCGTATCAACTGCAGCAGGAATTCGTAGTCGCATCTCTTTGATATGATCGTACATCTCCCGCCAGTTCGCTGGCGGGTCATACTGTATCTCTACATGTTGGCCTCTTCCCTTTTTAACTCTACCTGTGCCTGACGTTACTTTGACAGGTTTTGGTTTGCCTTTGGATACTGCCGGATTTGAGGGTTTGGTCACTGGAAGGGTTTCTGTGGCGCTGTCATCCTCTGTTTTTGTTCCTCTCTTTCGCCTTTTGGTGGGATGAGAAGTAGATGCAAAATATGGCGAGGTGGTGTATTCTTCATCTTCGTCGCTCGACGCAGCTTTGATAGAATCCGAGTAGGTTGATTCGAGATCTGATGGTGCTGACGATAGCTCAGAATCATCAGACAATGCATCTATAACATCATCTACCTCTTCTCCTTCCCCATAGTCTTCTTCTTCTGCTTTCGATTTTGCATTCTTTGGCTTAAGTGGAGTAGGGAGTTTCGATACTATCGTTGTAGTAGTGGCCGTGGTCGTTCTGGCAGCGGACTTTCTTGTTGGCCGTGTTGCAGCTGCAGACGCGGTGTTTGTGAACGTGCGGATTCTCTGCGCGGCCTGGGTTTTAGCAGACCGCATCGCGACAATTCGGGGTCCGAACAAGTAAAAGACGCAAGATGGCACCGTCTTGAAGGTGAGAATGCGGAGTATAGGAGTACTATTTTACTCTTGGAAATATACACGTGATATCTTGCGATGAAATATTTCGAAATGCTTAGCCATTTGTGGGTGGAAGCTTAAGATTGATTACATCAACATTTGGCTCCGGAATTGCCCCTGGCTTGATTCGCTAGGAACTTTTTCATCCTGCAGGAACCAATCAGTCCCATGGCACCGGTTCCAAATTATCACCAAACCGAAATTTCTCGCTATCTATGCCAACCTGCACCTTCCCTTACGCTGCATGGTTCCAACAATGAATCTTTAGATAAAACCGATATACTATTCTCAAATGCCTAGGTATATATATGATAATTAATAAATAGAGAAATAGTTAGCTTCAGAAGAAAGATCCCCATCTCAATTTCGGCAACCAAAACACAATAACAGCAGTCAACGCCTTTGTAGATACCCATATCAGCGAACGAATCTCCTGTGAACATAAAACGAAAGCAGGGGCTCAGAACATACCAATCCGATCAACGCCGCAAAAACTTTCAGCTGATACCACCAAGTGACGTCCTGTCCTTGTTTCAATCGCAACATACGGAGTCCAGCTCCTTGGATGCCAACAGCGTTTTTGTCTAGCCCGTCAGCGGCCACACGCAGAATCTAGTACACCAGCGTCAAAAGTTATTTCTTAAGTCGCATTTATTTGGTGAAGATAATTGGGGCTTATATCTCACATCTTTCTCGCCCTCCAAATCATCTGCAAATCTTCTTGAGTTGTCTTTCAGCTGCTGTGCCATCTTGAGCAGACTTTCTGAGAGATCATCTTGCTCGTTTCGTTGGTGAGATAGCTGGTCGTCAAGACTTAGTCCCGCTTTTTCCTCAGTTCCATGCAATTTACCAAGCCGGTTTCGAAGCACCGAGGTCGGTTCGTCTTGTGCGTGAGCAATACATTAGTTTGACCGGGGTGTAGCATATTAATATATCATGGAGAGCTCATACTTGAAGGGGCGACAGTGGCTGTAGGAACCGGCGGCACTGTCGTTGACTGAGACGTTGCAATAGTTGGATTTGGCGGAGCGGCGGACACTGAAGCCGGAGGCTCAACAGTTTTTATATCATTTTCCTCTACGGTATCTGGTTCTTCTATCACATGAACCACGGTTTTGTCTTCCTGCATCATCCAGTCAATATACAAATATATTCACAGCAAAGACCTAGAGTCCGCTAGCAAACGCACCAGTAACTCTAAGGCATGAAGCATATCATTTAGTTTATTTGTGGCATTCCTCTGAGGTTGTAAATCTAACAGGGCCTTCTGCCGTTGGCTAGGATTTTTGGAGCCTGCGGCATCAGTTTCTAACCGCTGTAGAAGACTATTTGCGTATTCCAGATTCTACAAGTCATCATAACCGCCGCAAATGTTAGTGTGAATCTTCATAATATTTTCCTCTTTAGTTTAAAGACAGGTAGAAAGATATTGAAAAATGGGGTTGTCTTTATTTTTAACTTTCAGCTTCGCAGATAAGCGTCAGAAAAATGACGTACGGTTTTCAACTTGGCCATCTCGAAAGTCGACGGTCTTGATATCGGGACATGGCTGGTGGAGTCTGCGGGAAATTTCTGGTCCAGACGATTAAGCAACCTTGCCAGGCTGATGTAGTCCGGGTTTGCGGCATAATAGGAGCTCTGTTGTATCCTCATTTTTCGTTTTCATAGCTGAGGGCTAAAGTGGTTGTTGGGAAGTTTAGTTTTATATTCCAAGCAAGAGCAGTGGTGATCTGCGATCTGGCCCCAAACCTCAGCGGCAACACAAGACTCAGACCGGCCCCAACAATCAGAACATGCAAGGCAAGACAAGACAAAAAATTTCTTTCATGTGTCTGGCTCCGTCTCGATGGCTGACAACGGTAACCCGGTAAGCAAGTATGTTTTAAACCATACCGGTATACCGTTGCTACCGTTACCTATTGTGTGATGTCACTCCCGTATTCTCATCCTCTTCACCCTTGCCTAACAGGTACGGAAATGTATAAGATTCGGAGGGCCCTGCCCCAACCTGGCCAAAAGTTTTCGGTACCTAATGAACAGAATTTCATAACAGAACCCAAATCAGGGTGTCAGACCGGAGCCGAAAGTTCTCATTAGGCCTGTCAAGCGATCCAACCAAGCCTAGCTACTGCAAAGGAACGTCATTGGGTGGCAGGCGCTTTCGGGTAGCCAGTTTTGTCGCATAAAGTGTCGCCCCGAAAACCATACCATGACTACATGGGTGCTTCCTAGAAAGATCTTCAAATATGCATCATACGAAGAGGTGTTAAAAAAATTTTAAAATTCAATATAGTTCACATGTCAATTGAATCTATCATATATTAGCTACTTATATAAAACTACCCGGGCTATAAAGATGAGAGGTCTGCTGCCGGGCTACGTTTCTGTATAGCTAATCTCAAACTCCTTGTTCAACCTACAGACTAGATCCTGAACTATTACCTGCTTTCAAAAATGCCTGCTCCCGTAAATATCTTTCACAAGGTCTCGGCTTCACATCATGCTCGCCGTCTCTCTTCAATCGATGCCACTAAAGAAGACCTCTTGGTCAATAGCCCGACAGTGATAGTTTCTCCCTCGGAGTTACCATTGGAAGCCCGCCCTCCATCTACCACAATTGCAGAAACAATCGCTTTAGCAAGAGCTCACCTCGAACATCCAGTTGCACAAGACCCAGCTGATGATTTTGAGGATGATGTCAGCGATGATTCACAGTTGTCAAACGTGGCGCCAGATTATGTATTTGGGTTCGATCTAGATGGCGTGTTCCTGCGAGGTGGCCACGTGATACCCGAAGCGAAAGAGGCGCTTAGGATATTAAATGGGGAGAATGAGGAGGGAATCAAAGTGCCGTACATATTTCTAACTAACGGTAAGTTGAAGATTGTGGATTGTGGACGATAGCTGGAGCATATATTATAGTATTAGCGAGACTAATCATCAATGGTGATGCAGGTGGAGGAAAGACAGAGAAAGAGAGATGCCTGGACTTGAGCAGACAACTGGATGTTGCTGTATCACCGGAGCAGTTCATCTGTGGCCATACCCCTATGAGCGAGATGGCTACAAAATACCACACTGTTCTTGTTGTTGGAGGTGAGGGCGAGAAATGCAGACATATAGCCGAGAACTAGTAAGCCCTCGTCTCTCAAATACCTAGTATATCTATAAGTCACTTTAGTTTGAGAAAGTACTTACCTGCTCGTCGCATATAGTGGGTTCAAGGATGTCATTACTCCTGGGGACCTTATCAAGTGGAAGCCATCTATTTGTCCCTTCCGGAAGCTGACAGAAGAAGAATACGCCAATTCTCGTGCTCGAGACTTCTCGGACATTAATATTGAAGCGATATTTGTGTTTGCGGATAGCAGAGACTGGGCTTCGGACGCTCAGATAATTCTAGAGTTACTTATGTCTAAGGTTGTATAATCCATCACCCAATACCTCTAAACTATCAGAGATGCTAATTTTTCTTGAGGGAGAAACAGAACGGGAGAATGGGGACGGTCTCGGAATCTTACACTCAAGGCCCACCAATTTTCTTTGCTCACAATGATGTCGTTTGGTCGGCCGCATATGATCTTACAAGATATGGGATGGGTGCCTTGAGGTTCGTACACTGATGTCAAGTTTCGTAAAATACTACGATGTTAAGACTAATATACACGCGGTTAAAAAACAGAATAATGATTGAAGCCCTCTACAAAGAGTCCACTGGCAAGACCATCGACGTTACGTCCTACGGGAAACCTAGCAAAGCAACTTTCGACTATGCCACAAGAGTGCTACAACAATGGCGAAAAGATCTATTTGACGATCCGACTCCGCCTCGTACCGTATACTTCGTGGGAGACACCCCTGAGTCGGATATTAGAGGTTCAAATGAGTACGATAAACATTCGAAGTCAGATTGGTACAGCATTCTCGTGGAGACCGGTGTCTACGAGCCAGGCACAGAACCGAGATACAAACCCAAGAAGATCGTAACAAATGTTTTGGAGGCTGTTAAATTTGGGATGGAGCGAGAGCGCCGGAAGAGAGTCTGTAGGGGTGAGAGGTAGACTAAAAATTCAGTGTTTGTATTTGGGATGCGGGCGTATTACTAGATATCATATAACCCAATAGACGATAGATATTGATGGACATTAGACGATAGACGATAGACACATATTGCATTTACAAATAGACTATAGTTTGGCACAGGTAAACACAATCGATGTGTCTTGATACAATTCTAGAAGGAAACTATAAACGGCTAGGAACCATTAGATTATCGTATCGTTTTAAGATTTATAATGCTGACCTTTTCAAGAGAACTTGGAAGAAAAAGGGAAGTATCGATTCAACGGTATCTATATGGTTCTATTGAATCCCCCCCTTGCCCACTCATTATACTCTCGTCTATCGCGAAAATTCCAAGGAAAGAAACCCTTTCTATCCTGCCACCCAGTATACTGGATCGAATAAGTGGCGCATTATAATGTCAACCTAGGAGGTTCCGAATTGGGTGGTCGGCGGAACGTAAGAGGAAAAAAAGGAGAGGCGTGAGAAAATACAGAGGTCAAACAATGAAGAAATACAAGACATAAAATAAAAAACTCCTGAACCAGCATTAAAAAAAGTAAATAAAAATAAAAAAAGGCTTGAATCGATGAGCACAGTCTATTTGATATCATGAAAACGAACTAACAAAAAGCGATTTCGGAACACCCGCGCGACCAAGAAAATATAGGCTGTTCTGAACAAAGAAATAATTGAATAACAAAGAACCAGAAGCCAGAAAGAAACCCTCCCGTCTATTCCCAGAGAGTCGCATATCCAAAGTAAATAAAGCCACCAGAAATGAAGATAGTGGAGAGCCGAAAAATATTGGAGGAGAAGGGTTGTTTGTATGGGCAACGGAGTGTTCGAACACGAGCTTAATAGTGCGGAAGAAAGAACAGCGAGTTTTTGGTGATTTTGATGTTTTCGGGGTGTGGGATGTGGGATGTGGGATGTGGTGAGAAAGACTTTGAACATTTATTATATATCAAGTACCGAGTAGGATGGAAACCGGACCGCCGGGATATCAAATCTAGGCTCCGGTCCCTGATGAGCAGAATTCAGGCGTCGGAACAGAACGCTGCGGTATCAGCGCCCTGAAGGTTTATTTATTCCCTAAGAAAAACGGAGTTGCTAGTCGGTGTTCTAATAATTGTTCTACCGTTTGTCTCTGTGAAGAAGCATAATATTAGCAATTTGTTCGGTCGAACGGATAATCGAAACGGGAAACACATACATCGAGCAATTCTCAAAATCCCGAGCTAGTAGAGCATTTTGCGCCCGTCTTGCTGCTTCAGCGACCAAGTTGAGATCTTTCAGATATGAAGCGCTTGGCTCGTTCTTCTGTTTGGAATCTCTAGCACCTGGACCATGGTGATCTCCGGTGTGTGTCGGGGTAGGAGATGGAGCGAGGAGGTCGTCGTGGTTTCTACCAGCGTGTGGGGATAAATGCGATGACATGATTGTCGGTTTCCTGTTATGTGAATGGTTTTCCCCGTATTTCGAAAGGGATATCCTTGCTGTTATGTTGAAGTTCCCGCAACTCTCAAAGAAAAAGGATCAAAATGGTGCCAAATTTGTAGTTCTGTAGCAGAATATCGAGATCGCAAAGAAACAGAGTGTCGTGACAGGGCCGTCCACGAGAAGGAAACAGGGGATATGAAGGAGCCAGAGCAGAGGGAAAACGGGGAGGGGGTGTTTTATATTATTGTCTTGTTAAGGCCAAAAGTGAGGGTCGAGATGGGAAGATTTGACGGAGAGAGGTTTAAAGTTCTCGGGCAGAAACCTGGAGAAATTATCTGATTTCTGTTCCTCGGTAAAATATCTGATTGGCAGTTTCTCGTCTTCTCCTTCTCTCCTTCTATATCTGCCGTCAAATGGCAAGAGCAAAATGTCGAGAGGAAAGAAAAATCGGAAGGGATCGAAGGCGGACAGGCAAGCTCAAATGGGAAAGAGTGCTGAGGTCCAGCGAGTAGTCAACCAGCCGAGAAGGGAATCTAGAGGCCAGTAGTGGGGAGTTTCGAAACTGAGAAAACAACACTAGCTGCGAAGCAGAGTAGTCAGCGCACGTACGAACGAGAACTCGAGTCGAACGATTAGATGATAAGGGAATAATGTGGTTAGGTAGGATGGGATTTGGGGGGTGGGAGGACTGAGGGTGTCCTAGCATATATACCATTAAGCTAAGCAAAATACATACATACCCGCCGCCGCCGTACGTACGTATATATCCACAGACACAATCAATCAAATATATCGATCGATCAATCAATCAATCAATCAATCAACCACCAGTGTCGAGCGTTGAGCGTAAGTTAGTAAGTAGGTAAGCAAGTAAAGTATTCGTGCATACCCGTTATTTGGCAAAATACCGTTCGGAGTTTGGTGGGGAATTCACGGAAGCCAGACAATGTGGCATTCAGCAGGAATTAATAGCCCACAGACTCTCACTCCACGCTCACCTACCCTCGATCCTTCGAGCTCTCCAATTTTCTAATTCTTCCGTATATTGGCATGTGTAAGAGCAAGGTACTTTGTATGGACCAGGTCCCATCCAACTGGCAGAAAGCAAGAGAATCCCGGCTTGTTCGGAGGGCCCTAAAATCTTTGGGCAGGCATACACAGACAGACAGACATAATGCAATACATCCAGCACTCATTTTACTTAGAAAGACAATAGCTGCTACTTCTGCTCTTGCAACCATAAACGTTCGACTCCAGAACGATGCTTCCAGTGGGATGCTGCTTTTGGCGATAGCTATCTGCATTTCCACAATACGCATGTCAGAGTCAGGCTATGCACCGTGCATGGATCTTTTCAACCGACAGAGCAGGCTTCAAAACGAACGAGCTGAAATGGAAGACATGCCCCCACCCAACTCGGCCGCGGCACCACCTCCACCAGAATTCACGATCTAGCTTCTTGAGCTTTGGTCTCTCGCCCACACCCTTGTCGCAGCGCTGCTACTCATTCTACTACTGCAGGATACGAGGCTCGACAATGCATGCAGACGAGCGATTGGAGAAGACGACGGGTAGGCCGCAAGTAGGCGGTGGGATCCGATTGTTCCAACCGAAGCTCTTCGAAGCCCAAGCTCCATTTTCCAATGTCGCAATTTCTGCAGAGACCTTCGAGATACACGTTCACGTAGCTTAGCCTTTTTATATTAGTGCAGGACAAGCTGCATCAAAACTAAAGTGCACTCGGAAATCACTAACTCTACTAGAACCACTAATGCAGCAGCAGCAACAGTTAGGTCTCAACGATTGCGAGAAAGAACGTAGATGTCAGACGTACTGAGGATTACCAACGGCGGGGATTAACTCCAACAGAGTCTCCGACTGGTCAACCCGAGAGGCTACATAAAGATCCACTTGCCCGAGAGGCTAGCTCGAAAGGCTAGCCCCTCTCGGGTGACAGTGTCCATACGCGCATCGACTACTAAGAGATATAATAGAAATATATATAGGAGTGCTGCGAAGCTCAAAGCACACCACTCTCTTCAAATTGACCATGTTTCACGCATGAACCGGAAAAATGGTCCAGGCATCCTGCAGGGCAGATGTTCTGGAAAAATTCGAGTTCCAGGGGCTCCAGATAAAATGAAACGTGAACCTGGCGCAAAACAACTCGGGTCCTGCCGAAACACCTCACTATGACATATGTTATTGATATATTCAATCGGAAATAGTTCAGTGGATATCCGATATTTGAGAGTTCTGAAAACGAAATCTCTACCGAAAGAAGCAGCTTCACGTCAAGATAACAACAAGCTCTGAAAAAGCACATTAGCTTTATAAACCAAGATTTTGAATCCGTTTCTTGTGCTCACTAGTCGACACTAGAGGCGTATCCCTTCCGGCGCTTCAGGCAAGCCGCTAGCTGTGGAACCTGAAAATTTTACTTTTCCAGAAACATTCGGACGATATTTTGACCCACAGTCCCAAAGTTCCTCTGATTCGATCCGTTGACGGTGTCCAAAATCTCGCAAAGACCCCGGAATAACCCTTGCTGCATGCAGCACAGTGGGGTTTGATAACCCGAAAAGAAAAAAAAGAAGGTAAAATAAGAAGTTTTCCTATTACTTTATATCTTGTTGTCAACGACCCCGGATCAGTATGCAGACGACAGAATCTGGAAGGACACCGGCTCGAAACGATTGGTGTGCATATCTCCAAGACACATATTCTTGCTAGGGAAGGGAGCTCTGGGGGATCACTCCGATTTTCAGGGTCTTTCTGTGTGCGGAAAGAGGAAGCCATCATTCCGTGAACTTCTTTCAACTCGTCTTATCGGCCCGGCCCCACAGTTCCATCTTCGCTATATTATTAATTCGGCCGGCTTAACGCTCTCGGGTTCCCTTCAGATATTCTCATAGCTATAGCCCAGCCGATGCTAAAAAGGAATATTTGAGCGACGAGAAAGAAAACTTTATTGCTCGAACATTTATTAGTCTAGTTACAATATTCCTCCTTGTGCATTTAACTCTGATGATTGAGCATAATTGTTTAATTCTGAAAGATATATCTAGTAATAACGTTGCAAGTTAAGTTAAGAATATTTGTATTGGAATGGGAACTATGATACATGAACACAAGTTGTAACCAAATAAGTAGACAATAATTAGGAGAGAGCGATTATTCTTCATTTCTGGAACTCAGATATCTCCGCATGATTATTTTTTTGGTTGAAGGCCTTCGATTTCGCATTCGTAGAGCGTCAAGTTTTACATTTCACCGCTACTTCTGTATGGTTATAGTTCTTCCAGACGCAAAAGTAGAGGCGACCGAAAAGGGCAAAGGAAATTCTCATATACGTCGACGCTGGAAACCTGACTGGCAAGACCACGAAGAAACAGAAAACAAGGAACGAGAAACACCACGAAATCAACTCAGATCATTAGAATAACACAAGAAAAAAGAGGAAAGAGGAAAAGAGTCGAATGAAAAAGAAATGAAAAGCTATAGTGAAAGGTAGAAAAAGTAGCGCAGAGAGTAATTCGAGAAACGGTTTAAGAGTTAAAGGTTTTATATTTGCGGTGTCCACTTTGACCGCCACGCTAACGTACGTCGCAAAAGAGAAACAAAAGAAAAAAAAAGAAGAAAAAAAGCTGCCGGATAAGGAGTATAAAAATTCTTTTGGCATGATTAAAATGCAAAGCGGAAAGGAAAGGACACAATTCCCGCACGTATGATATAGACTCCGATCAGATGAAATAGACGAGCTCTACCGAGGTCGTTCTACATGAGACTACCGATCAATGTAGTGAGGTATGGTGGGAGGTGGAAGCGTATCAGTCATGTCGGAGGACAGAGCTTCAGGGTTGCGCGAGCTCGATTATATGCAGATATTGATCATAGACAGAGAGGGAGAGAGAGACTCGTTTATATCAGACCGCAATTTCGGAGGTTCTCTTGGATGATAATATCTAATTTTTTAGAAAAAGGGAATTAGTATTACGCTGGGGCTATATTGTACCACTAGATATCAACTTACCATTGACAGCCGCCATGACGAATTTTATCTGCGTCGTGTCGGTAGCACAAGTGAAATGGGTGTAGATTTGCTTGGTTTCTGACTGGTTGAGAGAGACGAATCTGTTCAGGATGTAGTCGCATGCAGCAGCATAATCATCACCACCTAATTAGAGGGAGTAATTTCGTTAGCAACCAATATGGACTATTACGATACTTTAAAAATTTAGAGTCACTGTTGATGTACCTTCGTAATCCGGGAAGTAATTCTTCATCGGTGACACTGGGAGCTTCGATCTAAATCTGTCGATCTTGTTCAAGAACAAAATTATTGACGTCTTGATAAACCACCTGCTGTTGCAGATGGAATCGAACAAGGTGAGAGCCTCTTGCATACGGTTGACGGTTTCGTCCTCGAAGAGCAGCTGGTCGTATTCTGAGATGGCTACCAAGAAAAGAATAGTTGTGACATTTTCGAAGCAGTGGATCCACTTCTTACGCTCTGAACGCTGGCCACCGACGTCAAACATACGATAGGTCAAATCTCCGATGACAAATGTAGTTTCGGTGATACCCAAAGTCTTGACACGAGAGCGAAGTACATCTTGGTCGGAGGGAACATAGTCGGGTCCAGCGATGCGGTCAATAGAGTCGAAATAGTAACCAGCAGAGTCGTTCAGTTGATATTCTCGGGATCTGTCGAAACATTGTCGGACACCTTTGTCCTCCCAAAGCGACTTGATGGCGTTTCCAACCTCTACGGGTAGAACTTCTCCTTCAATTTGGGCTGGTTGCATGAAGACTGTCTGAACATGATATTCAGATCGAGAGTCGGCCAACGGAAGTTCGAGGGTTTCCATAGCCTCAAGAATAACACGCATAGATTGAACGGTGTTCGAGAAGATAATTTCTTTGAAACTCTCCTTTTCATCTCTGCTGTATCCACCTTCGTGGATAAGCTTCATTTGCTTCAAAATCGTAGACTTCCCGGATTCACCAGCACCTATTCCATCGGCATAATTTAGAAAATCGTATTCCATGGTGGGAGATGGATTTGTAACTTACCCAGCAATAGCATCTTGATTTCGTTACGAGCGAGCATCTTATCCTTTTGCAACTGGGCATTGATCTCCTCATTTCTCTGCTTCCCCTCCTTATCCTCGGTGGACATGTTGCAACCCATTTTGACGGTGGTTTATATGAAAACTGCCAAAGGTAGATATATCGGACGTCGGGTGCGGAAAACGCGACCTTCAAGGTAAGAAAAAATATCGGAGGCTCCGTATTACTTGTAACCTTTTCCTATCTGGATTTCTCGAGTCAGTATTCTTTGTCGCCAACTAACCAATATGTCCAAACTTCCACAGGAGATAAAATGAGGCGTTTACGCCAACTGGCCAAATTCACCCCCCGTTTTAGCGAAGGAAATGAAATTATTTTTGAGGTTCGAACGCTATTCAAAGAAAAAAGAGAAAACAAGAAGCTTCCCTTATTTCTCCAATCGTGTGTATCTTTGTGGTGACTCGCACGCGAGATGAACTTCCGAGAATCAACCACGGAGGCAAAGCACCATTCTGGTGATAACTCTCGGCAAACGGAACGGAAAGCCAAGATACTGCAATCAAAGTTTGGGGAATCGAAGGGTATGATATTGGTTCCTTAGAAAGTGGAGATAAAAAAATACATGAATACTATTTGGAGTGTCCATGTACGGATGTCTTGGTAGTAGCCCCGTTTGAACGCCTCAGCCAGCCCTCCGACAAACGGGTCGGAGACCAGAGATCGTTGCCAACGGGTGGATCAGGTTTCGCGTAAATGGTTGTTCTGCGCCGTAGCTTGACGGAGCAAATCAAACATGAATCTTGAGAACAAACAGTTGTGGCTGTCTGTTCGGCAGCTTTGGGGTAGCGGAAGCAGACTCCAAGTGGGCAAGGCAAGTTGTATCGACACAAAAACGGAAGATGACGAGATTGCGACACGCCGTTATAGAGAAACCTTACAATATATCTGATATACCCTCTCTATCTTCTTGTGGGGATTTTTTTTTTCTTTCTGCCTTCTTGCCCAAGGCTTTAACGATTCTAACCGCAAGGCGTATTATTTGGCGGCGATGTGCGTTGTTTTGGGTAAACAGCAGGAACGCAATGCGACAAATGCAAATAGAAAGTCGCTAAGAAAGGGATAGGGAGAAGGTACTCGGAAGGGGATGGAGAATATACAAAAGAGAAGTAGGAGGGCGGAAAGATTGGCAAAAGGACAAGGAGATGCCAAGTTACCTGAAGAGGACAAAATGGCACTTGAAGGTGCAGTGATGGTGATGATGATGACTGGTGGAGGAAGAGGAGGAGGAGAGAGAAGGTGGAAGAGACACACACGGGAAACACGAAAGGAGAGAGTGCAAGCGATGTACAAAATATGTACGCAATATATGCAATGCCTGTTCGCTACACCAACGAGTCGACTTTTGACTGCTGCTGCTGCTGTCGACTGTCCTGTAACTCAACTGAAGAAGTATTTCATGTACGTACCGTACAAAATGTCCGAATGAACGATGCGGCGTTTCCGGCTAAGGAGATGGAATTCCGGAGAGTTCTCTTGCTTGTCGTTGGCGTCGAAACTGGGGGCTGTTCCGCGAAGAGGCGAGAATGCAGCAACCTCAATGTTGTTGTTAATTAATAAATTAAAGAAAAACAAGGTCGACGAGTCTGAGTGGGAAGCCGAAAGGAACGTTGGTGAATGGAAAGGGAAAAGTAGAAGTGGTGATGGTGAGGGTGATGATGATGTTGATTGGTAGGGTCAGCCTAGTTCGGTTCAGTTCGATGGTGACGAGAGAAGAAAGGAAGAAAGAGAGGAAGTGAGAGGAAGTGAGAGAGAAGGAAGAGAGAAAGAGGAAAGAAGTGAAGGCGATGGGGATGGGATGTATGGGATGTTTGGGTATGGGATGGGGATGGGGGACGGGGTTTGATTGATTGATAATAATAATCTTAATGGGCGTCCAAAAAGGCGGAATGGTCTGAACGGGAAGGGCTAACTCTCTTCTGCCTCTTCTTATTCTTCTTCTATTTCTTATTATTATCTTGATTTCACGACAGCTGGGAGATATTCTATCATTCTATTCTCTATTCTATTGCACTGTTTTTTTTTTTTTTGGGGGGACCTCATGGGTCTATGGCTTCATGGATCCGTACTCAGTGACTGGATTCTCTTTATGGGGGGGTGCGAGGAGCAGAGAAAGGAAGAAAAAAAAAAAGGAGTAAAACGGTGAAAAAGAAAAGAAAACGAGGAAGCCTGCTGCAGGAAAAAAGAAGAGAAGGCGAGAGCAGGGGCCTAGCAAAGTTTACTCTGAATAATCAGATCCTTGTACCTTAATCTTTAAATTTTGTACTTTACACTCTGATTTACTATTCATGGTACATTTAATACCTTAGTCCAGGCAGACTTAATTGTATCTCGCCCCAGGTTCCGGGCTAGGAAAGGGGACCATCTTGAACAGAGAAAGAAAAAAAAGGGGAACCGAGATGCATCGAAAAGCCATGGGCAAACTACGGTACACCACCACCAGTCAAGACGTACCTACAATTGCCTGCAGATAACAACTAGCCCAACGTCGAGGAGCCTTTCCTGTTCCCCGAGTGGATCGTAGAAATTTTAACCCTCCCCCCCTCCCCCAACGGCCTGTAAGAAAAACTGTGACCCGCGTATCTGCATGCATATATACATGTACATACAGATGTATAAATAAATAAGTAGCTTACTACATATTCCAAACGCCCATTTGCAATCTCAACATGTGGAGAAATCGATATTTTTGGAGATAGAAATAAAATAAGATAAAAACTAAAGGCATCGCTATTCATTATCTGTGTAATTAAGCAATTAGTCGACCCTAGATCCTTTAGTCTAGTCGCGGCTTCTGCATATATCTGTATCACAAAAGCACGAGGTGCTTACACAATGCAATACATTTGGGGCATCGCATCCTCTGAACGATAATACCTTCTAACTTTCATCTTTATACTATAAATATATCTATTCCTTTCATTCTTGCAAGATTTGCAATCCACCGACACCGCGTATCGAACATAAGTTTTGTTTAATTTATATTACGGTTTGTGGATCCCATTTTATATAAATTTATACTGTGGATGCCATATGCCGAAGAGCCAAGAGTGGCTTCTTGAGATTTCAACTTAACCGAGAGATCTATGATATATGGCGATTTCCTGCCAGCCATACAGAGCCAGCACCGCAGTCCTATTTTCCTGAACCAAAACTCGGTGAACCAGACTCTTCCCAGTCTTGATACTTCAAAGCGACAGAGATATGTTTCGCATCTTAACTTCACGTGTGTGGTGGGTCCAAGCGCTACGGAAATGATGCTCGAAAACGTGTTTGCTTTCACATAGGTACGCATGATGCAGTTTTTCACGTTTCGCTCCAGAAGGTAATTTTATCGAACAGGCTGGATGCTTGCTCCTCACAAACATCGAAATTTCCTTCGAAGTTATTATTATTATTTTGTGGTGTTCGGGGGTGGGAAAGAATTTCACGAGCCGAGCGAACGCGCGACGATTCATCGGTATTAAACAGGGGCGATGGGCTGCATCATACTAAGTCTGCTTCGGGATAGCTTTGGAAGGACCCACCGCCGTGCACCGTGAAACCTGCATTTCTGGGCTCACTTCTTCAACTCGGTCTCACCAGGCTAGGCTACCACTGGCAAAGTCTGCCAAAAGGTTAAAATGTTCTCCTCTGATGGTCCCATTCTTGACATGCTCAAAAATAGGATCGCACGGGCACTTTCTGAAGACCTTAGTTCAATATATGCACAGTTTTACGGCTAACGTTATACTTGTATTATTGCTCTATATCAATCTATATCTATCAACACAACTATAGAAAATACGCATACATGTAGAGAAAAGAGCCCCAATTTCTAAAGCAAGGAAGACCAGTCGCAGCCGTCGGCCAAAAGTTTTGCGATCCGTTCTAGAGCTATCTGATCCTCGTTTGAGAAACCCTGAAAGGCCGAATTAGTCTGGCCCAAGATTAAAGATTAGCTCAGTCTTACCTTCACTTCCTCGCAGTCAATATCGATAACACCCACGACCTATAGTTAATAGTTTCAATTGCCACTGGTTAGCCTCCTTTTCCCAACCAAAGTATATCTATTTGTGCGGCAGAGCTCAGGAACCATAAGAACGGCAAATCCTTGTAACAATTAACATCCAATTCCCCACTGGCGAGGAAGTTTCCAGCGTCCGTAAAAACGTGGCAGCCAGCCTCCAATCAGTTTGTATCCATCTGCAGGAACACTGCAGCCCTGAAATGCAACAACAAAAAAAAGGTTTTTTTTGGCAGAAAACGGACTTACTTACCTCACCGTTGAACAATATGGGAACCACAATTTCACTCTTCGTCGTGCCATCACAAGCAATGTGGCCAGGAAACGCCTGCACGTCGTCCACGATCTGCGTTTCTGCTGTGGATGCCGTTCTTCCGCAAACCCCTTTTAATTGACCCGTGGGTGCCATGCCCATATCTCGTTAGCTCTGAAAGATATTCGCGTTCGAGGATGATTAAATATTTCTAAAAATGGCCTTACCCCGTGAAAATGATATCGTTTGACATGCTACCTGTGCGCACCATTGTCATCGTCAATCACCATGGTTCTCTTTAGCCATGGTATCAAACCACATGGGCGGAAATTTAGACGAAAAAAAAAAAGAAAGAAAAAGAAAAAAGCTGACCCTTCCCTGAAATGGACCTAATATCAGTTCATCCTGTCCGTTACGCAGATAAAACCCTAACAGGCAGCAAGTTTGCCGTCAGCGGGCTCGTCTCAAAAAAACTTTCGTGAGCTATAATATATTTCGAAGCTTTGACCAACCTGCCCAGTTAACATGACCCGACGGTCCAGGTAGCGCCTTTAGGGCATGCCAGAGCAAACTTGCCGCGTTGGCGAGATTGCTGTCAATACGTTAGCATGCTATATCGAGATCGTTTCAGCTCCCAAGAGCAGCTTTGAATCTCGGGCATCCGAGCTTGAGGCTATCCCGGGCGAAAGGAACATTTGAAACCTTACCAAATCTATATTCGATCCAAAACGATGAGTGTCTATGAAACCCGTGATCTGAGGATATACGTGGCGATTGTAGCTGGAGCTTACCCAGTTCTTCTGTCCCTCCATGAGGCATTGTAGCTCTTCAAAGACTTGTCCGTAGACATCCCCCTTGGTGGCTCCAGGAGTAAAGTGTGTTGCATCTGCGTGGACCTACAGCCAATCAAGCACAAGTCAACCTCCATATCGATTTATAGGTAACACATCAAGAGTAAAATAATAAATTCAGGAGATAAGCCTGAGCTATGGTCCCAACCATCTTTGAAAATGTCTGGTAAGCTTGCTTGCTGTCGTTGTTTGTAAATTTTTAGAGAAATTACGATGGTCAGCCAGCAGAAAAGGAATTGTCGATGGGCAATGGTGCAATCCAGACCCCTACCGGCACTAAAACTTGGTGGATCCGCTTTCGCGCTAATGCAATATATTTAACCTGTTGGCTGCTTATCGCCACCAGTCCAGAAACTTCGCTAGGTAGGTAGATTTTATATGCAAATTTATAACGACAATCTATAGATTCGCTTTTCTAGTCTAGGCCGGACTATTGTACGTACTCACCACGCTATGCAGAGCAACTTTATGCTATGATCGATCAGCTCAGGCCAGCCATCTAAGCTAAGCCTCGGCCCATGATATCGCCAACATAATACCTGCGCCGGCAGCCATTGCCAGCGCCTGGACTAAAGATTTCTTTAGCTCGAGACCTCTATTGGGCCCTGTCTCCAACAGTTCAGGAATCACACCAACGGTAGCAATGTATAAGAAACCGCCTGTGGCTTTTGTTAGCGAGGAGTATGCTAAGCTGTATAGAGATGCGGCGAACTTACCAGCGGTGAATGGGAGGACCAAATCACCAAGGGTGGCAGAAGTTCCAAACAAACCCACAACTTCGCCAGAGCCATCACCGGACTGTGCGCTATATTGTTGGATGAAAATTCCGATGAAGGTCCCCAAGAAAGCACCAATCTAGTAGGGATGGTTAGAACCTCATCATGAAAGACAATCATATGATAGAATACATACAGCTGCGACAAACTGAGCTGCGATCGCTTGTCCTTTGGTGAAACCACCTTGGATCAACAGAGCAAAATCGCCGACTTCATGTGGGATCTGTTATATGGTCAGCAAAGGCCCTTACGTTCGATGTATTATGTTAATAGTTGGTTCTCACCTCGTGGAAAAATACAGCGACAGTGGTAGTAGCACCAACGGTTGGCCCGGCATAGAAGGAGGCTGCGATGGCCAGCCCGTCTGTGATATTATGAGAGAACTGCCACGGTATGTTTAGCACCAATATAAAGCACGAGAATAGTGTTAGGACGTACATCAGCACTACGTAAATATTATAAACTAAGAGTTAGCAATAGCATTTAACCTCAGTAAAGCAAGGTCCACTTACGCCATATTCAAATACGAAGAGACTTTAATAGACATCCCGGGAGCCTTGTCGTCAGATTTGGCGATTGCAGTTTCACTTTTCTCTTCTTTGCCTTTCCTCTGCCTCAACTCCCCAGTCTTTTCTTTCAAAGCAGTAGATGTGGCGTCCGTATGGCTATGATCATGGCTATGGGAATGAGAATGACCTCCCTCTCCACCAGCAGCGATCCTCATACCCTTATCAAGCACGACAAAGGCGACAAAGCCAACCATAATTGCTAATCCGAGCAGGGTATTTCGTTTTTCTTCAACCATGACAAATCTGACTCGTCCATCGTGAGCTTCGCCCATGAACGTTTGCGGCATGAGATGGAAAAAAACTACGATGCAGTTTGATTAGAATAACCGAGCTAGTAAACGCCAATGGAAAGCAATTACCATCTCCAAGAAGCCCTCCGACAGCAAAAGCTACCATCACGGTCAAACTCGATGGATCAATGTTGGCAGGGACAAGAGCGAGGATGAAATCTAGCAATTTGGTTAGTCACCTAAATTTAACCGGCCAGCGGATAGTAAAAGTGGTGGGCTTAACATACTTGGAGGGCCGGATATATATGCTGTTGCAAGAAGGGCATTTACGGCGGGCGATCCGGGGAACAAGATCGCGAAGAGCTGCTTAGTCCAGCTCGCGTCAATCGGCGTGCTGTCTACTTTCTGTCGATTGAGCTCCTGGACGACTTCGCAAGTCTATCATTGCAACCCAAGTTAAAATATATACGACAGAGAGTTCATGCTAGTTCATCATAGCTACCTGCAACCTGTCGTCGATCTCCTGGAGGGACATCTCTGCGGTAGGCGTGACCAACTGCTCCTTCTGCGCGGAGACGACATAGAATGTTCCAAGGGCGAGCAGAAGCCACAATGCACGCGTCATGCGGCGATTTATTAGATTTAGCAATGCCATCCTGTTGATGCACTCGTGGGCCAAAGTCCTTCTGATATGGCCTGCAATCTTTCGACAATATAAAATAACTTATATTGGGACGGAGTTGTGGTGTTGAGGTATGAGTTGCCAACTGTGGACACTTTGGCGAAACCTCGCGTTCAAGCAGAAACTTGGCGTCCTATTGTAGGTCCCGAAGAAAGAAGAAAAAACAAATTCAGTTCATCGGCGCCGAGAGACAGGCTAAAAAGACAGTACAGAAGTTTGATTGGTGACCATACTAGTGCAGAATCCTCATCAGATTCTCTCCCTTTTGAAACATCTTATTTGTTTAACTAATTATCATGCAGTATACTATTACTCGCTTGCTGGAGTGTTTCAGCAGTTACATGGCTGTGTATATATAGTCATATAGGATGTCTACTATTAAAGACGGCAAGTCAGCACAGACGGCGATTTCATGTTCTCAGCTTCTTAGATGTACGTATGTATATGTACACACATGTCCCGATAACTAACTGTAGCGATCCCGCGGCCCGCAGCCTCTCTTATCCAGGTGTGACATTTGGTCAATATGATCGCTAATTGCCATCCAATCAGCGTCAACATTGGCCAACGTTAGTCAAACAGCATGTGTGCCGCCGATTCGTAGGCCTTCTTGCTCTCCTCATCTCCAACCGCGCCGCTGTTTTTCAAAATCCAAACCTTTTCCCTCTAGCACTCGGCAAAATACGTATAAACTGACGGAGGGAAAGTTTGGGTTAAGATACCAGTACAAAACGATGACTTCAAACCTCCCATCAACCTGCTGCATGCGAGGTGCAAATCATTCCATTCTTTAGTTTTGAGTAATATTTTCAATCCGCAAGTATATATATATTGACATTCTCCCTATGAATCTCAACTTGGCGGCGTTACATAGGATCTATGCACACTGGTACCCCGACTGGCACAGAAGAGACCATCTATGGTTTGCCAACATATGTTTCCCAGCCCGAAACCGATACGATTAAAGGAACGATAGTCATAATCCCTGACACCTTTGGCTGGGAGCTTGTCAACATTCGTTTACTCGCCGACAGCTATGCGAAGAGAGGCCATTTTAAAGTTTTACTGCCGGACTTTCATTTTGGTGATTCTTTCTCCAAGGATAATTTGGATCTTGCATTCCCGTTGAAAGGACATGAACCGCCACTCTGGAAACGATGGTAAGCTCAGAGTGTAACGACAATGAAGGGTTGGGGAAATTTTGTGTTAACGAATGACTACTGTGGGAAGCTTGGCTCTCCTCTTCGCCTTCCCTAAGTTCCTAGTATGGTTTTGGAGCCACAGGGAAGGTGTCTCCCTTCCTATCATCACGAAGTTTTTCAAAGCCCTTCGTGACAATCCGAACAGCAATGAAGGCAAACTAGGCGTTGTTGGTTTCTGCTGGGGTGGCAGATATGCTATCCTGATGGATCCCTATGTGGATGCAATCTACGCTGCTCATCCCAGCTTTCTCCAAGTCCCAAGTGAAGTCGAGGCTGTGACAAAGCCTATTTCATTCGCTCTTGGAGAAAAAGATACTGTATTGCCGATGCCCCAGGTCGAGAAGATCAGGGGTGTCCTTAAAAAAAAGGAGCATTTGGATTCTGAAGTTATCGTTTACGAAAACATGGAGCATTGTGAGTGATTAGACTCTGTACGTCTGGGGTCGATGGTAATTAACATTTAATTAACCCAAAAAAGCATTCGCTGTCCGAGGAAACCCAGAAATAGAAGAGGCAAAGAAAGGTCTTGAAGGCAGTGAAACACAGTGTGTGGAGTGGTTCACTAAACATCTCACCTAGGTCGACTTGTGGTTTTCGATCATATACTAGGTGAGTAGGTGATTATCAGGAGACGGAAGGATTAAATTTCTGTATTCGATTAGGAGTATTGGGTTAGTCTCAACAGGTTGTTTTCATATATATGCTCTCCTGTCATCCATGAAATATATTGCTATATATACATTAAGTATGATTCGTAGAGCATCTTCCATGTCATATCATATCGTATCGTTATCATCAAATGAGGTATATTTCGTACTAGGGTATCAAGAATACTATATGACCACTTTTTAAACGCCCGAGCCAAAATGTAAATAAAAGAATGAAAAAATAAAGAAAGGGTACTTGCCATAACGATGTGGAATAGGTATATTTTAGAGAATATTGAACAATAAAATACCAAGGAGCGCTAGAGTGACAGACAACGTGCCGCATTAATTCGGCCTTTCATCTTTGGGAGGCGCATCTTCGCCCGGTACATACCGTCTAAGAGAAAGTACAGTAGTTGTAAATTGTTCATTCCTGGTTATATCACCATTGATGTCGATTTCGAGTATTGGGGCAAGAACTGCGTCAATTCGACGCTCGACGATCTCAGAAAAGTGATTTAGATAACTTGAGTCGGGAGTGTCTTCGGGTACAGATGTAACAGAGCTACTTCTCATTTTCCCGGTAGCCCGGCTGGTAGTATCGCGATCGCGGGGAAATGCCAATCGACCAATTTCCATCCTCTGGAATACAAAACATTTTTGATCAAGACCCCAGACGAATTTTGGCGGATATTTCACCATAGATCGGTAAAAAGAAACTTCCTGGACGAATGTGCGGCATTTCTTGAAGTCTAGGAGGATTGGTGGTAGTCTAGTGGATTTTTCGGCTGATGGATAGGCTGGTTGGCGATATAGAGAGGTTTCGATCTGAGAATCAATATGAGTTTTTGACGCATCGCTATATCGGGAGCTAGCGTTCGTAGACTGGTTGAGTATAGTAGCAACGGCCTTGATGAAGAAAGGAAAGTAAGGTATTGCAAAGTCTTTGGCCTGTGAAAAGAAGTTGATATAAACCCTTTGATCTAGAAGAGCCCGCAGTTCTGAAAATTCTCGAATCTGTTCTATTGGGACACAGTCCCATGTTTTCTCGAGATCGATGATGATATCAGTGGCGAGAGCGTCTACTATGACAAGACATGACTGGAAGTTCCTTTGATCCTTGAGCAACAGGGCCAAATGAATCAAGCTCGATATCAAGTCAGAACGATGTTCAACCTTCGTCATGGCAAGAATTTCGTGTTGGATCCAGAACTTGAAATTGGCCGAGCGCCGAATTAATCTATTAACTCGCTCAGGCACGTCGTCGATTGGTTCTTTGTCAACATATGGGAGGTCACTCTCCCAGCTCCACGAACTTTGTTCATCGCTGGTTTGCGACATCCACCACAGAGCGAGTGTTCTAGTCTGTGAGGTGTCCCTGAATAGCACAAGGTCAACGGAAGTAAGATACTGGGCAACTTCCATCCTGATATTCTCATCACCGAAGAAGAGCTTTAGGTTCTCAGGGAATGAAGTGATACTCGATGCTTCGGGGGCACCCCTTAGTCTGTTCGCTTCTTTCACAGCAATTTGAAAAGCCTGAAGCTTTTCCTTCATCTGTGAGTAAGTTTTTGTAAGGCGGACAGCACTTTGGGCATGTCCCCAACAAGAAGCTTCTGCGAGAAACATCAGCAGTATTTCCCGAGGGGTTTCCGTTTCGAGGATATCCTCGGGTTGGATTCGAAGCCACCGTTCCAATAATAAGAGAATTCTTTCTTGAGCTCTTGAGTTGGCATTTCTGAACCGAGATGTGAGCCTCTTGAGGAGGGATAGAGGAGACGTTAAGAGTAAAGATGCCCGCAAGAATGTGTCCGCGAAGGCCTCATCGTCTCCAGTTTCAAATGATATACAAAGCTCCGCGGTTAGACAATCTATGGTTCCCGAGACAACGAGGTTCTTGCTATCCACTTGCTCAAGTACCAAGTGATCGAACCCTTCTCCATCTTTAAGATGGTGTACTTCATTATCGCCGATTAATCTTAGGCTCCCAAACCTCGCCTTATTGAAAGTGCCTGCTGAAGTAGAAAGTTGCGCTTCCTCGGGAATCGGTATTTGGCGGACAGGGATGAAGTTTTCGGTGGAAGTCTGTCGGCAGTCTGCTTCCTTTGAGGAGTTGATTGAATCTTGCTTAGAGGAAAATGAAAACCGGGAAAACGGCCGATCCGATGTAAAATTCGTAGAGTCACGGGAGAACCTTTTGGAATTAGTCCTCCTCCGTCTCATATTCCGTGCTCCAAGTCCGGACAGGTGCCTCAAATCCCCGAAGTAGTCATCATCAGAAGAATCATCGTCAAATGCACTGGTCGGCGCACTTGGTACAGCTGTATTGCTAGGCGCCTGGATATTTTCTAATGATGAAGCCTCGGAAGCCATAGAGCACGCGGCATCTTCTGCATACGTTTGGGTACTGAGAGAGCCTCTCGCATGATACAAGCCACTGTTATGTAGATATGGGTTATTTTTCTCAAGGAGTTTGCTGTCGGATGCTCCTCTCGACGGAGATCTTCGAGGGAAAAGATTCAGCGTGGTTTTCACTTTGAGCCCCGTTTTCTGAGATTTCATTGACTTATCGTTCTTGGATTTCTGGCCGCATATTTGGGATACTGAATTGTCAGATAAGTTGGACGTCGACTTTTGTTTGGAATGAGGCTGTACTGAGGCTGTGTGGGGGAAACCAAAGGCATTGACGATCATCATAACTGGGAAAACCATATCACGAACATCGAAAGCCATTTTTGAAGGGGTAGAAAAGTTCGGTTCTGCAAAGTTTACCAGCTGAGTTAACGGGAGCCCGCGGCTGCCTCCGGTTTCTTCCAAAGAATTTCGCATCCGTGGCGGTTGTTGGCGTAGCCGCCTTGGGTTTTCGAATATCGCATCGAATGAACAAGATTTCTCCAGATTTGGTTGTAACATAGAAGCCCGTGAGCGGGTGTGATACATGCTAGTTGGACTAGTATCCCCGTCTGAGGACAAATGATCTGTATCTGCTGCTCCCGGAGACTCTGTGGAGGACGGCGTTGAAATATTCCTTGTATAAAGACGGAGACTGCTAGGGCTTTTGGGCGTCCACTCCAACTCTGGATATGAGTAATCAGAGGGGGGAGAAGCTTGTTGTGATGGTGGGCGTTCGGGTCTTGAAGGCGTTCGAGGCGGTGTTAAATGTCTTATACTCTGTTTCTTTTGTTCATGCAACTCCATAGCTTTTTCTTCCCGCTGTTTTTGCAAGCTTGAGGGCGGAGTGAGTAGTCCAAGGGCACCCAAGTAGTTGGAAATGCTTTGAGTGACACTTGGGTGAGTTGGTGTTGAGGGCGGTTTAAGTTCTTCCTTTTTATCCTCGGCGTGCTCTTTCGAGAATTGTTCTTCGGTTTTGCTTGGTCGTTCTTTGTTATATTTTACGGAACTAGCTCGAGATAACGTCCTTCGAAAGCTTCCGGACCGTTTCATATTACAGTCAATATCGTCATAGCCACGGCTAAGCTCTAATTTTAGCTCCTTTGCATTGAGTTTCCGTCTATCCGTGAAAGATAGTTTTGGCTTCGGTTCGAACTCTCGGTCGAGCTTCGGTTTCTGGGAGCTTCCAGAGGATTTCTCCTGGAGATTCCTCCCTAGGATTTTCGAAATCACGGTGCTTGAGTGGGGCATTGCTGGCTCTGTTTGTTTCTGGTGTAGTTGAGTTTGGATTAACTTTGAAGCACCTGATATTCTTTGGAGAGTCAGATCTAGTGAGGTGGTAATAGAAACGGTAAAATCTTCCTCCCCGAGCCGTTTCGGAAGAGGAATTGAATAAGATATCTTTTCAATATATTCTATTAGTGACAGAGCTTCACCTAACTTGACAATAAACAATGAAAGGTTTTGCGAATGAACGAAGAATTAAATAAAAGGAAGAGACGGGACTGAGTAAAATAGATAATAAAAACAATAATCGGATTCCAAAGGAAGGACTGCGCGTAGCCATCATACAGAAACATGCACTAACCTGGGAGGCCGCTGTACATGAAGTCTCAGATTTGTGCTCTGTACTACACGATTTTTTATCTGCTTCAAAATTTTTTTCACTCATGTTAGCATTTTGTGTTGTGAGTGATGTTAAAGTTTCGAATTGGCTTCCTGTTTGGGCGAAACCGCATCCCGTTTGGGAACGGTTCACACAAACGAGCACATTTTATAGTAAGAGAGACAAAGAGACTTCAACTTACATGAACTCTTTGAAGGAGACAATATCAATTTGGGGTTGGGTTTCTCGGTCCAGAGCCAACCTGAGCGCAGCATGGGCTTCTTTTTGGTAACATTTTTGTTATTGGAGCTATTGTGGGAGTTCAAGAAGCCCATCAACTTGGGCGGTTGAGGCCGTATTATTGCCTCCATCATAGCTGCGCCTGGCTGCTAGTCGGTACTGATGTGCCGAAAAGCCGTACTTTAGACCTTCGATTAAATGTTGGTGGTGTAAAGCCCGTTATCTTTAATATTTAGGAGCTCTATAGAGTTCATTGAAGCTCTCAAGTGGAAAGCTCGCCCGGTACTTCGATATATATAGCGACTTGGTGTTAAATATGGGCGGGCGGAAGAGTCGGACAATTTATCAACATATCGTAAGCAAGCCTATATCGATTTAGTAGCTAGGACAAATTCGCCCACGGCTTCTTGAGATATCGATACGAGTAGGCGATAGCTGATAGCAGTCTTGTTGTTGAAGTTGTGGTAAGCTAGTCATTGGTGACTGCCATCTCTGGCTAAGGCGAGTACCCTGGGCCTGTCCGATGACAGGACGATCGTTCGAAAT
This sequence comes from Dactylellina cionopaga, assembly GCA_036971295.1. Taxonomy (NCBI): domain Eukaryota; kingdom Fungi; phylum Ascomycota; class Orbiliomycetes; order Orbiliales; family Orbiliaceae; genus Dactylellina; species Dactylellina cionopaga. Next base: position 2,284,364 of record JAJTTY010000006.1, read on the forward strand.
ATCCCCGTTCCAGACCTTGGGAGGTTCGGTGATATCGACGACAACGGCTTGACGGGCGGGCGAAAAGCACGTTATTGTTTCTGCTTTCCAAATGGGAGAGCGCGGTCCGAACAACAGCAACAGCCAGAGGCAAACTAGAAACGCCCAAGAGGAATAGTCAGATCGACATCTGGCTTCGCAGAAGAGAAAGACGTCGGAAATATATGCCGGGAGAAGAACCATGGCTCGTTTAGACCGTTGGAACATCTGTTCAATGGCTGACGGGTGTCGTCGTATATTGCGACGGGTATAGATATTGCATAGATGCTTGAAGGTGTCCGTCGTCGGTATGCCGGGTCGAAATCCCATGTCAAACCTCGAGATTTACCCGCCATGTGCACACAGGCTTGGTTTGTTGGGTGGTACGCTTTGTGTGACAATCACCCGAGGAAAAAGTCAATCTAACATGCATATTGGTCGGAACCGAATGGACTCCGTACAGGCTGGTAGCTACAACTATTATGTGTACTTTGTAGAGGATTCAATTTAATTTTAATTACGAAGTAGCGACCGGCTCTCATCTACTATGTAATAGTCCGAGACACTTGGTGTGGCGTATATAATAAGGGCTCGAGGCTGAGCTTGAAAAAATGATATTCTAACAAAAAGTGGGATTTAAAGCCCATAATGATATCATCATACAATTCATGCAGCTAATTACTCCTGCAGTTGTGTTTGCCCTGCAGCGGGAAACAGAAAAATAAAATAAAAAAGCACGCCAATCTACACGGCTATTGCGAATGTCCACCCGTCCAATTGGAAGCCTTCTTTCAGTAGCATGATATCGTCGATAACCAGCAAGCATCAAGATTTGAGGTGGACGGGTTGTTGGGACGCAGTTGACCGGATGACAGCCAAATATGGCATTCATTCTGTCACGCGAGCGCCTCACCTTTTTTTAAATCTCCTCACCTCCCATTCTCAGTTCTTCGCGGTCAGCTGCTCCTCGGACTAGCATAATGTTTTGTATCTCGGCTTCACCAACTTCCTCCGGCCCCGTCGCAGTATAATCTTTCTACATTAACACCCGGTAACACTACTCCAACGCCTGGGAAATGTCGCGACAAAGATCAACCCAAGGACAAAAGCTCATACCTCCGGAACAGGCTCAGTTGCAGCCACAGCAGCCACTTGATGACGGGCCAGCTGCTTCGTCGTCGGCCAATGTATCACGAAGAAATTCCGATGCCGCAAAGCCGGCTGCTCCTATAGATGATGAAACCCCGAGTTCCTCTAGACGAGATGCAAAGGGGAAGCGGAAAGCGGACGACCGCCGGGGTAGTTGGTTTTCTCGACATATATATTCAAGATTCGGGTCTCTGAACCTGGAGAATAAGGGTTCGGTAGCCAGGGATCATCTTGCCCTAGGTAAACCTTTTCTCTTCAGTATTCATTCTTAAAACATAATACTGCGCCGCGGGATCGGGTTTTGACATCTAGCTGCAGTATTACCTCGAGTAAAAAGCGACGATTGTTAACCCTGCTCTAGAACGTACGTTCCTAGCGTGGCTTCGAACCTCTTTATCATTCGCATCGATCGGTATTGCGGTTACGCAACTGTTTAGGTTAAATGCAGCTATCGGAACTTCGGATCCTGCCACTGAGAAAGGTACGCTGGCCCTTCTCCTTTCGATCAGACCCAACCGTCCAGTCGATGCACTACATGCAATCGGAGCATGCCAGCTTTGAAAATTGGTTTTCTGTGAAAGCTTACACCAAACGCCCACGTGGCAAATTATAAACCAGGCGCAATGACCCTGCGGCGTATGGGTAAACCCCTTGGAGCAACCTTTCTCGGGATCGCTATTCTTGTGTTACTTATAGGCCTTAATCGGTATTACGAAAGTCAGAATTGGTTGCTCAAGGGAAAGTTCCCGGCAAGTAGAGGGTCGATATTATTCCTGACAGTTATCGCGGCTGCTGTAAGAACCGGAATGCTTTTTGTTACCTTGATTGCTGGTCGTGATATCATTGCTAACCTTTGGCTTTGATTAGTTAATAATCTGTTCGCTAGCTATTATACTGGCTGTAAACCCTTCCGTTGTCAAAGGGTAAGCTGCAGCCTCCCGATTCATACAATTTATATGCCGAGGGAAGAGCTTTAAACCTACAGGGGAGAAGAAGTAAAAAATAAAGTCAAATTGCTGTCCAGATGATTGAATGGGGCAGGGAAACGGCGATTCTTATGCTTATCATGGGCCTAGCAATCTAAATTGGTATATCCGGTGTCGTATCTATTTTTCCTAACCCTCGCTCCATTTAGAATACCCAGATTGGACGGACAGCCATCTTTATTATTGTATCTTCATAAGCAATTATTGTACATGTGTATTTAGCTCCATTATTTATCAAAAATATCTAACGCCTGCGCTATCTATATATCATCTCTGGGTATGTACCATCCTCAATCCAAATATTCCGATAGTCCTCAGACGCCACAATAGTAAAATTACTTGCAAATCAATTTCTTGACAAACCCAAACAAAAGTTTGAGCAGACCAACAGCTGCATCTTGTTGCTGTCCACCACCGCCTCCACCACCACCACCTTGGTGATGTGGTTGTTGAGGATGCTGTTGTTGCTGTTGTTGATAATGCGGTTGTTGCTGCTGCTGGTATCCACCATGCTGCTGCTGCTGCTGCTGCTGCCCTCCTCCTCCTCCCCCGTAAGCCCACGAATGCTGCCCAGCATCTACCTCGCCCACTCCTTCAGCCTGGAGATCAATGTAGATTCTGCCCGCATTCTTTTCAATACTGTACACCAGGTTGTGATCCCGACAGAACTTTTCAACTGCAGGTTTGATCTTTTGGACGTGGTTCTCCGAATGTATGCCCTTGCCAACGATGACATGGAGTCCTCTGGCGTGCTGCCTCTTCGCTGCTTCTATTCTCGTTGACAGAATCTCTCTGTAGATATTTAAATAGATATTTAGCGCTGCTCTATACCTACATTTGTGTATTTCCAAGGCCGTCATTTGTGGAAGTACTTACTCTGCCTCTTCGACGAAAAGCCCGTGGAGATCAATCGTGTCCTCTTCTTGGCTCGCGTTGTTCACCCGGAAGATGTACTCTGACGCCTGCTTGTTATACGCATCGGCGTTCGTTTCATGTCTTTTTGCTTCCTGCGAGAGCTCGTGAGCGCGACCTCCATCGCCGCTTTGGTAGGCTTCGCGCGATTGAGCGATGAGTTCGTGCCGGCGATTCTGTTCGGTGCGCGCCAGGCCACGCAGGCGATCGTACTCGGCTTCGTCAGAAGCGTGTTGGCCGCCCCTGCGCTCTCTCGCGAGGGCTGTAGTTTAAATTTCTGGTTAGACGCCTCTAGCCCGCCAGATCAGAGGAAGTGTTGTTCTTACGGTTAGAGCTCAATGTTCTCATTTGATACGACATTTTGGCGAAGGAGGATAATTGCTAGAAACGATAATGAAAATTGGAAGTTGGGGGAAAGTTTTCAGGTTGATGTATAGGTTTCTTTTCTGAAAAGCACTCCGCCTTCCGCTCAGCTTCGTTGTTAGGCGACAGGTTAAATCCGCGCCAAGAGTTGTCAAAAGACTCGGGAATCTAGATCGTTCTAAAGACGCATGTCTAGGTACCCTGGCTTTTAACCAATGACTACTTGGGCAGGACTGCGATACTTTTTGTTCAGTTTAGTTTAGTTTTGTTTAAGTAATGTTGAAATCAAAGACCCTCCAGTTACGGGATGCTAGGAGGCCACGAAGAATACAATCACAGCTAGAAATTGCAGTGTTGTTGCTTTGGTGCAGGGCAAGATCGGATGGCCAAGTGGACCAAGCAAGAAACAGCGATCCTATTCAAGCTCTTTATTCAAGTACTCAACAAACATATCCTTCAGCCTTGTCCTCTCTGCTGTATGTTGCCGATTGAATGATACAAACTGCCTCCGTATTCTTTGAAGTTGAGGTAGGCCTACATGAGTAGTGGGCAGCTCGACAGTCTAGAGCCAAATCGTTAGTTTCATATTCAAGAGACAAGCCTGGATCGATAGCTGGACTTACACTTGAAGCATCCGGAATAGTAACAGATCCTCCGGCCCCATTCGATTTTTGATGTTCGAGGACTACTGATACTACATCCTGTGTCGCTTTGTCAAGAATTTGTAGATAGTTGGCTTCTGTGGCAGGTTTCTAAAAAGCAAAATGCGAGTCAGTCTTTTTAATTCTCAATTATGGAGACGAATATATACGCATACCAGGATGGTCGCTTGGTGTGGCCTCACGGCTTCGCTGTTGATCATAGCATTCCATATTTCCTTTCCCGGAACATCTTCATCAATCCAAGGAATAATAAACAGGGGGCTGTCCCATCTTGTCATCCCGTTCGGCTCTTCGTATCGAAATATCAAGTTTTCTAGAACTTCAGGCGCGTAAGGCTCACGATCTCCCGAGGTAGATTCCTCTTCGGATTCTTTCGTAACATTCCACTCTTTACATTTCTCTGCCGGAACACCGACGTGGACTACACAAGACGGTGTTAAGAGAGCTTTGGCCTCGCAATGTAGTTGATATCGGTACCCTTTGATGTAGTTCATCCCGTCCGCGATGACCACGTCATCAGATGATAGTAGCCGCTTTACTGCTGCGTAGAATGTAGCCCGCGCATCTTTTTCCGATCTTGCTTCTATTCAACTACACAGTGAGTAAGTGACTCGCTCGCCTTGTCTCTCTTCTTTAGAGCTATGCGTGTGTGTGTGTGTGTGCTGGCGTACCTCTGTAGACCTCCGTTGATAAACCCAAACTTTCGTCGCTCACAATGTGTACTTTGAGTTTGGCTACTCGGGCGTTGGTAGCCGATAGCTCAGAGATTTTTGAATTAAAGAATTCTCTTATTTGGTTTGCGCGGGTCGTTTTGCCCGAGGCTGGGAAGCCCGACATCATTATGAGCTAGAAGTAGCGCGCATATTCCGTCAGCGTTGGGTAAGCTATTAGATGATATTGGAGAGAGGAATTGTATGCTGTACTTACCGGCATGGCGAAGAGTATGTTGAACTGTCAGGATTAATATTTGAATGCGAAATGAAGATAAATGGGTGGGATGATGGGGTGATGCGGCAAACGGTGGTGACTGGAGCTACGGTTCACGCATAAAAATTACTTCGTAATGTGCTATGCAAAAGCTTGTGAAAAAAGCAATGCAACTTATAAGACTTCGACTGGTATGTCTGTGTTGTTGATATTGGTATCCTACATCAAAAACCCCACGAAATGTAATGTTCGATCATAAACGTCGTCTTTTAGATCTCCATTACTATTTGCGATTGTGGAACTATAGATAAGTATGTTTATAGTCAAGATCTCTTATGCTCTTCTCTGTGCACTTCTATGTACTGACTTCTAAGTACCGATATTTCGTTCCGCCCCAACAATTGTGTCGTTTTGACGAATGCAACAACATATACTTATACAATTCATATAATACCAGCGCTTAAATAAGTAGCTTTCGAAATTCACAAATCAATCTTCGCATCGCATGATAACATTAGTCCCTTGTAGAGTTCTCAAAAGTAGGTGCACTAAATGGGAAATATTTCTCAGATAAGTCTAGGGTAAATTGTTCCTCGACAGAACTGTTGGAAAATGAAGGCTGGGAGGCCAGAGCTGTGGAGGCTGGCTCTAGTTACCCACATTCCGATCTCGTTTCACCAGCTACCTGGTTTTATATTTTCCGGTGAAGCGTGGCTTCGTTTGTTAGAAGGTAGGCAGAAGCCCAACCAGCCAGCTACAGCTCTACGGAATGTCGCTTCTATCCAGGCATTCTTCTGCAAGCCTTCATCAACCTTACATTCTGATATCTAGGGAAATGCATATCTATATATGGGGGATTACATTGTCGATGGATACTTGATCATACATACTTGCCTTCTTGTACTATCTACGTGCATATATTATATTTCTATATATTCGATCTTCGATCTCCCAGACTCACTTCATCGAAGATATTGTGAGCCTTTAGTTTTTCAAACCATCTTTCCAAAACTGCCTTTTAACCTTCGAACAAGTCGACCAATACAATCGAACCCCTTCAGAGTTGAACCTTAATACTTGGGGGAGAAATAAACGACAAAATGGTATATCTTCGATTGTTTCCAAGTCTTCCAAAGGCCCTTATTTTACTAGCTTCTATCACCAACTTCGCCCATACTTTCGATATAAGGGCAACGAGTAATGTTGCTCTTTATTGGGGTCAAAATTCGGCTCGTAAGAACTACTATACCCCAATCCAAATAAACATCGGTAAGATGATATATTTAGAAGTGCTAATACAATGTATCAAACATGGGTTGATTAGACTTGGCTCCACAACCCCCTTTAAGAGATTATTGCGCTCGGGACAGCGTTGATATTGTTATTTTAACTTTTATTGCGGTGCTATATGGGTACAACTTACCCTGATACTGCTTTGGAATTTGGCTATGAGACTAACCATCTCTCAATAACACTAGAAACGAAAAGGTTCCGATTCTCTATCATGACACTCCTCAGTGCACAGTTATTCCCGGATCTACCGGAGGGCAAATCCAGTGTCCGGAATTGGCGAGTAATATCGAGTACTGTCGCTCACAAGGGAAGAAAATTCTAGTCTCCCTTGGAGGGGCTACCACTGAGTACGAAATTAAAAGCCCCGCAGAGGCTACAGCAGCTGCAAATCAAGTATGGAAAACATATCTCGGCGGTGGCCAAGATGGCATTTGGCAGCGGCCTTTTGGTGATGTCGAACTTGATGGCATTGACCTTGGTAAGAATAACGCTCCATATGGTTAGTATGAACGTTCCCAACAACTGACTGAAATCTTATAAATAAACGTAGACTTGGAATCACCAGCTGGGCAGGAAGGTGTATACTGGCCGATTTTTATTGACACAATAAGGTCGCTATACCAAACCGAAATTGGTCGCAATGGGAAAAGGGACTACTTGGTGACAGCGTCACCTCAATGCGTCTACCCGGATGTTATTCTTTCCCCTGCACTGAAAGATAAGAGGTCTTGGTTCGATATGGTGAGTTCAACTCTTGTTGCTAAATCCATTGGGCATAATAACTAAAGAACGACTGAGAGGGGGCCAGCTCTTTATCCAATTTTACAGTAAGTCTCTACATTCGGTTTAGTATATGCATCTCAACATTTCACTAAAACTTTTATCCCAGACAATCTTTGTGCCCCTTCAAATAGAGGGAATTTCAACTTCAACGAATGGGCTGAATGGGCGAGGTCATCTTCTTTAAATCCTGAAGTAAAACTTTATATAGGTGCGCCGGCGAGCCCTGCCGCTGCTCCAGCCGGTGGGTATGTTCCGCTGGAGGAATTACTCGATGCAGCCTCAGATTCGATGGAGGATTGTGAAAAGGCTCGTGTATTCTGGAGAGGCCCAACCAACTCTACTTATAACCCTTTTGGTGGTATTGCATTTTGGGATGCCTCGTGGACATCGCCAGAATATACAAGCGCAGTTAAAACAGGATTATGTAGCAGCTGGGCGGCTGTGAAAGCAAGGAGTCAAAACTCGTTGTTTTTCAAGAGGGCTAAAGAACCAGTGAATAGTACTGATATCGAAGTCGAGGATGTCAAAGACGCCCCGATCGGGGGGCGGACACCCCACATCCTCCGTCATAGCCGCCGTCAACGCCATCGCCATAGTCGATAAGGAAGACGGGGTTGAACTCCGTTTTCATATTGCTTCAGTCATTGTATATCATTTAAGGTGTTCGAGGAGTCATTTTTGTTTTCACCTTGTCCTTTGAAGCCCAAGATTAGCATTCCGGGCTCTAGGCCTTTTCATATTTGTTATTTGCTCAACTATGATACCCTTGGTTTATCGCTTTACATACCCCCTTAATTTATATATAACTACCAGTTATCATTTAAAGCGTCTTCGCCTACAATTTATGTCCTCGGTTTAACACAAGACTACGTCGAAACCATGGCTATAAATAGAGGGATGTGACTCGTGTTGTATTTTAATTTTCAAAAAGGTGTTGTCGGCATTATCAATTTTTGAGTCCTGCAAGCAAGTGCATGCGAGTTCATCTCTACAAACTTCGTGAGGAATCTGCTCTATATCGATAACTTTCGCAAATATGACAGAACTCGATCGTCCAGAGGACACTAGTGACACCGAAGAGGTCATTGACACCGGACTCTTCAAAGAACCCGAAGGTCTGCCCCTCCTCCCCGCCTTACGAGCCCGCATCAGAATCCCACGACCTCTTATCATCTGTGTTCTAGTCGGTTACACTTGTGCAATCACCTTGTGCGTGTATAGCCGCCAAAGCACTATCCCGATAGTCGCGCACGGATAAGTACCAGAGGTAGCAAAGTATATATACATTTGACAAATACGGTATGCTAAATATTCCGCAAATCGAGTTTCGCCCAGCGGCCTCAGATGTTTAGACTATTACCCACCTTCTCCACCGCCAACATTCGCAACCCACACCCTCCTTGACCCTTCTAAATCCATCACCGTTCGGCTTATCGGAAAAAGTCCGTTATGGGGTCACCTGCTGTGGAACGCCTCCAAGGTTTGCACGAACTACATCGAGACTCACGCCCTTGAGCTCGTGAAGGATAAATCTGTCCTAGAATTCGGTGCCGGAGCGGGGCTGCCCGGCCTTCTATGCGCAGCTTTGGGTGCGAGTACAGTTGTACTCAGCGACTATCCTGACCCGGACCTGTTGCAAAACCTGGAGTATAACAAATCTCATTCTTTCGCATCCGAAGACGATCAGAGCGGGAAAAACGAGAAGATGGCCCTGAGGGACAGCACCAAAATCGAATGTGTAGGTTATATCTGGGGCAACAATCCGGAACCTTTACTCGCGGTAGCACCGAACGGGTTCGATCTTCTCATTCTATCGGATCTCATATTCAACCATTCCCAACACGAGGCACTGCTGAAAAGTCTCACGTACACACTCGCAAAACCTGACGGTGCCGCACTGGTATTTTTTACACCGCACCGCCCGTGGCTATACGAAGCCGACCTCAATTTCTTTAAAATCACTAGGGAAGCTGGGGATTTTGAAGTCGAGCAGGTGGCCGAGCAGAAGATGGAGAAGGCAATGTTTGAGGTGGACCGTGGAGATGAGAATGTCCGGAGGATGGTGTATGGCTACAAGATTACTTGGAAGAAAGCCGCATGATGTTCCGGCATGCATTTAAACTGGGGCTTAAGGCTGCCAAAGTACAAATATTTACGTGCATATGTCGAGAAAAAGCTACAAGCGTAATATATTTTGGTCATTTATCTTATTAGGAAAGGCTATTTTGGCCTTTCTGTGTACTATCATTAAATTATATATTGTGCACAACGTTGGCATATTCGCATGAACAAAAGCAAGCTGCTCCCAATCGCTAGGCTAACATTTAGACTAGCTAACAGGTTCAGAAGGACGGGAGAAGAAAAAACAGATCAGGACCCATTATCCAATGCGACCCAGGTCGCGCGTATAGTTCCAAACCACGCTATTAAGATGTCTATATCTGCATGCTTTTTGGTATGATGTATCGCTAAATGCAAAGACGAAAAGATGAGAAAGAAGAAGCAGAGAACATGCAAGAGTGATGATACATTTGGAAAAGGTTTCGCAATGGAGCCTAGGGCTGTGGATCTCGTGTATTAGGTATTTGGGATTTGGGCGGCGAAGTTTAAATAGAAGCATCTCATATTCGTTTAACCAGTTCTAGAAACCTCCCCAGTTTGAATCTAGAAAAGGAACGCTCCGAGATATCCAAAAACGATTATCAAAGTGGCCATAGCGCTAGTGCCCGAAGCATGCAATGTGGATGCTGCATTTGTATGTAAGGACGCAGCCCCGCTCATTGTCTGAGACTCGTCGGGATGTTTGGAATTTGTTGGTGATATGGTCGGAACCACAACCAAGAACTGCGTTATCGTGCTAACGGCTCCGTTTGGAAGGGTAACGGTGCTCGTCGAATACGGCGATGTAAAAGCAGATTTTGCGGAAACGTCCAATGTGGTTCTCACATTGGTTGTTATACTGCTGATGGGATCTGCCGTAGGTGGGGATGCGTCGCTCGACGTTGATGTTTCCGATGGAGGAACATCTGTGGTCGAGGTCTCCGAAGGAACCACATCGGAGCTTGAAGTCTCCTGGCTCGAATCCGTGGAAGAGCCTTCAGAAGAGGATTTATTGTTAGTAGGTGTTGGACGACTAGTACTAGTGCTAGCAGTAGTGAACATACCATCAGTCGTCGCCGGGTTTGAAGATTCTGTTGCTGGTGCGCCTGTGGATTCGGTGGGTTCTGTTTGAGCAGTCGTGGAAGAAGCACCTGGTGAGAAGAAAAGAAGAAACGGTTAGTAAAAAAAAACAAAAAATTTGTATCAAACGTGATGTCGTGCCATCAGGAACGGATAGAAATAGTTTTTGATATTCGTACTTGGTGGGGATGTTGCAGAAGAATCAACCGGTGCACCAGGAACAGAGGTCACATCCTCACTTGAAGTAGACGAGGGTTCCGAAGATACAGAGTCCGTTGAAGATGGTGGGATAGAAGTAGGAGAAGTCTCATTACCATCGTTAGTGGAGGAGGTTGTATCCAGGTTCGTCGTCGTCGTGGAAGGAGGGGCGTTGGTATCTGCCGACGTGGTAGAAGAATTCGACGGGATCAATGTATCGGGTGGAGGGGTATCCTGACGTTTGAGTAGCCGGAGAGGAGGTTGTGCGACTGTTAATTCAACAATGCAAATATATTGTCAGTTCAAACGCGTTCGTAGCTCCACTTCACATGCAAACATGGAAACGTTCAAACACTTCATGCACATTAGGAAGAAGAAACTAACCTGCTTTCCATTCCTGATGCTGACCTCGTTTCTGAGCCTTTAGTTTCTCTAGAGCGTTTGCACCGATACCGCCTGCAATAGCATAGAGGCTGGCATGGACCAGAGGGACAATGGTGAGAGTGAGAAGGGCTAATAGCCAGGTATTGAGGGTTGATTGAGTGAAATGCATCCTGGGATCTGCTGCTGCCGCTGCACTGTTTGCTTGGCGATGGGGCAACTCGCAACTGGATGAAAGGAAGATGAAGATATGTGATAAAGAAGTGCGGATTGCTTTAATTGATAGAAATTAATTAATTGGTTTGGATGGCCTGCTTTTACTTCATTGCCAGATCAGATCATATCATCTCATATCGCCGTTGCCAATGTCGTGTCTTTTTATTCTTTTCTTTCTTTCTTTCTTTCTATTTTAAATTAAACTGAGATATGCGACGAGAGGTGAAAGGACAGGGAGAGGACAGCTTCGAATGCTGTCTGTTCCAGAGGGCGAGCCACCCATATTATAACCAAACTAACTTAGTCTTAACTATTTCTTAACAGCTATGCTTAGGTACAAAGGTACTACGGTGCTAAGGCAGCAAGCACTGCTAGTAGTGGCATAGTGGTAGCAGTAGTAGGAGCAGAGCATCCTAAAAGAAAGAAAGAAAAAAGCCCTTCATTCGTTCGATCGGACTGTATGGAGGCAGCGCCCATGATCGGAATGATATGCTCGCAGTGAACATGCATTCAGCCCAGCTGTGCAGATGTGGCCGGGCTTCCAATACGGCCCATGTCCCTGTCGTGGCCTTGCGCCTGGCGTCCGTCTCTAGTTCTGTCCAGTTCTGTCCATTTTGGTCCAGTTTGGCCTTCTTCTGGACCGCATCCGAATGGACTGCCCGGCCCAACCTCCAGCATCATCCAGCAAAAAACTACGGTAACCTCCAGTAACACCCGTCCAAAAATATCATCGTCCTTGGATGTTACGGGCAGGTGGAGAGTTATTCGATAAAACGTGTTTACATTTTGGCTTCAAGAATAACAAACCCGGAGCGAGAGGCTGGTGTGAAGTTTTGCTTCCGGAACTGGCTAGAGCTCGCTCCAAATCGACGCTATCGCTGCCCGCGAAGAACGCCTCACGACTGCGTGGCAACAACATATCTGTGCGATGTATGGTCGGTCTTACATCCTGATGTATGTATCTCTACCTGGTGCTTGGTCGGTATACAGTAAGTACTCTAAAGGCCAAAAAAGGCTTTAAATTTTTATTTTATGTATTCATAAACTTTTCAGTCTAAAGCAGCATGCGCATGTAACAGCTCGATAGCCAGTTAGATCCCGTCGAGTCGACTTTTGAGAAGACCCTCCTCAAGCATCCTGCAGCCAAAATATGCACCAGCCCGTAACCATTCGGGGAGAATAAACTGCACCACCTTTATTTCTTATTTCCAGTGATGCTCGTGTTAGCGTATTAAGTTTTTTATGATACCACCTCTAATACAAGCCTAAACGGTACCCATACACACTCATGTAACATCTCATAGTGTATATCCCATGCTTTTTAGCAACCACAGACTAAGTTGATTAGACCTCGTCAGTTGTTAAAACCTACTAATAAAATGCCTAAAAAAAGATTTTGATTTTTTTTTTGCCCCGAGATCGCCCGAGAACAGGGGAGGCCAAAAGAACTACATGTACATGGAACAGCTTGAATAAAAACAAAGTAAACCTGTCGTATCAGATCATAACGGCAACCTGATCCGCATAAGAACGCCGGAAGAGATCACAATGTAACAGAGAAAGAACACTCATCCAATAATAGCTAAGACCAAATCTCTACAAAAACAGCAGGAGGAATCAAATGAAATATAAATAAAAAAACATCTTGGGAAGATACGCAGAATATAAGTCCTTGCTCGATTCATGATCCTTCCTTTTAGACAGATCGATGTTTCGAAAGTGTCAAAACAAAGATATGACCGCGACGAACCAAAATTGGAAATTTACCAAGAAACAAATATTAAAGGTCAAGTTTCCAAACGCCTGCCCTGCTTGCTAAGTGTAGGGAATCAATAAATTAACAAAAAAAAGTGGAAAATGTTGAATCCCTTCGTCAAAAATAGCAAAATGCTATAAATATAACGAAAAGAAGGCATGTGTCGTCGGACCGAAAACAAAGCGCGAGGTTACCGTTTAGATGAGAGCACAGTATCGCCTTCAGCACCTAAGGTCGATGCCGGACTTGCAGTATCCTTTTCTTTCTCCTTCTCAACCTTCTCTTTCCGCTCGTTGATTTTCCTATGCAGCCAGCCGATCGCACCGAGGTTTTCAGGGTTCGTCTGGTGGTGCCCACTCGCACTCGCACCTCGCTGCGGCAAAGTTGTTGACTCCTTCGATACATCCCCGGCCTTCTCACCACCCACGGAATGACTACGTTGTCGGTTTTTTGAGTTTAAAGAGTTGGTAGAGCCATTAGGATTTAAGGGTTTAGGATACGGTGGAGAAACCAAGCCTGATAGCTTGTCGGCTGTTGAAGAGGAACCAGAACCAATATTCAACTTATGGGCAGATTTGCGCCAGATTGATTTGTGCTTAGGTTTCTCCCCTAGTTTCGCCTCTTCGAGCTGAGAAGATTGCGACGATAAAGACGATGTTTGGGAAGGGGTTTGCGAGATTTGCTGGACCAACGATGCGGTGGATGCAGATTGAGCCCCCTTTGAATGGGGAGCATTCATGTGATTTGGTGCCTCTAGTTGCTTTGACTGAGTTTCTGTCGGTGTGGATAATTGTATTTGGGCTTGGAAAGAAGGGTTGCTGGGTTCCTGCAGGGGACTCGAGCCATTTGATGTTGGCGGGGAAGCGGAGATCGGGAGTAAAGGTGGTTGTTGGGTTGCTGGGTTGGCAGGTGGTGGAATTGCTTGAGCGGCAACTGGTGCTGATGGATGCGAGATATTACCATTAAGAGATGCTGTGGAGGATTCGGCTGACGGATTTTGACTGCCAGGTAGCTTCTTCTTTCTAAGTTTATTTGAAGCTTTCCTCTCGGTTTCATTGCCAGGGGAACGTGAAAAGTACGAAGAAAACCCTCTCTCCTTAGTAGGTGTTTGCAATGGATGAGGTGTGGTAGGTTGATTTGAAGTCGATTGTGCTCCGGGGCTCACGGGAGGCTCAATGGGCGAAACCATTTCTGAGAAGTCCGATGTCAACTTCTCGCCGAGGCTGTTTGTATGTGCCGGTACCGATTCTAGTTTGTGAGTAGATTCGTGTTGCTCGGTTGTGTGATGGATTGGAAGTGCAGAGGCTGTTTGCTCCGGATTCTTACTGTCGGGAACGTCAGCATCAGGGCCGATTCCTTCCGTCATCTGAACCTTTTGCGGTGTTCTGGGGGATGCAGGCATGCGAGGAGACTGTGGCGTTCTGGGTGGGAAAGTGGGGGTTGTTGCGGAAGGGGAACGGCTCTTCGAGGGTACAGTATTGCTTCTTGCCAACCCGACTGGGCCAATCACTGGGCTGGATAGTGATTTTCTCGAAGATGTCGAGTTGTGGCGCTGTATACCAAACTTTTTGACTGACTCGGCCCCCGCGCTAGCGTTCGATGGGTGTCTGTCAAGACCACGTTTAGACGGACTCCGACTTGGTGGATCTGATGGCTGGTAACCTTCACTCGGTACCTTAACATCATCGTGATGATCGTTATCATCCGAACCTCTCATTCCGAGCAAAAAGTTATCCTGATTTATTATCAGAAATATCAATACGTCTTGCGAAAGTCGGTAATCGGCAGGCGACATTTCGTGGTCAGGATGCGATATTATTCCTGGCTGAAAGATTGCGGCGAGATTTGGTGCCGGCATCAGGTTGACGTCCGATTTTGAAGAGAAAACCGCGAGCAAATCGAGTATGTAAAGGAGAAGCTGGCGGTTTAAAGGAGGTAGCTCACTAATGAGACGTTGATAAGTCTTGATCGCATCGGGTTCGTCTATAGTTCCTTGACCTTGCAAAGGCTGTCTGAACTTGTCATAATAATCCAAGGGAATTATCGGTTCCGGTAACTGGTTCAGGTAGCGCCTCAAGATGTTCGCAGCATCGTGTACCGTATACCCTGCCCAATCCAGGCCCTTCCCATACTTATCTGGGGAGTTGAATATTACCTGTAGATCCTTGATTCTTTTGGCCGAGCCGCTCAGACGAAATATACCCTCGACATCAGTAGCTACACTTGCAGATTAGCTTGAGCTCCTAGGCGAATGGCCAAAGATTCTTGGAAAAGCAAACCTTTGTCTTTGAGGAAGACGCCACATTTAGCTATGACGATCGGGATGTATCCGTAGATGAACGAGTTACCGTTCTGATCGTTCATGCTAATCGCGACCTTCGCATATTTTATGCTCTCCTGTAAAGGAACACCAAATATCCCTGGGGCCTCTGGTCATTGTTTTGACTATTGTTAGCATCCGGATGCACATTAAAATGATTGATTGAAGCGGGGGTATGCATATGTGTGCGGTTTTGATATCGGCCATTAGCCGCGACAACGGCAAAGGCGGAGATAGTACCTTCTTTGGGTTGCTCCTCTTTCTTTGGGTTTCCTTTCCCCTTGAATTTATCCCACCATGTTGCCAATGATACCTTTGTCGGCGGGGAAGCCGGGGTTGGGAACGGCTGCCCATCTGTCGCTGAGGACATGGTTGGGCGTTGAGCGCGACAACTCTCACGCGGAGGTTTTGGTTGGTTGACGCTGTGTACGTGCTAAGGTTTAGGTTTCTTGACCGCCAATATTATCGTTGTTTGGCTTCGTTAAGAGCTTTAGAAGCGTGAAGAGTATTTGGTCGGTCGGTCTAGTAGCTGCGAGGAGGCCTATGCCCAGAGACTGGTAGGTGCTGATGGTGGGCTGTTATTCTTTGTTGTCATGTCAGCTCTAGAAAAAAGGATTGGAGGCGGTGAACCAAAAACGGCAACATCGTCAGAGGGGAGCAAGGAACAACAAGGGATGGCGAAGATGACAAAAGCCAAGGGAGCTGAAGATGGAGCTGAAGACAGACATACAGAGTTCTGTGCGCGATGGCGACAGGCGGTGAGGGTTATTATTGAGGAGGAGGAGGAGGAGAAGGAGGAGGAGGAGGAGAAGACGAGTGGGAAATGTGTGTGAAGTGCGGAGTGTGGCGGCGGCGGTTGTGATGTATGTGCGTCGATGCTGGGGGGTGGTGTTGGTTGGTGGTAGAGGTGCCACTTGAGAGGACGACGTTGAGTTGAGTAGAAACGTCAACATCCAACATCCGATAGTTATCTGATATCCAATCTCAATATCAAATAATACAAACTCTGAAATCGAGTATTCAAGTTGTTGAGGCGAAGATGGAGCAAATATAAATATAAATATAAAATATAAAAACAATACCCCAAAAAAACGGAGAACTTGTGCGAAAGCAGCAGCGGCAGTGGCGAGCGAAATCTGGGGGGACAGGAAAAGCAGGCCTGTATCGATAGCGGAGTGGATGGTTGCCCAAAGGTATAGATACGTACCAGGAGACTTTTACTCTTCTCACTCTTTTTATTGAACAAGGGAGAGAAACAATATCGAATATCAAATATCAAATATCAAAATTTTCTGAACTAGTGGAAGTGCTAATACCGTTCCGATACGTTTCTATCTGATCGAGTTTCGCGACACTTCTAGCGCTCTACCGTGATATATAACAATATGCTAGGTGTACTTCAGACATGGTGTGTACTAGCCAGTACTTGTCTGCTGTCCTCCAAGATTCAAAATTGTGATCTATTCTTGGATGCAGCCTCTTCCCCCGCAAGCAGGTAGGTCACCAAACACTGTGTCCCCCGCCAGGGTTATGGGTTGGATGACCAAGAAAATCTGCTTCAAAGGGTCCTTTTCCTGACCTCCATCCTGTCCCGGTTTTTTTTCCTCTTCCACCTGGACAAAAGCAAAAAATAAACAAAAAAAAGTGAGCCACTGTATTTTTTCACTGTCATCTGCAGCGAGGCAGGACGCAAGTTATCTGGCACCATGTGCGAAATACGGTCCTGTAAGCCGTGGTCTCGTGCCGTTTCATGCCTCGCTCCTTTGAGCGCCCAAAACGGATTTTTATTTTTTATTTTTTATTTTTTAATTTTGGATCGCGTTTGAAGCTGGCAGGTTTTGGCGCACCAGACCTTGTATGCCTCACAATACGCCACATCAAAAAAAAGGCGGAGGCCTGGGGACTTTGACGGCGCGATGACATAATGCTGCGAAAAAATGTGAAGGCCGAAGCTGCCATCATGAACTTTTTCCGTCCGCTGGCGGGTATCGGCGGCTTCAATCGTGCGCCACTCGGTGGTCCGTTCGTGAAAAAATTTATGCGTACTATCTTCGCTATGTCGCCTACGCCTCAAACAAAAGCTTTCTTTGACGAGCTAAGACGGGAATTTCTGGCGATGGGTGAAACCTCGATGTTAGACTTTTTGTGAGGCTCCAGGTAGTGTGTTGCGTTATCGATAACACACTTTTCAGTCCTGGTCTGGTCTCACGAGCGACATCTTTTGACCCGCATCTCGAACAATTCCTACTCCACCATCACTCTCAATTTAAACATAGTAGCCCTCCGAGTGTCGCCCTTGCCACAGCATAGAAACCATGGATGGGTACATACAGGCCTCTCGCTCCATCGAATCAATACACTCAGGCTAACAAAACTGTTCTAGCCTAACTGCCGCCGAGCAACGCGAGTTTCAAGGCGTCGTCGAAAAGCGCCAGATGAGGGAGTTCATGCAAATGTACTCCAACTTGGTCCAACGTTGCTTCGATGACTGCGTGAACGACTTCACTTCGAAAACTATGAACACCAAAGAAGAAGGCTGCATCTCGAAATGCGTCGATAAATGGCTAAAGGGTACCGAGAGAATGGGCCAACGATTCGCTGAACAAAAGTATGTTGCTAATGAGAAGAGGTATTGGGGATATTCTGACTGACTTTGGTACTTCTCGCACAGCGCCGCCATGATGCAGGGAGGCGGTCCATTAGCTGGACCTAGGTAGTTGTACATGCGGCAGCATTTTCATATTCGATTATCTTCTCTCAAGAAGACATTACCACGCCACTCTGTATTATACTGTAGCCTTCTATGATCTTTATGCGAATATATCGGGACTTGAGGAAGTTATATTTTTCACGAGGGTGTACATTTAAAGCGGTGGCTATGCTTTATCAACTTTGTTTGGGACTCTGATCTGGTCGCATTTGCTATCCCGCTTATGCCATACGCCGTACGTCTTCAATCTGGAGACAAATGTGGCTCATGGAAGAATAAGAAGACAATGAATGAATGAATGTCACAGCAACTTTTACACCTAGTGGAAACACAAGAGAACGCTAGACGAAACGGGCACGCCATTTCACATCATTACTAATACAACCGATAAGTCGGTATCAATTTTGTACGACTGAATAGAAGAAAAAGTACTCGACGATAGAGACTTGATCTAATGCTGTGACCACTCAATGGTGTTTAAATCCACACCTTCTTGGACCAACTCCCAGAGAGGGCTTAGCTCTCTCAAGAAACCAACTCTGTCTCTCACAGCGCTCAAAACGTAATCGATCTCTTTCTCTGTTGTAAAACGGCCAATGCCAAACCTGATACTAGAATGGGCAGAATCTATCACCAGCAAAGCGTTAGCATTTAACTATTCATGTTGTCGATCCTATAGTTCTAGAGCATCTTACCATCACTGTTCCCAAGTGCTCTTAGGACATAACTTGGCTCCAAACTGGCCGAGGTACAGGCTGATCCGGAACTCAAGGCAATGTCCTTGAGCGCCATAAGAAGAGATTCCCCTTCGACATACGCAAACGAAACGTTCACACATCCTGGGTAGTGCCTATTTTCATCACCATTCAATGTTGTGTGCTCCATCGCCAAGAGACCATCTTTGAGCTTTTTTGATAGTCGGCTAACATGGTCGTGGTCATACTATTTATGCAAAAGCCAGTCAGCAGATTGCCACCAAATATAGCCAATAAATAATGTCTAGAATAGCGATGAGAGCTTGAATCCTCAGTACCCCTGCGATGTTCTCATTGCTCCCTCAGAGACGCGTGGTCAAGCGCGTCCCCAACGAGGGTAGCTCAGCCCAATTTGAAACTTTCTTTCTTTTTTTTGGATATGGTTCGCGTATTCATCATAGGATCTCTCTCTCTCTCTAGTAAATAATGTGATAGTCCGGAGTAATTCCATTCTTACCTGAAGTTCTTCTATTGCAATCCTGCAAGCTTCACCCAGTCCAATAACTAGCGGAGCCGGTAGTGTACCGCTTCTCAACCCTCTTTCTTGTCCGCCACCAGTGATCAAGGGATCAAGCCTGACTCTTGGCTTCCTTCTTACGTAGCAGGCACCAATTCCCTTTGGTCCATATATCTTGTGGCCAGAGATGCTCATCAAATCCACGTTCCATTTGTTCACATCGACAGGGATCTTGCCTACTGCTTGTGCAGCATCGGTGTGGAAGAACACCTTTCTAGCCCTGCACATCTGCCCTATTTCTTCAACCGGCTGGATGACACCAATTTCGTTGTTTACCGCCATAATGGATACTAGGGCCGTGTCAGGCCTCAGTGCATTCTCAAGATCTTTGAGGTCGATGAGGCCATTTTTCTGTACGGGGAGATAAGTGATTTCGAAGCCTTCATCTTGTAAATGACGGCACGAATCGAGGACACATTTGTGCTCGGTTTGCGTGGTTATGATGTGCTTCTTTTTGGCCCCGTAGAACCTAGCAACACCCTTCACTGACATGTTATTGGACTCGGTGGCCCCTGAGGTAAATATAATTTCTTTGGGGTCGGCTCCGATAAGTGACGCAACATGGGCTCGAGCGACTTCAACTGCGGTATCTGTTTCCCATCCGTAGGCATGGGTTCTTGAATGCGGGTTCCCGTACTGGCCAGTCATGTACGGTAGCATGGCATCCAAAACTCTAGGGTCCGTAGGTGTAGTAGCTTGCATGTCGAGATATATCGGACGCGATCCGGAATCCATTATGGTGGCTTGCTTGAGAATACCTATACATTTCGTTTTAATTCCGTCAGAGTAATGCTTTTACTCCATGAATATTATAAGATGGAATGATGAACAAACCAGCTTCAGGGCTCATCATGGCTGCCGGGTCTATCGCTAAGTTAACCGGTGGTCTTCCTATCGAAGCCTGGTGATCGAAAGACTCTTCAAGCTTGATAGAGGTTTCGACGGCAGACGTCGGTTTCGTCCCCTTGACGTATGTCCGTTTCGACGCAACATCGCCCGAACAATAAGCGGTGAGGCCAGGCCGAGCAGCCTTCGGTGTACACAGAGAGTAGTGTCGTTGCCGTAATTGATTGCTATGGCATGTATTGTCTCGATGCAGGCAGTACCGAACCGTGGGGATAGACTGGTGAGGTGAGAGAGTTCGCGCTCCAAGTAACGGCCATGCCGTCGAGGAAAATCTTCGAGCCGATCGCGAGGGTATCGAGGCCATTTGTCAAAGATTGAAGCTCCTAAAGGGCTTCGCTTTAGAACTAACTGTTCAATAATATATGGTGTATCCCCCAGAGTGCAGATGAAAAAAAAAATAGCTACAGAAGGAAGAAGGAAGGCAAATGTCGGTTGCCGATTGATAGTGGGTTGTGCTAAGATGTGATTCTAACATTTATAGCCGACCACCACTCGGATTTAGCACAAGTCTGTCCGTTCACCGCGATTTGCAAGAGAGAAATTATATCCAGCAAGTATTAATGTCGGATGCCTCTTATTAAGATTTGTAAAAGAAAGCAAAAAAAAGCCATTAAAAAATCGCTCTAGATCCAGGTCATAATATTCAGTGCCAAGAGACTTGAAGTTTATCAACGAATGTACACTTATTTGGAAAGAGAGCCCAGAGAATGGGTGAAGGCTAACAGAAAGACTCCCTTTTTCGACCAACGAACTCCATTTATTTGAACAGAATGAAAGAAGACTTTGAAACAAACTAGGGAAGGGTGACCAGGGCGAATTGGGCTTAGTAAAAAGAAGAAAATGGTAGCCCCAAAGAGTAATACCATCAGAGACAATGCCATTTCTCTTAATTGAGCTTGACATAATTACCTATATTTTCGCGGCCATTAGAATATTGCTTGACAATACACAATCGATGGATATCAAAGGAGTATTTACCAGGGAACTGCCCAGTCTTGCCGTGTACTTTTCCTGTCCACCACTCATTATCATTCGCCGTCCGCTGGATGATCTCAATGACGTCGTTTGCTGAGAAGCTAAGATCGCCTTCCGCTTGAGCTTCATAGTCGTACAGCGCCGTCACAGTTTCAACAGCCGGCGCGGCTGCGGCGGCGAATGCTTTCGGCTTAGGCTTTGGTGGTGGTGGTTTCGCCTTTGCCTTTGCGATGGCTGACATCCCTAAACTTGTTTCACCAGTTGCTGTGGCTGAACTATACGGCGGGGGCGGGGTTTCCGCTGATGCGCTCTCGGAGGCCTTCTTGTACTTGCTGGCTTCCTCCTTCTTCCCATACTTGGCATTTCTGGCGCCCAACTTTGATGCAGTTTGCCCGCTAGTCCTGAAGTGAACTATTGTCAACTGTTCTGCCTTTTCCTGGATATCCCCACGTTTCTTATTAAAGGCTTCTTCGACATCCAGCGTGAGATCGAAATATCCGATATTTATAGCTTGCATCTTCTCGTGCAGAGTGTAGAAAACGTTGAGTTGCATGTAGTAGAAGGATTGGAATAATGGTCGGATGAATTCCCTTTCGAGTGTGAAGAGTTTGGGAAGCTCTTCTTTGAGTAACTCGTTGAAATAGTTGAATTCTTGCGTCGAATTCTCAAGCTCGCTTTCGACTTTGTACACCGCCTTCTCGTCCTTCAGCGTTTTCTCTTTCTTGTCCTGCAGCTTCTTAAGACTTTGACGATGCCGGTCGTAGTCTAGTTGCTTATGCTGCCTTTTTGTCAGGGATTTTCGGATGATTTTGACTATCTCCAACAGCTCGTCGGCAGGTTTGATGATTCTAGTTTCGATCATTTCGAGTTCCGGTGACAGTGTTTCTTGCAAATCATGGACGATGGCCTCATATTCTTCGCAGGCTCGGATACCTTCGGGGTTTCCTTCGGCTATAACACTATCTGGGTCCGACATACGACCAGATATCGGCTTATAGATTTCCTGTATAGATTTGCTGAATTCTATCTGGTGAGAAAGCATGGCTGTGTGACCGAGATGTCAGCATGAGGTTTCCGGGGCCAGGGATACATGCGTCTTAAGGTGGTCGTGGCTTACAATTGATAGCATCGAAATATCTAAATAGCAAGGGAAGGGAAACGCGATCAGCTATCAACTATTCATCGAAGCAGTTTAGGAAAGGTAGTAAGACCGGCATTCTTACTTTTTGGATTCATCGTGTAGCTTTTTTGTTTCCTATGTTGAAAAGTGGCATTAGCAGATAGGATCGGTAAGGTTGTACAACCGAGCGGAAGCAATCGGCGACATACTGTTTCCAGCTCCTGGAACCGTCTTTCAGCATCGATATATACGGGATCCTTTGTATTTTCGCCCTAAGTGCCGGATGGTTCCCTTTGTTAATTCGGCGGGTTTATATTTTAGGGTTGAAGTCGAGGAATTGATGGTCTTACAATGTTGAACTTGGCCTTGAAAGTTTGCGGCGCCTGTGATTCGAGAAATCAGCACAAAACCACGAAAACCTCGGGTAAGAGAGTGATACGGACCCGAGAGACGCTTTTGGAGAAGCCTTTCCAGCTCATGTGTTTGGTAGGACCTGTGATTCCGAGTCGGAAAGTTGGGAGAGGAAGAAGAGTAAGGGTAAAAATAAGGTTGCGGGGTTGGAAGGGAAAGAAGAGCGAGGCGAGCTGCTAAGGATGTGAAGTCGTTGTTTGGTCGAGCGATCGAGGATACGTTATGTGTGATGACGCAACGAGAGTGCTGAAACCCTTCCCTTGTCCTTGCTTCGTACGCTTCGTATATAGATATAAGTAAGTGCTTAAGTATAGGTTTCGCACTTTAGGCAGCAAACACGGATATTCTGAGAGTATAATAGGATCGAGTGGCTATGGTGGCTTGAGCACGCGGGGGGGCGTGAGGGAAACGAGCAGCAGCGGGGTGGAGTTGGTGGACAGAATGGCAGGTCGGATGGGAATGTCTTGAGAGAGATAGATTCTATTATTATATTGTTCTCTTGGCTGTGAAGAAGGAGAAAGAGGAGTAAGAGTAAGAGGAGGAGGAGGAGAGGAGGTATGATATAATTATAATATATACTACTACCGAGTAATATCTGACGATGCGAATTGGTTCGAATCGAATTGAATGAATGTATAAACGAATGAATAGCTAGATGAATGAATGAATGAATGGCGGGGCTCAGCCATGACGACCGGCCGTTCGACACAGCCTCACTTCCTTCTTACCTGACAGCTCTCCAGCTCTCCAGCTCTCCAACTCTACAGCTCTACAGCTCTACCGAGGAAGTATCTACACACACACACAACCACCGTTAAATTGAAGCACTGAGTATTCGGTTTGTCGGACGTTATTAGTTAACCGTCCCGGGGCCGGTCACTTCGATATCGTTGATATTATTACCTCCATCCGTCATGTCGTGTTAAGTGGCCGCTTGGGCGCTCCCCACCACGAATCCTCCCATCTACCAGACTACTAGTATCTCCACTCTTCATCGCCATCTTCTCCTCAGCTACAAGGAAGGAGAAGAATACCAGCAAATGTCTGCCGACTTGGCCCCGGAGCTGCTCCGGTGGTTAGCGACCGTCCTAGCTCCCGTGTGTATCATTTCCCCCATATAATATAAACACAAAATCATTACCTGAAGCATCCAAAAGGCGTCCATCGCTAATACTTTGCGCATAGAAATATCACAGTGTCAACCGAACTTACTCCGACGTAGCTGCTCTCCTTCACCTCTATCGGTCGTTATCGCCAAAAACGGACGTCTATAGTACGTTCTCCTCTCCGGTCGAATAGCACCCGCCTCGCTGACAACTCTCTCTCTCCGAGTGTAGCTTACGATGACGGGAGGTCTGATTTGCTGCTATGCCTGCAGGGCACACTGCCAGTCTCCTTTCGAGGAGCTACCTACAATATACCCTTGAACATTTGGGTTCCGCATCAGTATCCTAATATCCCCCCGACAGTAATGGTCGTTCCTGGGAAGAACATGGGAATTCGTCCTACGATTAATGTTGATACGAACGGCCGAAGCTACCATCCTTACTTGGCCTACTGGGCTCAAAACCCGGATGTATGAGGAAGCCTCTGGCTCGTATAATTGCACCCGAGCTGATCTATCCTTAGAAATCCACTTTAGTAGATCTGTGCAGCGAATTGAAGACCGTATTCGGCAAGGAACCGCCCTTGTATTCGAAACAGCCTCCCCCAGCTACTCACCCACAAGCTGGCCCGGCGACACCTCCTCCACGGCCACCTCTCCCGCAGGAAATAGAAGCACAGCGGGCGCATACACACCCTACAGCGGCTACTCCGCAGCAATCAAACCAACCTCCTCCTCCTCCACCGCCAAAAGCCGAACTCCAACATCAAGCGCTGGCTGCCTACGCATATACTACAACTCCACATCTCTACGCGCCTCAGACCCAGTCAGCTCCTCAACCAGTCGCCTCTCCTCCAACACAACCTCCACAAAGCAACAAACATGGCGCTCCTGAACGACCAGTTTTACCACAAAAGGTCCCTCATGAAGAAGCTCGGCCTGCGTACCCGGGTCCGGATCCAGCTTATCAGCAGCGAAGTCAGACCCAGGCTCCACCTCCACCTCCACCTCCACCTCCACCACCAGTTCCTCCAATACCCTTGCCTGTCAGGAACTCTATAGCAGGACCACCCGATGCCCATCGGCCTCCGCTTTCCAGATATCAGCAACCTGCATCACCGCCACCCACTGGCCCTCCTCAACATCACTGGTCGCCTCAACTATCACCGCATGCTCATAGGCTTTCCGGCCAATATGACGTACCAACTAATCGATTTCCTATATCTCAACCTGTTAGCCCACGGCCGATATCTTTCCATGGTTATCCTAATCATCAAGCCGCCAGCGGACCGTCGAAACTAGGCCCTCAACCCGTTATTTCCTCGCCGAAGCCAAAATTCAATCTGCTAGACAGTGACGATGCGAGCATGCTCCCGATTTCGGCAGCAAGCGCCGTACCGCCACCCTTACCACCCAATCCCGAGAAAGACCGACTAATAAACGAGATTGCAAAGGTTCTACAGCAAAAAGCGGAAGCTGCTTCGACGAAAACTGGAGCATCGTTGGAACAGACTGCATCGCAGGCCGAGGCGATGGCGAAAACAGAGGCTTATATGGAACGAGAGCGGATAGAGTTGATACGGATAAACGACATGTGCGAGAAAGACCAGAGGATACTGAAAGAGAGGATAGCGATGGCGGATGACTTGATAAGGGATGTCCGAGACCGTGAAGCGCCGAATATTGATGCAGTCGTTGTTGCGCCAACCGTCGTGCACAATCAGTAAGGCCCGTTCCTCATTTGAAAGCTGATTATTGACTCTTGCTGACTGCCTTTCCCCGTAGGTTGTATGAGTTGGTGACGGATGACATGGCGATCGAAGATACTATTTATGTTCTTGGGAAGGCGTTAGATAAAGAGCGAATCACTTTGGATGTTTTCTTAAAGGTAGGTTTTGACTTCAAGTCTATGGCATACATGACGGCGCCCTCTTTTTAAGGAATTACGGTTATTGACCGCTGCGACGTACACAGCACACGAGAGCTCTGGCAAGGGAACAGTTTATGAAGCGAGCGTTGGTCAAGAAGATATCGAAGCAAATTGGGATGGCATGACGTGATCGGCCATATTTTCTATTCATGTTATTGCATCTACAACAAACTATACACATGCGGAGTTTTGATTCTGGAAGGGTTCTGAGAGGGTTGAAACTTGAGACTATTCTCCTTCTGGAACGGAGCATATAAGAAAAATATTCTTGGAGAACATTTATATCGAGTATAATACAAACTCGTTGGAACGGAGTTGAAAATCTAACTAACTAACAACGAATCGCTGAAGCAATATCGAATACTATTATTCGGGGTCATATTGAACGAAAATAACTGCTCCAAGGAGCAAAAATCCTATGCGCAGAATATACAAATCTAAGCAATTTGTGCTTGAGATGCAGGTTCGGACTCCTTGAAGGGATTCGGTTTTGCCAATTCCTTCTCGATTGTCGATGCTAGCGAAAGTGGGGCTGTAGTCGAGGCCCATCTGTTGACGACCTCACCGTCTCGGCTGATAAGGAATTTTTCAAAGTTCCATTTACTGTAGCGCGTCGTCAGCAAGATCTTACCCTGTGCGGTAGATATTATATATGAGATCGGGAAAGGAAGAAAGCTTACATTAGCTTGAGTCCCAGAATACCCGACTTTTGTTTTTTCAGGAATCTGTATAAATGAGTTTAGCTTTTAGAATTTGACGGCCAGGAGGGAGAAAGATGAAAACGCATGGAGACGTACTCGTATAAGGGATCAGCGTTAGAGCCGTTGACATCGATCTTGCCGAGGACGGGGAACTTGACGCCGTAGGTTAAGGTGCAAAAAGAGGCTTCTTCCTCAGAGGAACCGGGCGCCTGGCTGCCGAACTGATTGCACGGGAAGCCGAGCACGACCAATCCTTGATCTTGGTACTGGGCGTAAAGCTTTTCGAGGCCTTCATATTGAGGTGTGAAACCGCATTTCTAGCATGATTTCGCACCTGTTAGCGATACAATCTTTTTGATTTTTGATTTTTGAGAAAGCAGTAGGAGGTGGTGGTGTTGGTGGGGTAGTACCGAGGCGACGTTGACGACTAGGACGACCTTGCCTTTGAGCTGGGCGAGGTCGTAGGGTTCGTTCTTCTTGTCGAGGGGCTTGAAACCGTAGAAGCCGAGTTCGGTGGCGGAAGACATTGCAAATGAGGAGACGTGAAAGTTGCGACGGGAAGAAGCGAGCTGCGGTTTGTATCGGGTGTCTGTGCGGGAGATGCGTGCGACGGGAAGAGGAAGACGGGGAGGAAGGGCGGTTCGGAGCAAGAGAGCAAGAGAGATATTTGAAGATGAAGAATGAAGATTGGCCAGACGGGAGGGCAGTCTCATGATATATATATAATTGTATATTTACTTAATATATATTATTATTATTATTATTATTATTATTACAGTTATACGAAGATACGACGCAAGGGGGCTAAAAAGGGTATACAATAGTTGGTTGGGTTACTAAGTGTACGCGGGCCTAGAACTTTCCGGCGCCGGGTCACGACAGAAGCACATGTCGGAAAGGCTCTTTTTTTTGATACTTTTACTGTTACAAACAAAATTCCTTACTCATCCATCTTTTTCTATACGATATGTATGTATGTATGTATGTACATACTTAAGTACGTACTTATGTACATATAAGGGCTTGGTTTAT
Organism: Dactylellina cionopaga; assembly: GCA_036971295.1. Classification (NCBI taxonomy): domain Eukaryota; kingdom Fungi; phylum Ascomycota; class Orbiliomycetes; order Orbiliales; family Orbiliaceae; genus Dactylellina; species Dactylellina cionopaga. Next base: position 2,311,670 of record JAJTTY010000006.1, read on the forward strand.
GCAACTGACTGACAGGTTTCTGGTGGGGTTTCATGGGGGAAGGCCGTTAATTGCATCTCTGAAGACATCGATGATGCAGATGGCCTCGGTTGAAATTCAATTGGTCTAACCGACTGGGATTCTTGTTTTTCTTTTCTTTTCTTTCTTTCTTCTTTCATTCCTTCTCTGCTTCTGAACGGTCAGGGACTACCAACCAGGGCAGGGCAGGCCGGCACAGGGGTAACAAGGAAAGAGGTCCGGCCTTCGGTTCCGTGTTAGGTAAGTTGGTAAGAACGGGCCAGCCGATGACATCTTTATTGTATCAGCAACTACAAAGTAAGTTATTTTAATATTTTAATATTTACGCATAAATTGAACATTAAATTAGCTTGAGCGTTTTCGAGTGAGTGAGTGAGTGAGTGAGTGAGTGAGTGATTAAGTACTTATTTATTTGTATAAATGTATATGACGATAATAAGAATGCTTTCGTATACCTCGCACGAGAAAGAGAGTTCTAACTAAAGAGCATACTTAATAGTAATAAGAAGAGTGTCTTTTTAATTTTTCTTGGTCGCGGGCAATGACATCAGAGCCAACTCTGAGTTCTGGCCACCCGTCAAGATAGCTACAGTCTAGTTACTTAGTTAGAGCGAGCTCTGATCAACAGCCACACTTACCGTTTCTCATCCTCATTCTCATCCTCATTTTCTCATTTCTATCTTTTGTTTTAATTTACCTAAATTTTTACCTACTTGAGCAATTGGATAACCGATTGATTACTGTAATTGAGCATTATTTTATTATTTAAGTATTTGTCTATCTGTCAATTCCAATGGGAGCAACAAGAATCCTTTCGGCACCGGCTCCTCCAAACTGGCTCGCTCCAGGTCACCTGCTCCGTCCGTCTCTGCACCATTCTTTATCTTATCCCCTCCTCTCTCTCCAACAATTACCATTCGCATTGCAATTGCGGATAACCCCCCTTTCCTCCTTCTCCTCTCTGGCGCAAAGAACAAGAAAGCGAAGTTTTTAGTTTGATTATTGAAAGAAAAAAGAAGAGAAAAAAGAAGAACAACAAACTGGGCTTTTTCTACCACCCTACAATGTGAAGCCCTGTCGGTATAAAGTACGAAACTGATTGCAACTAAGATATATTTACATATAAGAAACTAGAGAAGAAAAGAAAGGAAAGGAAAAAGATGGCAGCATCGAGGCTAGCTCAGAGGAAACGAGCGCCGGGTTTCATCCACCTGCCTCCTCTTCCTTCAATGCCCCCCGTTCAGCTCTCACGGGCAACAGCAGCAGCAGCAGCCGCTGCAGCTGGGGGAACAGGAGATGGTCACGCGGACACTCATCATCACCATCTGCAGGCGCTAAACGGTAGCAACAGCGCCAGCATGACGGCTAATACTAATACCAATGCCGCCACTGCCCTTCTTGCTTCTGGTTATAATAATAATATTAATAGTAATAACAGCAGCAACATGGCAGCATTGGGAATGGGCTTGGGAATGGGCATGGACGGGCAGCTGGACATCTCTTCCTCCTCCCCTTCTTCTTCCCATCCTGCAACTCCAACCGCTACGGAACAGAGACAGCAGCATTACAACAACAATAACGGTGCAACATCAGCTGTTGGTGGTGGTATTAATATTAGCAGTGCCCCCGTCGCTATTCCTCCTCTGCTTCGGGTCCCCTCTCCTTACTATTCTCCCTCTCAAATATTCCCACCTTCCTCCACAAACAAAAGCTACTTTCCAGCTTATCTTTCTCAATCGTCGTCGTCGGTGTCTTCTCACCAACCCCCACGAACTTCAACAGCTTCCACTGCCGCCGCTGCCCCGAATATTACCTCTCGCAGACCGCAAACTCCGCTGCTGCAACAGCAACAGCAACAACAACAACAACAACACTCCCACCAAACAACACCACCTCCTAAAACTCCCCGTTCTCCTTCGTTCTTCTCCGCTGGTGTCTCGATTACCTCGTCGCCTCGCTCTCCTCGGTTCTCTGTCGAACAATCGGCCTCTCCATTGGGCAATTCGTCCATGACGAGCAATCCCGCTCCCATTTCTCCCCTTTCTGGAAAGGCTCGGTCTTCAACCGCTACCTCAGCACGAAGCTATCACACTCACTTGGCCCAACAGCAACTTGCCTTCCAAATGCAACAACGGGAGCTCATATATCAAGCAACAAGAGCCGCCGGCAGCATGGGAGGACCCATCTCTCCCAGGCTAATCCCTCTCGGCTCTCCCGGTCCTGTAACACCTCTCACCCTAGAGGATAATCCGGCCGGTTACTTGATGATGCCAAGTTCTGGCCTTCTATCTCCTTCGCAAGTTCTTCAACTGCAGCAACACCATCTTGAGAAATTGGCCGCCGCTGCAGCTGCAGCTGAGCAAGCTGCTGTCGCCGAAGATAGTAAAACATCATAGCCTCTACGTTCTCTTTGTTTCTTTCTTTGTTTCTTTTTTCTTTTTTGCCCAGTCACTTTGATCGGGTATTCCCCGAGATCGCAATTCGGACATCCAGCAGAACCTCACATATCTTATAGGTAAAATCACGATCTGCCGTCTCTTGATTCGCCTGAAACTCTTGATATTGCAAATTGAATGCATGCATGCAGGACACCCCACGTTATCATTCGCTCTTCACCAGCCGTTCCTTCTCGGAATCTTGACGAATCAAACATGAATTGTCGTACCTCCGTTGACGGAGGTCAAACCGTCCCCCTTCTCTTCTTCCCTTCTCTCACTTTCGATTTAGTTCTTTGTCGTAATGGTGTTTAGTCATTTTTCAGTAACAAAAGAATGCATTTTAACGGCGTCCCGGACAGTAATTATTTCCGCGACAAAAAATTGGAGTTTTGTGTATTCTTCTTTTTTCTATACGTTTTTCATGCCAGTCACTCGTTTTGCATTTTGCATAGAGCTTTGATCCAATTAGATGAGAGGCTGCCGCAAGTCCGGCTCTTGGCCCGTTTCTGTATTCTATAGTTTCAACCATATACTGTATTTTATCAGATCAAGAAAATTGAACCCATAGCTACGGCTCTCGCATAGGACCTGCACCTTTCCGTTCTAACAACCGATACAAAGCAGAGACAAATGCGTTGTGTGACAGGTGAATTCTTTCCTCAACTTCTCGCGCAACACAACATCACAAGAAACCAAAAAAACCGAGTTAATTGACATCCAAAGACCTCCAAAGCCAGAGAGGCAATGTCTTCGTCTTCTTCGTCGCACCGCATACGCGGTTCCGCTCCTGCCGCCACTCAATCACAAACCCCAAAGGATGCTTCCAGAATCAATAGCTTTTTTCGCGCACCGAGGTTCATTCGAATTCTCTTTGACACATTCCCATTGTACACCTACCCAGTCGACCCACTCCCAACCTATGCGAGTGATATCCAAGAAACAACAGACAGCCTCTCCACTACGAATACGCTATATGTGTTCAGTCTTCCCAGGGACGCCCGGAATGGCGCGCCGTCGTTCAATCCAGCGTGTCTGAAGTGGCAGGTGCGAGGAATACCGATGAATACATGATTGTTCGTGTAGCTACTTTTTTATATTCTTTATTTCAAGAATGCTGGAAGTGTATATAACTCAGGATTTGCTGACTTTTCACCACAATGAGGTGGATTCTCTACTAGACATACATGAAGATCAGAGGCGTCAGCTTTCGTACCGAATCTTCGAGTAACCATGCTTCGCCCTCCGGATCCCTCCCGTTCATCATCGTCGAGCCGGAGTACAAGGCAGGCGCCGCCATGAGACAGCTCCCTCAGACGGTGCCCGCACCCAAATTGGGCCAATGGATAGAAGATATTGCTGCTGGTTCGGTCAACCAGATAAGCCCCGACTCTGCGGACTATCGAGCTTTCACAAGTCTGATAGACACGAGCATACGCGATGCATGGGTGAGCGCCTTCCTTTCGAGTTACTATTCCTTTTTAATTGTAATATCTAACTCTACCATTATATGCCTAGTTATATGCCTTGTACATCGACCCTATAAACCTAAAGACCATCACGGTCCCAAATTACACAGACTCGACACCAGTTTGGCCTATCAATTACATTCTCGGTTTGCAGATGCGACAGGCAGCTATCGACAGCATCCAGGGAAACGCTGGAACATCCAAAATTACCGGGAGGGATATTTACTCGAAAGCAGACGAGGCATGGGTCGCACTAGGTGCTTTGCTAGGGAACGATAAGTGGTTCTTCGGTGCCCAAGACGCCGGACTCTTCGATGCCAGCGTTTTCGCATACACCCATCTTATCATTAATCTGAATCCAGCCGGGAGCGGGCAGGATTTAGAGGTGGGTTTGAGGAAACATCAAAATCTAGTAAATCACGAACAGAGGATACGAAGTAGGTGGTTTCCATAAATTTGATTAAAAAATGGAATATTTCTTTTTCTTCCATCTGCAGCTATATCGATCTTTTGTATGTACAGACGAAAACCCGCATCTCAATGAACGATACTCTCATCCAGGTGAGCTATAGTATTGATCCCCCTCTTGCTTTGACATGATATCTCAGCATTCAAGAAAAATCTACCCCTTGAACTTTAGCACCATCCCAATGTGCATCTTCACCCCAATCCACTTGTCCGCGCGCTTCCCAAATTGGTTTGCGTGCTCGGTATCTCTCGGCCCATCATCGCTAACCTCTCCGGATAATGAAAACCCGTGTCTCTCTGCCGCGTCCAATATCTCCTCTTCCGGATGATTGATTGACACCGGTCTGATCTTCTTCCCAGTCGAAGGGTCCAGGAACCCCGCGCTGGACAGAAGACCCATTTCCGCATGCATGTTTGTCAGAAGCAGCCAACCGTCTGGTTTCAAGACTGCCCTGGCGATTGCGAAGAATACGTTGATATCGAGGTGCTCTATGACGAGAGTGGATATCACGCCGTCGACTCTCCCACCGTAGTTCTTATCGAGGGTCTGCTTGAGATCGGAGACGCTTCCATCCTCTCCGTTGGGGAAGATTGTGAGATCCTGCATATATACTTCCACTCGATCCTCCAAGTTGGCATCGGTAGTTTTCTGCTTGAGTTTGTCGAGCATCCCCTTGGAATTATCGACAGCGATCACTCGCGCTCCTAGATTTGCGAGCTTGAGAGTGTTCCGGCCGGTACCAGAGCCTAATTCAATCACTACGGGAGATGTAGAGGATATGAGCTCAGGGAGGCGCGCATCAACGTATATGTCATCAAATTGCTGGAGAACGTTCCCGTCGGTATCGTAGACTGCTGCCCAGAGGTCGTAGGCGTCCATCGTGGGTATGTTCTGGGGATTCGAAGAGGCTGTAGAATCCATGTTTTGGAGCTCAGGAATTCAACGTAATAGCAGACTTTCGTTTGTACAAGTGAAGATATGAGAAAAATGTAGTTTATATGTTTTGGGATGTTTTTTTCTATTTGATTATGACTGGTTGTGGAATGGATGCGTTTTATACCTTCATCGTGATCAACTATAACTTGAAAACCAATTGGTTGTATGGAATATTTCGTTGGTCAATCAATCAACTAGTTTGCCCGTAGTATGCATAATGCAAAAAAAACAGCTATGAGTTGAATTTGTGTCATTAGGAGTCATCAGGACTCAATCGGCGCTTGGCAGAAATCGGATATCTGCGGGAGGGACTTTTATGCCATCTGCGGACTGATATTATATCAGCACCAAAACTCCAAACTATAATTTCTAGATTTCGATACTCATGTTATCCAAACTAACATTACTTTTTTTTCTCCTCTTGGCCCAAGAGGAGCACCCACAGCGTTCAAGCAATTGAGGAGGATAATAATCATTAGGATTCACAGAAAAAAGAATATTATGAAGTTTGAATCGATGCCAATGCTAAAATAACGTTATTTCTGCTTGGCGGACGAATTCTCATTTGCCGCTGGTACTATGTTCGTATCGAAGAGCCAAGGATTACGTGTGATGTCCAGGACAATCCCTTCAGTCCCCTTCAGATAGTAACTGAGGAGCCTTTGTTTCTGTTTTATGGTTCTGCATCTGGGTGTTACAGAAGGGCCCTTCAGCTGCGATTCCATGATTTGGACAGACGAATATCCAGTCTGAGACTCTTCTGTTTCTGGTAGCAGGTAGAAGTATACAAATTCGGTTATCCTTAGCTTCACAGGTTCCGGCATTTTGCTGTTTTTGAAGAGGAAAGCGATAGTTTGAAGGCCGTTTAAAGCTTCAAAAGTCTGAGGGTACATGGTATTAGCATTCAGCAATTTGGGTGATCCCCATCATTCATAGTTCTATCTACGTACCCTCATATTGGCAGGATATTCCAACAATGCGCACACCATTGTGTCAATGGTTGCTACCTGAAGCTTTGCAGATTGACATTTCTGAAGCATAGCAAGAAATATCTGCAATAGTTAGTCGGAGAGAGTTAGATATTTAAAAATAGGGTTTATCCATCTACAATATTCACCGAGAATTTGGGCAGACGCTTGCCGTCACGAATGCTTACCATCATATGCGACTCCCGCACGAAGATATTTCGTGACTCGGGGTGGAGTAGAAGACTCCCCTGTAGACAGTCAAGGCATGACCCAAGGAGAGATTCCCGAAGATGGGCTTACCAGCACGTTATATTAGTCAAAGCTCGCGTCCAGAATCATTAAAAAGCAACTGGGTTGACAAGAAATAGTTTGGCGTACTTACTAGGCTGGTGGGCTAACAGATGGTCTAAGCAAGCAGATAGGTGTGTAGCAACTAGACGTAAACAAGAATATACCCTCGAATTAGCTACTCTTTCTCTCTCATATCAATACCCAGGTATCCTAAATCAATTACGAGAAAGTACATCGAAATTACAGGGGCCACACACTGTTGTATTGAAATCCATCCTGTAATTTCCTGAATTTCTCAACCTTAGGTCCTGCAGGGTAAGGAATTTTCGCCGTTAAAGGATTTTGGTCCTCCGATCCGTAACACATAGGCTTCGCGCATAGTGTAGCTAGGTAGGTATCGATTGATAGGAGTCCGGCTCGAATGTCGTGGAAGTCGTCATGTGAAATTTGATCGAATGCTTGAGACAGCATCTCCTCCGGCGAAAGCTGTGCCATTTCCATTTTGTAGTTTGGCGGCTAAGGGTACGGGGTGTCCTCTCCTTGATGTGTTTATAATTGTTAGCAGGATGCTAGTGTTTGAGTCAAGTTTGGTTTATCGATTCGAAGCATAAGAGATTGTAGCTTAGTTCTTATTTTCAGACGGTAGTATATATTATATTCAGAAATCGTAGAATAAAGAAAGTTTGGCACCGAGCCTTTCAATGCATGGTGGATTCTTCCATTTATAAGACCAATATTCTCCACATCGAGATAGGTACCTCGTATTAATTGGTTGATTGCCAGGTGTTGGACGTCCAAAATGCAACATGCCTAGAAGTAGATATCAAGCTTGCACCCTGAACCAGTTAGTTTGCGATTATTCTTGGCCCCCGGCTCCAAGCGCCAAATCGATGACATGATGACTTTTTTTGCCCGTAACACGGCGTGAATGTCCGATATTGAGGCATGAAATATCGAGCGGCGTAATCCAACCTCCGCATAAACACATGATTACATTCCAGGTCACTCTTTGTCGAATCTTGCGTGGCTGCGAACGTGAGTGATCTTGGGAATTCTTAGAAGCTTACGTTAACGTACGTATGCGTTTATGCCTCGGTGTATTTTGGAAGACGTATGGATAGCAGAAGGATCTATAATGATAGTATCTACCTGAATATTTATAAATATCGACGCCCCTTTACACTACTCGGCACTAGGACATATATCCATATCGAATAGATTAGATATTTACTTATACTATATCGATATCTCATCGCATCGCATCGCATCGCATCGCATTGCATCGCATCACAACGCAGCTGTGAATCGAGGCACGATGAGCTCCAACGCGCAAGATTTGGCCCCAAAGCACATGCCAGTGAACCTGAATCACAGTCGAAACTCTTCCAACGGCATCCCGCACCACCTCATCTACGGATATGCCAACGGCTACGCCAAAGAATCCCCGGAAACTTCCACTGAGGCCGGTGCTGTCAACATGAGCCACGAATCCAAGGCACCGAGGGATTTCTCGTTACAAGTGATCCAGCGGCCGTGGTCAGAAACGAAAGAGAAGGTTTGAAAAAGATTCTCGAGCTCTGTAACCGTTTTGCAAGGAAAAAATATTCAACGTATTTGTGCTATTAGGCGATTTGCGCCCCATACGACTATCTATCCTCGCTCCCAGGAAAGGATATCCGATCCCAGCTCATAGAAGCCTTTAATATATATCTGCAAGTTCCAGACGAATCCCTTGGCACTGTCAAGCATGTTGTTGCAATGCTCCACAATGCCTCGTTGCTGTAAGTAGTATTTGTATTTGTTCCAATTCCCTCTCCCCCCAAGATAAAAACAAAATCACCAAAGAGCCTCGAGACTCATTTTCTTTTTCGATTCCGTGCATCAGTGTCGATGATGTTGAGGATAATTCGGTACTCCGACGTGGCTTCCCCGTGGCCCACAGCTTGTTCGGTGTCGCGCAGACGATAAACTCTGCAAATTACATTTATTTCAGTGCCATGCAGGAAATAGCAAAATTGAAGAATCCGGAATGCGTTCGCGTTTTCACAGGTAAAGAAAGATCCAGGGATATTCAATTGATAGCTCATTGCTAACTATAGTAATAGAAGAACTGATAAACCTCCACCGTGGACAAGGCATGGACCTCTTCTGGAGAGACACTTTGACATGTCCGTCCGAGGATGACTATTTGGAGATGGTTAGCAACAGTGCGTTATGAACCTCTTCGTGCCTTATGAAATCTCTTACGGCCTTCGAAAAGGCTATCCTAAATGAATATATATATATATATATTAATTTATTTTGATTCAAACAGAAACTGGAGGATTGTTCCGTCTCGCTATCAAGCTCATGCAAGCGGAGAGCGCGAGCAAAGTGTAATTGAAACCCTATCTTGTCCATTTCTTTATCACAAAATACTAACTTTAGCCTCTAGTGACTACCTTGACCTTGTCCATCTGATGGGTTTGATTTTCCAAATCAGGGATGACTATATGAACTTGCAATCGGATCAGGTAGTGAACTTCCGTCTTCCTCGTCTTTCGCCAGCGCATAATCGCATAGGCTTCCTCCGTTGACATTTTTGACCTGCCCACAGTACGCAAAGAATAAAGGCTTCGCTGAAGATCTGACGGAGGGCAAATTCTCCTTTCCGATAATCCATTCGATTAGAGCCAATCCAACCAACTTGCAGCTTATAAATATCTTGAAACAACAGACTCAAGATCTTGGGGTAAAGGAGTATGCAGTTGCCTACATGAAGGACCAAACCAAGTCGTTCGTCTACACTGAGTCGGTTTTGCAAGATCTCCACGGGCAGGCAGTTACCCTCCTAGCCTCTTTTGGAGACAACCCCGCCTTGATGGCTATCCTGGAAAAGCTGAAGGTTGAGGCATCATAGGAAATAGTCGTCGGCTGGACTCAACTACTTCGAAAATTGTTTGCCGAGTATATGCGTATAATATTTCCAAGCAGTTTAGTTTACCATACGTCGTCCTATGTTTCTATGGGCTATCTTCGATGATATTAATCTTGTTAATATGATTTAAAAAAATTTGGATTTTGCCGGATTGCCGATCATCTGCCTTTCGCAAATCTAGACACTTTCTTGGCTTCCTAGTTTGAAAAAAAATGTGTCGTGCCTATCGTGCCATGGCAATGCTTGCTTGTGAAATGCTGCCAGCATCGATGCATATATGAGAGACAAAGACTGAGACTTGCCCATACGCCGAGTTATATGTAGATCGCTTGTGCTCGTATCAGAGAATATATTTGGTACTTTTGGCTGCGTGATTAGGATGTTATTGATGCAGAACAACCGGCCTGTTTTTTTTTTTTTTTTTTTGGAGAGGGGTCGATCAGCCAAGAAGTTGAAACTTCGTGAAGAACCTTCCTTGGGCTGTTTTTGATTTACTTTTGCTTAGACGAGCTCCCACATCCCGTCATCGATCGTTACCTCTTCTACGAATCCAAGCCCCAGCAGCTGCACTACCAACCACCCCCACATGCTACCCAATCTTTCACGTTCGTGGGAAAAATAGATGCAGATCTAAGGCGCAAAGGCGACATGCGTACCTGGGAACCAAGTTGGCAGCAATCTGTATGCACCCGCGGAGGGTGGAACGTGTGAAAGCCCATGCGAACGGGCGGAAGAACAGTAATTTTGTACATACCTATTTTATTGCAAGGAGCAGTTCCAACAAAAATGTCGCACTCTTTCGAAATTGGTAAATCCCGCGGTGATTACGGTAACCTGGCACTTTTAACCTTGCACTTTTAACCTGGCACTTTTGTTTAAACAATAACTTTAATAAAATAAAAATAAAAGACTTGCAAGTTCGAGCCTGACAGAAAGGAACCAGTCTTGATTGCCCCTGCCCTGCATTTGCATATCCAACCTCAATCACGTGCAAAACGGGCAATATCCACCATGACATCATATCACTCTTATTCTGTGATGCGATACGAACCAGCCATGCCAGCTTTTCAAAGGAGGAATGCTTGGAGATTGAGGTTTCAACAAGGCGTTGTTTGGTGATCGCATAAAAAAATTTTTTAACTCAGGATCAGCTTCGACAAAGCGCTCGTAAATTGTTGAGGAGCTAAACAGAGCTTGAGCTCCTGAAACTGAAAACAGCTCGGAAGGTAGGAAGCAGGGATAGCTGTAAAAGCCCATGCAGCCAGCACCATATGTAACCCGCATGCTCAAGCCTGCACGTACTCACGGTACTTATACTAGACCTCTGAGTACCCGAAGTAATAGTATGGGTATCGCTATACTTGTGGTTGTGTACATTTCACTTCCGTCATAGCTTGGTCTCCGTTCCAATCCTTGTCGTTCTGTTTGAGAATGTGCTTAAACGTTGGAGGCTGCCAAGCTCGGAAGTCGGTTGCCCAGCCACAGCAGTGGTCGAATGACGTCGAGATGCAGGACCAGATTTCCGCTTAGCATCCAGTGGTTCCGAGATCCCTTATCTCTGGTCAGAATCAGCACCCCCCGAGCCGAGGCGTGGGATGGCTAAGCCAAGATGTGTGGACCCTGACAGAAGATGCTTCCTTTTCCTTTGGAAACAGCCCGGGAAATGGGAGAAACGTGTCCAACGACAGTTATCGTGCTGCATGATGCGACCCTCGATTGGTTCCAACAGACGCAATGACTCGGACGATGGAGGACCAAGCTTGTCGCAAACCGATTTCATCTTTTCCTTTCAAGCTTATGTGTTCGGATGTTTGTTCTATCCTATTCTTTTTTTCACCTTTCTTTTCCTAGCTGATTTCTATCGAAGAGTTTACCAGTTGGCTGTAAATGCCGTGGAACTTAATTGCAGTGCGGCAAATTGGCAACTGGTTCGTCACGACATCTTCGACGGTGTATCATAATTATTTGGTGAATCAGCTCCCAGTGATCGGATGAATTGGTAGGAGCTCCTAGAATAAGAGATATCAAGATGCGGTTTGAGATCACTGGTGGAAGTAGCCTGTTGCTATAGCTGCCAATATAAGATCGCTATCGGCCTATTCTCTGCAGTTTGATGCCAGCCCCCCCCCTACCATCTCAGCAAAAGCTTGGAATATGCGAGGGTCCACTGATTGTCGGCGGAAAAACACGCAGATGCTCGAGCTCCAGGTTCGAGGTTTCAATAGTAGAACCGAGACAACGATCAAAGGACAAATGTCAGGATGCTCCTCCTTCGCAAATAAGGTTAGCCGGCTGTCCCACGTTGTAGCCGCTTGCGGGTAATGGCATTGGAGTCTTGATATTTGACTTGCGATCACGAAAACAAGCAGTATCGAACCCATGCGTCTGGCATGCGTATATGCGATGGACGTCGACGCCGGCGGGATTCTCGCTCTTTCATGAATCGAATGCATGTTCACAACCACAAGCATCATATCATCATCATCATCATCATCATCATCGTAACCATCGTAACCATCGTAACCATTCCCAGCAGCACTCTCAGAGCGTCGAGTATAATCTTGAAAAGTTTGCGAAAAGAGGCTTGGTTTCTTCCATTTGTGATATCCCGTCGTCGTCTCCCCCCTGGCCATCAGACGTCATTTTGAAACTTTGAGGAGAAAGAAAATGAAAAAGAAAACTTTGAGGGTTCCAAATTTTCTCTCGTTTCGATGTCTAAAACTTTCCGCGTCAAAATAGGAAAATGGCAAGGGCGATTTGTTTCATAGTAGAAAAATGCATACCAATTAGCTCGAAGCCTGAATATACTTCTTATCTTCTCAGGTACTGAATATTTAGTTAACATGTGCCTTCTTTCTCGGCGTGGCGTCATCCCAAGTTGAACAAAATGCAACGCAAATAATCCCACGCTAATTATATTATAGATAGATATTATATACTTGAGTACTTACTTATATCGTCGATATAGGCTAAGAGCTAAGCTAAGTTAAGTTAAACTAAGCTAGACTAAGCAGACCAAATGGACCTAACGTAGTTTCTAAGGCAGCCAGTGTGCACCCATGCCCACCCCGCCCATCCCAATCCTGATCGGTGCCGAGAAGACCCTGTCCATCAATCACCATCTATCAATCAAATCCATTCCATCAACCCATCAATCTATCAATCTGTAATATCTCCCACCGCCGAAACAGCGAGAGCTCAAGACGAAAACGATTGTGAGACCACCATTCATCACCGTCACCACCATCACCATCATCATCATCACCTTTTAGCTTGTCTGGCGACCTCGTGTTATGCTGCTGTGCATACTTTCCTTTATACTCCACGGGGTACTAACCAACCAACTAGCTATGTTGTTGTAAATTGTTGATCCCGAACATGCTAATGCTAAACTTTGATTCTTACTTTCTTTTTTTCTTTTTTTCTTTCTCTTTCTCCTAGATTTTTCTTCTTTCCTTTTCTTTTCTTTTTTGAAGAGAAGGAAGAGGAAAAGGGGAAAACGTCGCTTTCGCATTCGAACGGATAAAGAACCCACTCGGGGTAATTTGGCCATGTTCAACATGTCTTATGCTGCGATAAGCAGGTTTCACGCTGCTCCGGTCTCCCGACAAGTTTTCGTCCTTCGAGAGAAGTCTATAAAGGTGTCACCATCTAACATCCTGCCCCTCCTTTTCCCTTGATCCATCCTACATCAAATACATAATACACTATACAAAGCCCCACCGCATTTTTCGAATACTATTACCAGTTTTGACGAGCCCGAAATCGTCTCTTTTGAAAACAAAGTTAATCTCGTATCGTTCTTCGATTTAGCTGAGGAAATAACCAGCAACAAGAAAGCTTCATACTGCAACTTGAATCGATATCACAATTGTAGCCAATATATGTTATCAAGATGCCCTCCGTTACACTACCTGCCACTACTCCGCTCTCCTCGAGCTTAAAGGTTCCCAAGAGTAGCATTCCGTCTGTTGTTGATGTTCAAGACACTAGCAAAAGAGACATTATTATATTCTCTGGTGAGTTTGTAAAAATGGAAAAAAACAGAGCCTGATGGCACTCTCTCCTTGGGACGTTTCTCTGATATTACCACTAGATTTCGATGGCACAATCTTTATTCAGGATACAGGTCACGTTCTTTTCGACCACTACGGTTGCGGTGACGTTCGGAGAAATGAGCTCGACGAAGAAATAAAGACCGGTTCGAGGTCATTCAGAGCTGTATCAGAAGATATGTGGGGTAGTCTAAACGTCCGTTTCGAAGACGGCTTCGAAATTATGAAGGAGAAACTCGAAATCGACCCCGCCTTCCATGAATTCCACGAGTTCTGCCTTTCGAGCGGAATTCCATTCAATGTCATCTCTGCTGGTTTGAAGCCTATTCTGAGAAAAGTTCTGGATATATTTTTGGGAGAAAAACAGGTAAATTCGAATATCCATGGTAGTTATGCAGAACATTGCTTAAATAGTGCTGACAAATTATCAATTGATACAGTCCGCTCATATCGACATTGTAGCTAATGACGCCCAGATTTCTCAAGACGGTCGTCAGTGGAAACCTATCTGGCGCCATGACAACGAGCTCGGGCACGACAAAGCGGCATCGATACAGGAATACAAGGCAATCGCTTCTTCCGAGAGCGAAGACGGCTCTATCCCTATGATCGTTTTCGTCGGTGACGGTGTATCAGACTTGCCGGCAGCTCGCGAGGCCGACGTGCTCTTCGCTCGCCGTGGCCTTCGACTCGAAGAATATTGTATCGAAAACAAGATCCTGTACCTCCCCTTCGATACTTTCGCAGATATTCAAAAGGAACTCGTCAGATTGATCCGGGAGGACCAAGAATCCACCCATGGAGTCGGAAAGCCGGTCCAATACAACCCGAGAGCCAACTTCTGGAGGCGCGCTTCAAGCAAGAAAACAGTTCCTACTCTAGGTTCTATTCAATCATCAAACGCCTCCTCCATAGGCAAAACGCTTCTTCAAGTGGATCAGGTTTTCACGCCGCAGGCCACCTTGGTCGCCTAGCTTAGGGTATCCGTTCTCAATTCTACAAGAACCTTGATACACTGATCCTTAATATACTCTGCTTTTCGATACTGAGGCTTGCGCTACTTTCCATCCCTTCCTTCTTTTCCGCTCTTTTTTCTTCTTTTCCTATTTCCTTCTTTCCTCATTCATAGCTCTAAATTGTTATCTTTTGGTCTAGTTAAGTTTTGGTAGGCGTCTGGGTTTGGCTTTGGGTTACAAAGGTCAATGGCTGTTGCAGGGACTTGCAAGTCGACTCGCAATTCAAAAGAGAGTTAGAATTAGAAATAGAATTAGAATTAGAATTGGACCAAGGTGAGCTACGATAGATTTGTTTAGACAATTTCTCTGGTCCTCACTTTTGCGTTGCTTGTAGAGAAACTTCAATTCTGCTCTCGTCCAATGTTTTTTTAAAGTCACGGGGAAAAACTGTCCTGGTTAGTGTATGCACAATTTATACGGGATCCTGTGAACCAAGGTCTGCCTGTGATGTGACTATTTCGCACAAGACCACAAATAACGGGCTGATATGTATGTATCTCGAAAAAGTCCCAAGAGTTTCTTGTATCCTGAGGTATTTCAGAACATTGAAGACACCATCGGTCATCGATGCACTTTGATTCTCAACCATTGTGGAGAATAAACAATTGGCCGGTTTTCCAAGGTATCGCATACTAAATTCATAGGGTATAGCGTCGAAACAGGATCCTATCAAGAAATATTAATCCCGCTCCCGAATATACAGACCACTAAATTTCACATATATATAAACGTAAGTATTGTTAGCTAACATTGAAAAATCTGGTTATAAAACAGATTGAGACTATTGTGAATTGAGAGTTCAAGCGAAGCTACCATTATTTTATTACAGTGGTAGTATCTAGCTGTCGTTGTTGTTGTTGTTGTTGTTGTTGTTGTTGTCGTCGTTGTTATTATTATTATCATATGATGATGCTAGCTACTTAAGTGTATGTAGCTGTTGTGATAATAAAATGCTTTGTTATACTTACTTAAGTATGCAATGTCAGTGATGCTTGGGAGAGGCATTATCTATATACAAAATTGACAATATTATAACATAACGTGATTGATAGATGTAGTCCCATTTTTCTTCCTCACTTTGAGTACGCGATATCCTTTTTTTATTTTTTTAATTCCGTGATGTCCCTCCTTTTATCTCACCCAAAATGCTCCAACAGTGCGATGTTATGCATGGCCGTGGGGCGAATCGGGGTATAGGTTGCACCAGAACCAGGGACCAGGAACAGTTTCCTACAGATCAAATACTTGGGCAACCAATCCAGACTAGTCGGTGGAGGCTTAGCCAGAATCTACCCATCATGCCATCGTACCATCCCATCGGAATGACGAGGTTGCCCTGAAGCAATATTTATACAGCTTCATGGCTGACTTTTAACGGCGAAAAAAATTCTGAGCGATGGATCAGATATTTAAATTTGCCAAAGAATCCTCGACGGAGGTATCAGCTCACAGTCTATGTTTTCTTCTTCCTTTCCCCCCCCCCCTCCGATCGTTTGCCGTGAGGCTGAAATGAATATGACGTGGAGTCCATGCATGCCAGATACATTGAGGGATGTACATGTGCTCTCCACTCAAACAGTACTTGTTCACGGCAAGTAGCTTGACTCTGTACGATCAAGGCTCACAAACATCAGCAGCGAAGACTAGTATCAATGATTCCAAATCACGCCTGAGGAAAGCAAAAACTACTCCCCATCAACTCAACCTATTTATCGCGCGGAATGGGAACTTGCCCCCTGGTTGGAATCAGGAGACGTGAGTGGTTTCATTCAGGCATCGCAGCAACTTTCAAGAAGAACAAAAAGACTATTTTCCCTCCGTATTTAGCGTCGTCCCTTTTTTTTTTTTTTTTTGGCAAGTTGCGTGATTTATAACATCCAAAATCCTCCTTCTTGAAGAGCGCAAGCAATCTAGCACGAGCACGAGCGAAGAAGCAACAGCAGACTGGACGCTGTAGTTAGCGGTTGGTGTTCCCGGAAACCCTCTTTTTCTCTTTAATTTATGTTCTGTTTCCTTTATTTCGTCCTATTGAGCATCTAAAATATTCGAAGATTAACCTTATTCTTTATATATTTTCTTTCATATTTAGTTTTTATACTATTTTCATTCTCATTCTCATTTTCATTTTCATTTTCATTTTCATTTACTTATTTTATTGACCGAAGGTTTAAAAGGAATCAAATATAATAATACTGTTACCAAAAAAAAAAAAAAAAAAAAAAAAAAAAAAAAAAACCCATACTCGTCGTTAGCTCCTAGCTGGCTTTCGAATCCGCCAATATATCGTTCTGCCACCAACCAGCTTTCAGCAACTCTGCTATACCCCGCTGAGAGAAAGAAGAACCGGGAGTGCCTTTTCCGTGAGGCTATGCATCGATGGGGCCTCTGAGCCGGCCGAGTCTTGGGAGGTTAGGGAGGAGCCGGAGTGGTGAGTTTATTTGAACATTGAATTCCGTTTGCAGCCCCTCAACTTCCAGGGCTTGCTCCTTGGTGCCTGGATGAAGCCGATGCGGGTTATATGTCTCGGCAGAGGACAAACTCAAACCAAAATTCTACAACGAGCGGCGGCGAGCGAACGAGTCAGTTCATCATTATCACTCTCATTATCATCATCTCATCCCATATCCCCCCGCTGTCCCTTCACCTTGGAGTATACAGTACCTACATGGTGTGCAAGATGTATCTATTATAAGCCAATACACCCGTTTTCGGTTTCGTTTTCGGTACAGGTACCTCAACCACGCTTGTTCTCCGCCACGCTTGACGGGCACACCAAGTACACCAGCCTGCATGACGGCGCACAAGCCTATCCGAACCGAGACATCTCGTCATTTACTCTGTTGGCTGCCCGTTACATCATACTTTGACATACACTCTCTACCACGCTATCACATTCGATTCTTAGCTTGCATCAGCACCTAAGTTTATTTTCACGTATCCCCCTCCCCATCACCTCCGAGAGCCGTTTATTTGACCTCCCCGGTCAGATTGTCGAGTGTGATATCTGTCACTCAGTTCAGCCTCAACAACATCCTCAGTTGCCTGTTCAAACATTGCTCCCCTGACGGTCTCGTAACCGGAAATCTCCCTTAGGTCTTGTCAAACATCCTGGAATAACTGAGCTCTGAGTTGTCCATCACTACAGCGTTGCTCCAGAGGACAGTTCAAGGAGAAGAGAAACTTCGCCTCGACTGGAGAGCGCCCTACCCGTTACTCCCTTATACGTTAAACCTAGCTTCTTCCTATGATTGCATCCATCTCAATACCAGCAATACTACGATAGGCGCCAACTAGAACCTACTTTATTAATTTCTATTTGGCGGACGATTCTTGTCGACAGGTACTCCAAATCCTAGCCGTGGTGCTTCACCGAGAATCATGACCGACATCTCCGACCTTGTTTTAAAGGTGACCGTTGCTGAGGTATAATCCTTCTATCTCTGGCTCATTGCTAAATCTGAGCTAGCCTGTAGAAAACGTGTATCATTCGTTGACACGGTTTTTCGAAAAATTTAGGGAAGGAATCTAGCGGCGAAAGACAGAAGTGGAAAAAGCGATCCAGTACAGGCCGACATCTTTCTTCAATTGTAGTTCAGCCTAGTCTCTAATTTTCATCTCACACAGTACGTCGTCGTCAAACTCTATGATTATCGAAATGTCACCCAAGCCGTCCCCAAAAGTCTCGATCCCGTCTGGAATACAACATTTGACTTCCCAGTCTCGAGAACTGGTTCCCACGATCTTCATTGTATCTGTTGGGATAAGGATCGGTTTGGAAAGGTAATCCTCCCACGGAATTTTAGAAAAACCTTTCTATGATTTGCAAAGCAAAACATTACGAAATTTCATTACGGCGATTTATATTACTCGGAGCTACCCTGGATACTCACAATGGTTTCCTTTAGGACTACATGGGAGAATTTGAGGTTCCGCTAGACGAATACTTCTCCACCGGGGCCGCTGAAGTTACTGTAAGTGGTAGATTTCCCACCAGATTCTTCGAAACCGCGGCTGCTAATCATTCCCCGGTACTAGTCACGATGGTTCCAACTCGTGTCCACGAGGAAGAAAGCGAAGATATCGGGTGAGATCCGGCTCGATCTAGCTCTTGTCGATAAAACGGGCAGGCCAGCATCTATTGAGCAGATACTATCTGTTTTTAAAATATCTCCTTCGATTGCCGGGACACCAATGTTAGAGAGCGAAAACCCGACTGGTCTAGGGGTTGACATGGTAACTGATGAGGACGCTTCTGACGAAGAAGATGATACCGCCGATGAAGCACCCGAAGCACCCGAGATGACCAGTGCGGCTAAGCAAGAGGTTGAAGAGAAAAAAAAGGCGAGGAAGAGGCTAAAGTTGAAAACTAAAGCTAAGGGGATCAGAAAGAAGAAGACAGTCAGTTCATATGAACTTGCCAGCAGCGGTGATGTCGTCGGTGTCATGTTTATCGAGATAACTTCCTGCACTGATCTCCCCCCGGAGAAAAATAGTATGTCACCGTATATGGGTATTCCTGAACAGTTTTATGCAGGGTGGTGAATTGGGCTAATTTTCTCTTAGTGACTCGAACGAGTTTTGATTGCGACCCCTTTGTTGTTGTTTCTCTAGGAAAAAAGACATATCGCACCAGGGTTATTCGCCATTGTCTCGACCCCAAGTTCGACGAAAAGATGGTTTTTCAAGTGCTTCGGCACGAACAAAACTACTCTCTTAACTTCGCTGTTGTAGATAAGGACAAGTTCTCAGGAAATGACTTCATCGCTCAAGTCGACCTTGCGGTACAGGATATTATCGCGACGGCTCCAAAGCCAAAGAGCGATTATGGATTGTACGAGATGCCAGAATTCTCTACATATGACATGTCAAATCTAAACCAAAACAATGGAACCAAGAGCCGATTTCGTTTGCCTTTATCGAGATCAAGCTCTGCAACCAATTTGTCGAAGAAAAGCCGGCCGGACCTTTCTTCTAAGCACACAACATCTTCGTCTTCGCTATACCAAATGACAAGCAAGCCAGTGGTGACCGAAATACCTTCTACCAAGGATGGTCAACTTGCACCTCCGATATGTGTACCACCTGCGCCCCCCACTCCCACAACCGAAGAAGCCCCCGCCCTACAGCCGGAAAACGAATTTGATTTGAAAGTCTTTGATCTCCCATTGCTGTTGAAGAACAAAGAAAGGTGGGAGGGCAAACATAACCCAGGCTTGCATATTCGAGCAAAATACATACCTTATCCCGCTCTTCGACAACAATTCTGGCGAGTGATGCTTCGGCAGTACGATGCGGACGACAGTGGCATGATTAGTCGTGTAGAGCTTACCACGATGTTGGATTCTTTAGGGTCTACCCTCAAAGCGAGTACAATCGATGGGTTCTTTGAACGGTTTGCAGAGGAGAATGGATACTCGCTGGATAGCTGCTTATCTCATGAACTCACTATGGATCAGGCAGTTATCTGTTTAGAAGATCAGTTAGCTGCGGCGTCTAAATCTACAAACAATGGATACTCACCTTACAGCCACAGCAGTCCTAGTCTTGTAAAGGACGAACCATCTACAGATACTGCATCGACTAGATCGGCAGATACGAATTCGGACAGCTATACACCAGCAAATCAATCAAATTCGCAATCAACGTATTCTCTCAATCAGACTTTGACCCCTACTATATCAGTTCCAGGAATGGGGGCCGCTGGCGAAGAAGGGGCAAACTTATCTAACGACGGGCTCGCAGATGAAGATGAGAGGGAAGAGCATGTTATTGTTGTTAAGGAGTGTCCCTTATGCCATCAGCCACGATTACAGAAACGATCAGAAGTAGACATTGTCACCCATTTAGCCACATGTGCCAGTCAGGATTGGCGAAGAGTCGACCGATTGGTCATGGGCGGATTCGTTACATCAAGCCAGGCCCAACGAAAATGGTACTCAAAGGTGATAACAAAGGTTTCTTATGGTGGATACAAGCTTGGCGCGAACTCTGCGAACATATTGATACAAGATCGGATTACCGGTTTGATATCTGAAGAGCGTATGAGCGTTTACGTACGGCTAGGTATACGGCTACTATATAAAGGCCTGAAAAGCAGTAGCATGGAGAAAAAGAAGAGTATGTATATAGATAGGCCTTTTTATTTACTTTCGATTGACCTCTCTGCTAACGTGACTTCCAGTTCGACAATTGCTGGAAAGCCTTAGCTATAAACAAGGCAAGAAGTACGACAATCCAGCATCCTCACGAGAAATCAAGCCATTCATCGCTTTCCACCAGCTCAATACCCAAGAAATCTTGAAGCCACTAGAGGAATTTAAAACGTAAGTTGCCAGCTTACTTGCACTCATGACAGGGCATTACTGACGGGCGTCTAGCTTTAACGAATTTTTCTATCGAGAGCTTAAACCCGGCGCACGTCCCGTTTCTTACCCAGAAAACCCCAAGGTCATTGTATCTCCAGCCGATTGCCGATCTGTAGTTTTCGATACCATCGATGATGCAACTCGGATCTGGGTCAAAGGCCGCGATTTTTCCGTTGAGAGGTTACTCGGACCAGCGTATGGCGATGAGGCGAAGAAATTCCAAGGTGGTGCCCTGGGTATCTTTCGTCTTGCACCACAAGATTACCATCGATTTCATATACCCGTAGATGGCGTCATGGGCGAACCTAAGCTCATAAAAGGAGAATATTACACTGTTAACCCAATGGCTATCAGATCTGCGTATGTTGACATGTAGTTCAGATTATACTGATGTTTCAATGCTAATTCTTGAGTGCAGGCTTGATGTTTATGGGGAGAACGTCAGAATCATAGTCCCAATAGACTCAGTATCGCACGGACGTGTGATGGTTGTCTGCGTAGGAGCTATGATGGTGGGCAGTACGGTAATTACAGCTAAAGCTGGCTCCCAGGTTGCAAGAGGTGACGAGCTCGGGTACTTTAAATTTGGAGGAAGTACACTAGTGGTGCTGTTCGAACCTAATACGATGAGGTGGGATGACGACTTGATTGCAAATTCAAAGGAAGCAGTGGAGACATTGGTAAGACTGAGATCGCTCCCCTGGAGTTATATATGTCCAGCTTGTGCTAACACTATTTCTTCCGTTAAGATTCGAGTGGGGATGTCTGTTGGACACAGTCCTGATCAGCGGGAAGTTGGACATGAAGCGATTTCACAGAACGTCACAGCAGCGGATAAAGCAGACGCTAAGCGCCGTGTTGAGGGCAGCCTAGCACCGCGAAATGACTGATCTCTGTCGCTTCAGCAGATGATTAGTGACGATATATTCACAGTAATTTTTACGAAGTTCGAATACATTGCCGTTCTTCTGGAGTGTTCGCTACTATTAACACTGTATGGTTAGTAATAATGAATTTTGGATGCTTGAGCTCATCTTCTATTCAGTTTGGTTGTTTTATTTTTTATTTATAGTTATAGTTATAAACCGCTCTTAGAAATCGTGGTATTGGACCGACCCATATACAACAAAAAGAAAAATATAGAAGTTGGATTTGAGGTAGTTATATGCATGTTCGCACTCATACATGACCAATTTCGAGCGGCATGAGAACCGAAAGATATATACCATCCGGTGTCCTCAAATTCGAACATTAAACCATCTATTGCCGATGCAGCAACTATAACAGTGATAATTCTCAGGATATATCCGAAAATTCGCCTGTTAAAATTGAAATATGCCATCGTTAGGTGTTTTCTCACCATACCTATGGCGCTCCTAACAGAAAAAGCAACCCCGGATCCAAGTTTGTTTCCATTTAGTTTTTATTTCGTCAGAATAAGTAAGGGGTTATTGATTACTTTATTAATTATTTTATCATTATTTGTATCTTGACTGTTTCAACCCAATCAATTTGGGTTTTATCTGATTATAACTAAGTACTCAAGTAACCAGGAGTTAACCAGATTTAATGTTGGCGAATTGACGATGGCTGTTGTGTTGTGCTGTGTTGTACTGTGTGTTGTGTTGTTATTGTTTTGTTGTTGTTGTCGCGAATGATCGCTTCCATCCCACCAGCGCTTTTGTCGCGTCAACCATTCCGAAGGACATCAACGACATCGACATCGATACTCCGATACCACCATCGTCATCGTCATCGCCATAGAAAGCGCCACGGCTTCAAGAACCTCCCTCCGCCATCTGTAAAAAATTAATTTCAACATAAAATTAAGACTGCCGATAACCTCCAATTACCGACGATTACACTTCCTCCTAAACCAACCGTTTTAGCCATCCCTCCGTCCATACCGCGCACACTGACAACCCTATCAATCTACACCCCACATCTGCATCTGCGATCATCATTTAAAAGCAAGTTCCGGTTAAACGTACGCCTAAAATCAGTATCAGCAATAGCATCTACGACGGATACTCGCTACCTTACGATGGTTAGCCGCATGATTACATGACCGAATTCGCTGCATACCCTCTCCCCTTAGCGTTTATGCCAATGCCAGCCATCACGATGGCTAGTCACCGGCCAAAACGAAAAAGTGCCACCAAGGCATTTTTGGAAGACACAGCGGACGATGTTCGAAGAGACAATCTCCCTCCTCTTAAGAAGACGAGACGGTCGTCTCCTAGGCGAAATACGAATTGGGCTGATGACACAATACCGAAAGCTCAGACGAGGGTATGATGCAAAATGTAATCCGAAAATCCATTATCGAGATGTTGCTAACAAGCGCTTGCTTATCTCCACTTGACAGACCACAAGAAGTATTGCGGACTCCTCGATCGCTCGTATTGAGCACGATCCAAGGCTAACAAGTACTGCAGGTTCACTAGTTGAATCCGATGATAGTACTAGCGGTATTTTTTCGAAAGGACCAAGCAGAGCGAAAAAAGCAAAGCAAAGTCAAAGAGATCGAGAGGAGCGACAGAAAAAAGAACACGAAACCCTGACCCAGCAATCGAATCTGTCCGGGTTGAGGTCAGCGGACAGATCAAGCAGAGGATCACCAAGCAGGTCACGGCAGCATCCCACAATTCCGCCCGAATCATCATCTCAGATAAACAATCTTGAGAACGAAAGACCCGTCCCAGCCCATTCAAATGCAAGACAGCCTTCTGCCAGCCGAAAATCTAAAGCTCATCTATTCGAAACTCCGGGGAGGAATGCACCAAAGGTACGGCGTTCGCCGAGATTGAACGTGGCTTTGGTAGAAACATCAATGGACGGGAATGTAGGGAACGATAGGCCTGTGACTGTTCCGCTAGCCGCCATAGAAGACACGCCATTGGTAAGGAAGAGAAATAAAGAAATGCGTGAAGCCAAAGGGCACCGAAGAAGCAGCTTGGGTTTGCGTGGTAGAAGAGCGAGCTCCTTAACAAATGGGTCTATTGGTATAGTATCTATCCTAATCATCAATAGCTCTTAGGCCACTAACGATGTCACGAATAGCTGCGCCGCACCCAGATGTACATCCGAGCGACTTTTTCAAACACCTCGATGCCCAACTGATTGAGACCCTGCGTATGCAACAGCTTCTCGCCTGGTGTTCTAAATGCGCTTTAAGTGAAAAGCGAGCAAGGGGTCGTGATGCCCAATCAAATGCTCGAGCTGCCGGTATGGAACTCCTGCCTATATAGTTGTTAAATATATGTGGTTGTTAAGCTAATGGGACTTTAGCGCGCGTAATCGAAGAAGATATCCTTGCGGATCTCACAGAAAAAAGCCTGAATGTAAATTGGTGGGAGATATCGGAGGTACGTGCATACGGGGATAGCTATGTCCTCTTTGGCTTGCCGTGAAATCTTAACTAATTCAATTATTTCTATTAGAGCATGGAAAACTCCGAGCAAGTGCCTAAAAAGCCCCATCCGAAGAACGAAGACCACAAGCGCAAGATCGCTGATCTTGAGCAACAGCTTCACAAGTAAGTAGGAGAAGCAGACGAGTTGAATTTCGGCCGATATTTTTTTTGGATTAAAGATTTGCTAACTACTGTAACTTCGCTTTCTAGATTAACTCACGAGAAAGAAGCTTGGGTGGAGATCTACGAGAAAAGCCCTATCAAATTATCAAAACCTCAAAATGAAGCCGTTATAAGACCCGGAACTCTGGATACGACCCTACTGAGGCCGAATGAGATTTCGGTCATCCCCGGGTTCGATGAGTCTGACAAAACTATCTCAGTCATACAAGACGTAGTGTCGAAGGGCAGAGGCGCAGTAGAGTTTAAAATTGACCAGTTTTCGCATGGAATGCACAAGGCCCAAGAATATAGCCGATACGCAAAGGGTGTGTCGGAAAAGGTTCTTGCGAAGGCTTCTTCCGTACTAGATATGAGACAAGAGGCGACTAGAAAAGCAGCTGGGACAATGGAATTGCCGTTACACGAGGTATTGAAATCAATATCACATTTGGATAGAGGTTGAACGCAGACTTTGGCTTGATATGGGAATTCGGATGTACGGAGTTGTTTGACCAGGGGAGAATAACATGGCGAGAACTACGTTTTCCGGTCCAAAGTACCCAGAGGGCTAACGAACTTATGCCTTGTGTTATATTTTATCGCTTGTATCATGACAGCACTTTGTTTCTACCTATAGGGCACATGGTCACGTTACGGCGACTTGTACCTTGTTCATTTTTATATTTTTTTATATTTTTTTTGGCCTGTATCAGTCATCCATGGCGTCTTAGGCGTCCGGGCTTTCAAACTATATTTTACGTATTTATTTTAATTTTTGCATGAAACTGCCACGAAGTGAAAGCATTTTACGCAAGGTCCTCCCTAGTCATCTTGTACGAATCGGCCCATCGATCTCAAGGGGGAATGCTGCTGCAAAAGAGAGGCGCTATTTGCATGTCTCTGCAAAGCCCTACCATCCAACGAAGCTCACAAGCCTAGTGAGAAACAGGTTGCCTTACGAGGTGGACGCACAAATGACAGCTGAACATGGTATCGTTTTTTATTATAGGACTCTCGTCTTTTTTTGGTTGGTACAGTTGGGTATAATTGTCTTCAAACGAATGTTTGCAGATATATGCGAAAGGTACATGTACATACGCGGAGCTCTAGTGGTCATTCGGTACACAAATTTAAATCGGATCGGTGGATTACGATCTGAGCAGATCGGTCAATCGATCTTGTCCAGCACACGCACGCTAAAGAGGGGAGATTGTTTCGGTTTCTGCCTCTCCACAAGGATACACAGACACGTGGGATCGAAAAAAAATATATATATTTAATACCCCGTCTTTGTGGGACCGGATCGAAAGGTCAGCCGTTAGAGATTGATGCACCAGTCGCTTGTTTTTACTCTCAGATTCAAGATTGGATGAGGGCCAACAGGAAGACTAGCTGGCTGGTGGGCTGAACGGCAGAATCGCATCAGAGGGTTTTACCGGATTCTGTTGCGCAATACGAGCTCTTTCGCTTTTAGATTTTAAGGTTGTCTCCGAGAATACACCTTCACATCACGAAACTTGTAAGAAAAACTTATATTAAAATTTTTTTTTAAAAAAACCCCCCCCCCCAAGGATGTATGAGCAAAAAAATCGGTCTTGAGATTTTCTGAGATTGCTGACAGCCATCTTGCTCGTTTATCGTCCCGGCGAATCTGCCTTAATATCGGTAACAGAGCTCGGCAACTTAATATGCAGGAAATCATTTGGTGGGCAGCCATGTAAAGCGCTTGCAAAAATTAGCATTCAAAAAAGAAAGAGGGAGGGGAAAAAGGAAAAAGGGAAAGGAAAGCCCCTTGCTCCGTTTGAAATGATAGCCGAAATTTAGATCTTGATCATGAGCAGATCGAGCAAACAGAGTTCATGTATGCGAATCGAGGTAAGCAATACGAGACCTCTCGCTTGGGCCGTTCCCTGGCCTCCTTCAGAAACGGCCCACTTAAACACACTCACTTAAACTGCAGAGGTGCGAAGTATAACAGAAAGGACTGTGCTTCGATGTTTAGTGGGGAGGGGAAGTAGATGGTTCATGGTTCGTTCAATGAGACTGGTAAATTCCGTTTTCGTGGCCTGATACCTACCTCCTCCCCTCCTTGAATAGCTAATCTGTATCTGAGAAAAGAAAAAGAAGAAAGAAACAAAGACAAGACAAGAACAAGAAACAAGACAAGAACAAGACAAGAAGAAAAAAAAAAAAAAAAAAAAAAAGAAAGAAAGAAAGAAAGAGTTCTCTCCTTTCTCCCAAGTAGCATGAATAGCTTGGCTTGGACCTGGGAAAGCTTTCCCAGGACTGGTTAAAACATGTTTGTGTGTGTGTGTGTGCGCAAAGCAGAAGGAGGACAACGAAAAGAACGACTCGAGCTCACCAAAAACCGTTGACAATCCACCCCTTTAAGGACGATGGAGACATGGACCGACCTGCAAGATGCAAGATCCACCCCCCACCCAGCTCCACTTTCCACCCGTCCGCAAGCTGCTGTCATTGGCTATGTTCCTCCTCTGAAAATGGCGATTCGCGTGAGGCCACTCTTTCGAGTAATCTATATTTTATTTTTCTTGATCTTTTACCATTGATACAAATTTACCTTTTGCTTTTTGCTCTCTTCCCACCAATACTGCCTCTCCGTGTGCTCCGTACGTACAAACCGATATTATCTACATGTACCCTCTCGTACATTGTACTATATGTAATATATGCATGTATGAAGCATGTACATACGTATCTTGCTTGACTCGCCACGCTAAAAAAGAAAGGTCTAACCAACTTCTCCCTTCTGCCATTTCTTACCATTTGCCTGCAAACCGACAGGTAAATATCAGGCCACTTCGTTTCACTGCTGCCCAGGATGTGTGCCCGCTAAATTTCACTTAAATTCCGTAGCAGATGCTTGGGAACGGTGTGATGAAAAGAAAAGAAAAAAACCCCCCGAAAAAAAGTAAAGGTAAAAGGGAAAAGGAGGAATAAAATAATATATAATAAAATAAAATAAACCGAAAGGAGGTCCTATCCAAGTACACGTAAATACAGCTTACAATAAAATCTTAGCAAATACGAATGTGTGGTGTTATTGCGTGCTACACGGTCTGTGGAGAGCAGATACACACAAGCAGTTGTAGTATTTCGTACTTCGTAAGCGGAGCGAGAAGTGTTAGGTGGGAGGGAAGAAGGGAGGGACGGGGCAAGATGGATGGGCCAAGATGGGGCAGATTGGATCTTGATTTCGTTGCGTTCCTCCATGCACCTTCGCTTCTCCACCCGATCCAATCTCCAGACCAGATCCACAGCGACAATTCTCTTTCGGAAGGATTCGGCTACTTTCTGGGCTGTCAACGATGGCTGTTTGTTGCCATCGGGCAAGTTTACTCGACAAAAAAGAAAGTCACAGGTCCGTTTGTCTTCGAGCCGGAGGCTCGACAAGGCCATCCTGGAGAAATCCTGGGCGAATGGTCAAGGCGACGGAAGGTTCCAACCTATAATTACCGGCCGATCTTTGAAGGAAATCAAGATCGCAAGCCACCGTTGAGCGCGCCAGACCCGATCTGGTAAAAGGGCCGTTGGAGAACGATTGGCATATATTAGGTCTTGGGGGGGAAACAGACCAGGTCTATCCAGCCGGGGGTGTGCATGTACACCGCAAATGCATATACGGTGTATGTGTGTACATGTACCCAAATAAGCAGAGCAAACGGTATTTCTCCTGGAGAAGTTTGCCACGATCGGGAGTGATGTACATCCATGACATCGTCATTTCGAAGCAGGTATTTAGGTAAAGAAACTCTTAAATTTCTGGAGCATTCGTAGATCCTTCACAAAGTCCGTGGGCCCATTTAACTTTTTGGAGGTGTGAGATTGCCGATGACGAGATAAGCTTTTTCAGGTTGGATCTGACGCATCTCATGCTGTTGAGATTTACGCGCGGAGTATATGTGCGTAGATGTGAATCGTTATATGAATACTTACTTATCTAAGTTTAGGAATATATAACTATATATATATATATATTTTACAAGCATTTCAACTTTTTGCCCGCGTTTATTCAGGCTTAACATTTAGATGGCTACATATTATGAAGGGAGAGAGGGAGAAAATGTTGAGGAGCATAAGTAAAGTAAATATAACATCCTTCCACCGTACACAAAAGATGGTACGAGAAGCGAAGGGGAAAGATGAAGGGGGGGGGAGGAGGCGGGGAGGAAGAATTATATCATCGTGTTTGGGCTTGTGATCAGGATCGCCATCCGTTTGAGTGAACGGTGTCTACCACTAAGATCTTAAGATCACCGGGGCGCTATAATAAAACAATGCAAGAAGTAGGTACTTGCAGGACCTCAGATTCGTGACAAGAGCGATTCTTCCTCCCGGGGGAGTTCCCGGGCTCCAGCTCCCAACCTCCCCAGGCCCTATTCCTCCTCTCTCATCATCATAATCCTTTTCTATTCCACACACCCGGGAAGTCGCTCAGGTTGGTCTAATCAGAACCCGGATCGGAGCCGTTAGATTTGTTCGGGGAGGGGTCTCAGCCCAAACTTGCGGGTTCGCTACAGCTCACAGTCCCTGCTCTCCGTTCTTTTTCAGAATCCGACATGCAAATTCAAGTTGCCACTGCTGTGGATATGGCCAATTCTTCATATGATACTTTTGCTTCTCCTCCTCCTCCTCCTCCTCCTCCTCCTCCTCTTCTTGTTCCGATTTACTACTTCGCTTCATCATCATCATCATCATCATCATCATAATCGAGTATTTCATTATATAC
Organism: Dactylellina cionopaga; assembly: GCA_036971295.1. NCBI lineage: Eukaryota > Fungi > Ascomycota > Orbiliomycetes > Orbiliales > Orbiliaceae > Dactylellina > Dactylellina cionopaga. Next base: position 2,340,936 of record JAJTTY010000006.1, read on the forward strand.
TTTTCCGTGATCAGGGCCGGGCAAATCGCATTGTCATTTGACGTGCGAATCCATATACGTCTGTTACATTGAAAAATCGATTCTCCCTGCCTCTCTCTCGGTTCCTTCTCTTCCCTTCTTTCCTTCCTTCCTCCCTTCTTTCTTTCTTTCCTTCTTCCTCTCTCTCTCTCTTTCTTTCTTTTTTCTTTGGCTTCGACGGTTCCAATTTATCGTAATCGTTGATTATTATTATTTTATTATTACTTGTTCCGTATTATTATTCTACCTACCCGCAGACCAACTAAAAAAACTAAATAAAAAAAAACTAAAAAACTCAATCTGGGAACACACAGATCAATCAGACCATCTCGATTGTTCTGCTTGGAAGTCTTTCGTTCGTTCCCTCCTCTTCCTCTTTCTTTCTTTCCCTTCCCTCTTACTACTACTACACCTCCTCTTCCTCTTCCTCTTCCTCTCTTCCTATCTTCCCAACTATCAAGTATTTTCTTGTCTTCCTTCCTTCCTCTCCCCTCCTCCCTTTCTATACGGTCCCCTGCTTTCTTCTTCTTCTTCCCTCTCTCTCTCTCTCCTGCTTTCTACTTTCTTCTTCCTTCTCTGCTTGCTATTCCCACTCCCACCTTCACAGAGAAGCCTCGCCTCAACTACTCATTTTTACAGCCGACCGCATACATAATCTCGACTCACCAAGCAACTAGATGTACTCAAATCGAAAGCCAATCTGAATCATTTCCATACAATTGTGTTATCCTATCGCGGGACTTCTAATTCTGCTTCTTCCTCTTCTCCACCAATTCCTTCCTCTCTCTCGTACCCTGGCTTTTTCAGTCTTTCAATCTTTCACAACTCCACTTTGAGTAGCGCATTTGCATTCGTTCGGGTTCTGCAGCGCTGTTCTTCGCACCACATCACCAACTAATCTCATTGCCAAGTCTTCTTGTCAAACACTGAAGTCCTTATTGCCTTCTCTCCTTCTTCTCCTCTTCTTCCTTAACCCCATCCTTCACCGGTTCCTTCCAGCAGCACACCAACGGCAGCAATTCTAGTCCTCGAACTCCGCGAGCCGCCGTACGCTTACCTTTGTGTTTCTTGGCTGATTTCGAATAACGAACATTTGGACCACTCCTATCCTTAAATATCCATATTATCAAAAACCGAAACCCAGCGAGCTATTTAGTTAGCCATTGCTTTTCAAGCCTCCTGGATTAAAAGGACTCCGAACTTCTTACCCAAGCACTCGGCGACACTTGCCATATCCTTGTCAATATTTAGAATCCCGGACGACATACGGCATTCATCTTTTTGACATTTACTCGACTGAAAAGAACTGCGAGTTTGCATAGTCATAAAGGGTCTTTAGCTATATATTGTTCTTCCTTGGACAACCTATTGTCTCTAAGAACCGTACGCTACTAGTCGGTCTATACGGTGTTGAGACACGGATCAAGTTGGAGAATACGAACGAAAACGAAAGAACGAAGGGATAGCAAGACAATTGAAATTCACGACAGTCGACGGAACCCAACTCGAGAACACCTCACGTTCCTACCACGGGTCTTATCTTTTATTTTTAATATTTTATCTTGTTCTTACCTTATCTCGGAACCAAAAAATTTACTCCCCTTTTTTTTTGCTTTTATATTTTTATACCTCTTACCCTTTTTTAAAAATTTATTCCACCTTAACAAAAGTTTGAAAGATTGAAGATTAAACCCTTTTTTCTTTTAATTTCAATTTTCTCAGATATTGCTTCTGGGCAAGGAATTTTTCTCTCTCTTTTTCCGCCAGCAGGTAGCAGTGGGAGGATCACCTGTTGCCTGGTTTGCGTCACTCTCTCACGTCCGAATTACTCGGTGCGGTCTTTTTCGACCAGAGCCAGGCGGTAGATATGGGATCCTCATCTGAGAACGAAAGAAGGAAAAGGTGGGTTTTGTTCTCCACTTCACTTCGTTATATCCTTCCTAGTTGATATTTCTTCTTACCTTACCTTGTAAATCGGTCTGAGAACATGCTGGAGAAACTTGCTCGTTCACTGCATTTACTTATACTTGAACAGATGGTTTAAGATTCGTCTATGATGATTTTTGCTAACGTGTACCAAATCTGAGCCGCAGTGACACTTTGCCGCCTCTTGGTTATTCCCGATACGAGCGAGGTACGCACGATGACCCTTATTCACCGCATCGACAGAATCAAAATCCTGCCGTCATAACTCCTACGAGTCCGACAACGAAATATGCCTCTCCTTTATCCACATCTTCAGCTCTACCCAAACCCCAGAGTGTTGACTATATATCGCCACCTGAGTCAAGAAGGACAAGTGAAAAGGAGGACGAAACCCGTAACTCAGGAGCCTCGCGGCCTGTTACTCTACCATCATTACCTTCGTTGAACCAAATGATCGATGCACTCCCAGCAAATTATGTCCCTTCCAGTATCGTTTCCACTGGGGGCTCGGCGCCTCCTGGACCTTCTGCCTTGAGCTCTGGCCTTTCTTCCTCTGCAGCTGCTCGTCCGTTTCCCTCGCGCCCGTTATATGAAACTGAACATTCCAATACCCTCCCTGCATCTACAGCTTTACGGCCGGCCAGCAGCCATCATTCATCTCCAACTACCGCCCTCCCACCACCGCCGCCCCCAAACATGTCCCTTGATAAATCTGGTCCTCATAGCCGAAATATGGCCTCACATCAAGGTCACGGCAGTGCATTATCATTCTCCAACCGTGAAGTTTCCGATGCCCATTCTTCTTACAATTCCGCCGACCGTACAGCGAAAGGTTCACCTCGTTCTCAGTCCGGCCCAAGTGATCATCAATTCGGTCGTCCTCCAGCTCCTCCTCCTCCTCACTACACCCACGGGTACGAACATAACCATTCGTCCTATGAACACCAACAATATGCGCAAATATCTCCACATATGTCAGCGTTTCCGCCTCCACCGCCACCGCCTCCACCGCAATCGTCTCATCCTTCAGCAACTTCCCTCTACCAGGGCGCTAGCGCACCGGGGGCAGCGACTGGAAATCAGCCATTCCCAGGCCAAGCCGCAGCTCTTTATGCGTACCAACATAGAGGTGGGCCTTACGGGAGCGAGACGGTTGGTCACTCAGACGCACAATTTTCCCCTAAAGGAAAGTCCGTTGGTGGCAAAACTAGTTTCCAAGATACATATGGGACAGCAATCAACAGAGCTCTTGACATATCGGAATTACGGCGAGAGTTGGATCTGGTAAGATTGGTACCTTTTTAACCCTTCTTCAGTTTTAGCGTAGTTATATAACCTTTTACTAAACTTTCTGCTCTAGATTCGAGACAATGCATCACATCTCTATCATTTTTCAACACAATACACACCACAGGGCGGTCAACCGGGAGGGTTTCAAGCTCTCAAGTATTCTGGGCAGATCGAACCCTCGATTCAGGCATTGGATGATGCTATCAATATAACCCATCGAATTCTTGAAGCTTTGGAATACTGGCGGAATAAAGTTGTCAACGATCAGAGCAGAAAACATGAACAACAGATAAACCCTATTAAGCCCATCCCCAAACGATCAATTGATCATATTGATGACGAGATGGGCTACGGCGATGATATAAGAGGCGCATTACACCCCGATCCTAAAAAGCAGCGAAAAGGGGTAAGTTTTTTCTTTCTTCTTCACCTTAATCCTCTCTTTTTCTCCTACCCCCCCTTTCATTTCTCTTCCCAGAATCTCGAATCTCATAGTTTACATTCTAACTCTATTTTTTATTTTTTAGAAAGCGGCACCCCCTGGTCGTTGCCATAGTTGTAATCGTGCCGAGACGCCCGAATGGCGCCGTGGTCCCGACGGAGCAAGGACGCTCTGTAACGCCTGCGGATTGCGTAAGTATACAGAACACCAGTTTCCCAAGTTAACCAAGAATTCAGCTAAAGATTATCACAGATTATGCCAAGTTGACTCGGAAACTTAACAAAAACAATCCTTCAATAGGCCCGTCCCCATTGGCGCGGAAATCCGCGTCAGCAACTCTGATGTAACCGAGGCCCTAGGACGGCGCTCTTTTAACATCTTCCGCAGCCCGGACTTTGGTGATATGTTAACTCGGATTTTGCCAATATACCCCTACCTATACACCTATTTCATACTATTACGAATCTTGATGGGGTTAATCATCGGAATGCCTCCAGACTATTAACCTGGACTTTCATACTTATAACGCTGATACGGAGCAAGCATGACTATTTATACTTTGACTTGTTGCTGGCTTTTTTTTTTCTCTTTTTGCTCTTTTTTCTCTTTCTATTTCCTATTCTTGCTTGACGCATTGCTCTGTTGTAAAGCATCTTCCCAATGGCGTTACGGAGTTGTTTATATACCGAGGGGCTCATTGTTGGCGTTCTCGTGAATCCTACAGCACCCTTTAAATGTGCTTGGTTCCCTTGAGTTATCTATGTTATTCATTATTCAAGAAGAATTCGCCCCATGGTTTCCCTGTCGTATTTTGTGTAGCTGACAGGTCAAATTCGCATGTAAAGAATTCAAAAAAAACTGGAGATGTAGGAAGGAGGAAGGAAGTGAAGCGGGTATGAGGAAGCAGAGATATAGAGCGGCTTTTCTCTGGTCTCGCAAACCAAACTTTCTCTCTCTTGTGAACTTTTGTAGGTCTTGGTATCAGACTAATTTCCTCTGTGTAATATAAAATTCCACTACCAAATAAACGGTAGGCAGATTTAGTCCGAGATATAGATTTGATACTTGTAACGTTCACAGAAATAAGGATATGAACCAACATCCGAATATCTGACATATGTATGTATATATGTATGTATTTATGTATGTACATAGGAATATACAAATATTCAAATAATTATGGCCTGGTCTCAATAGCGAGATTGAATCCAGAACAGCCATCCAACCTACATCTCAACATAAGATTACAATCTACGAAATCAGTACCATGCTTTCGATCCATCGGTCAACTGAATCAGAGGATGCGTATCGCACAGATGGTGATTAAACATTACCTTGTATGAGGTCTCTATTATGATCAACTGCTTCGCCTGTTTTCATCTAGTACTCTGTCTCGCAAGCTAGATCTGCTAACTTTACCTGGGGAAACCGGGATGCCGAGAGCATCTTAAGTATATAAGAGTGAGTGAGCTAGTGAGTAAAAATTTACTTTACCGTTGCTCTCAGACAGCTTCTCGGTACCTACGTTTTATGCGACGGGTTGTATAAGTCTTGTCGAGATGGGCCGGACTTTAAGTACTGGGTATTAGCAATATACACTGCCCTGTCGCGGGAGCCGTTGTTCGAAGGTGCGCACGTCGTTGCCCCAGCTTTCAAGGTTAAGTTACGCCCGTAAGGAGCAAGTACTGAGGTGCTCGGCCTACCTTACTTTCCTGGTGGGGCTATATCACCTGTTTGAAGCTGCAGGGTGGGGGAAGCCGCTTAGGTAAGCTCCTGGCGTCCTCACCTCACTTTCAGAATTCCTGATCAAATATAAAATGAACCAACACTACACGCATACAGCTTTGACAACCTAAAAACTCAGGTTGGCTACCTAAACCACCCGAAGAGACCCTTTTTAGTGTATAATAGTCAACCACGGAACCTGTGCTAGGGGCATACTGGGGAAACGTCAAAAATGGGGTTATTGTAAGGCCGATCGAATGGTTTTGTAGCACCCAAACAACGCTACTAGACCTTGCTTTCTCATGCTGATTTTCCTTTGACGAATATAAAGGTCTCTAGGAACACCCTTATCTTGGGAAGAGGCCAAACCACTCGCTGATTTGGTTCGGGAAAGAGGAATTGAGGTGGGTGGTACATCATTCCGCGGAATATCCGGTATAGGACTTGAATCAATTGCGAGGCTGATTGATTAATATTTCTCTTTTGTAGCAACTGCTAAACATTTGGAAAAAAGCTAAAAGTAAAGAGAGGGATATATTACTTTGGGGTGACGAGGTAACTTTGTTCTCTTCCGATAAAGAAATTTACAAGAAAGAAAAAAACACTCCCAAGGGCATCAAACCGAACCTCTCGGGCTTTTGCTTTCCATGGCACAAATGCCATTTCCCTTCCTTTGGGTAGTATGGACGTCGCAACTCCGTCTAGTGACTCATTGCTCCTGCAGTATGTTTCATCGCATTGGTCTCACACTTTCGCGTGGCAATTTTAGATTGAATATCTGGTCGTCTCGTATGACGAGGAGTCTAAGGATGCGCTGTTGTCCCTACGACAGGCAGAGATCTTGAATGATCTTGCGCATGACGAGGAGCTTCAAAAGGCGGGTGGCTGCGTCCCAAGCCTGCAAGAAATAAACCCGTACGTGCGAGCCCCTCTCTTCGAGATTCCTAAAAACGAAGCACCTAAAGCCGTGAGAGTATCCAGCGGATGGCAGGCTGATCCATGTTCAATATCGAGCTTTTGTTAAATTATAGAAAATCCAGTCAAAGAATTCCGACATTTCACGCTGAGTATGGCAGATTCATGCTCGAGGCGACACCTGGTGCTCCCTATGGAGGGACGCTCCGGGATCTACTCACCGTTGAGCCGGATATGAAGAAGAGGTTAGATATGCGGTCCTTGAACCATATGCAATGATATGATTCGTAAGACCTTCACGGCTATTGTGGACTTAGCTGACGTACTGGGCGACCCAGGCGAATAATAGCAAAGCAGCATATGACCGAAAACGAAGCCCCCGTTACTTTGACATCGTTCCCACGCCTCGGCGTACCTGGAAGGTTTACACAACCTTACTATCCGCCGCATGGCCCCACTGCGAGGAGCATATTTGTTCCTGATGAGATTATTAACACTCACATCCGATTTCCGACGCTCACCGCCAACATTAGGTCTCGTCGTGGTAGTAAAGTCTGCATAAATATGCCAATATTTTATGATGAAGAAACCCCCAGGCCCTTTCGAGACCCGACAGTTCTGTATGACCTGTCAGACTATCCTGAAGATGAAGATGTTCGAAAAGGTGCTGCTAAAGAAGGACATGTGTACATGGATGCCATGGGTTTTGGGATGGGTGCTTGTTGCCTACAAATAACTTTCCAGGCAAAGAACATCAGCGAGGCTCGCACCTTGTATGATCAACTTTGCCCGCTTGGTCCAATCATGCTTGCGCTTTCCGCTGCGAGTCCGATATTCAAAGGCTATTTGACAGATATAGACTGCCGCTGGAATGTTATATCAAACGCAGTTGATGATCGCACGGAAGAGGAGAGAGGCTTGAAGGTAGGCATTGGTTTGATCAATCTCAATGTCGTCATTACTAACCCAAGGGCGTACAGCCCCTCAACGAAAATAAATACGTTATTCCAAAATCGAGGTACGATTCGGTGTCGACGTACATCTCACAAGATCCCGGCTTTAGACACGAATATAACGACATCGAAATTCACCAAAATCTTCCATTAAAGCAGAAACTACTAGATGGAGGTGCGGTTTCCATGAGTTTTATTAGAGATTTTGTATGAGGTCATACCCTAACTACTGCAACTGGTGCTAAGGGATGGACGAGCTTTTGGCAAAACACTTTGCGCATCTATTCATTCGTGACCCTTTGGTTGTCTTCAGCGAAAGTGTGAAAAATTTTAGTATTGACCAAAACGACAATTTTGAGGTATACTAATCGATTTAACCCCCTTACTACCACAGAGCCTGACTTCCCTTTGATATAGAACATACAATCAACAAACTGGCAACATATGCGCTTTAAGCCACCACCAAGCGGCGAGGACGCTATAGGATGGCGAGTTGAATTCAGAAGTATGGAAGTGCAGCTGACTGATTTTGAAAATGCTGCATTTTCCATTTTTATCGTACTCCTCACAAGGACGATTTTATCTTATGGATTAAACTTCTACATACCGATTTCTAAAGTGAGTTTCTCAGAGTTGTGTTACTGGATACGAATAAGAAATGATCATGCTAGGTTATGTATGCTCTGATGGATACCAGGAGCCTGCATCCACGTGGTTATGGTTACTCCTTTTGGAAGCCTCTATAAGAATATGCTAACGGGTAGGTGCTATCTGTCCTACAGGTCACTGAAAACATGGAGACAGCGCACAAACGGAATGCGGTCCTTTCCGAAAAATTCTTTTTCAGGAAGCAAGTATTCCCATATCGACATGCGAATCGCAATGGAAAAGGGGCGTCGAGTCCAAACTCTGAGGAACCGATGTCCCATCCTCAGAAACTAGCTGAGCTTAACCCCGTGGAAGACGAGTACTCTTTAATGACCATTGACGAAATCATGAACGGGCAAACATCTCCAGATGGGTTTCCAGGTTTGATCTCACTAATTGAGCTATACCTGAATTCGATAAATGTTGATGTCGAAACGAGATGTGAACTCGCACGTTATCTTGATCTGATCAGGAAGCGATCCAATGGTACATGGGAGACCGCTGCCACGTGGATGCGAAATTTCGTCCGCAGTCACCCCAAGTACGAGAAGGACAGTCGGGTAAATGCAGATATCAACTACGACTTGATCAAAGCCGCTGAAACATTAGGCAATGGTGAAGGGAAGGGAACAAACCTCCGGAAAGGACTTTTCGAGCCACGATGAGGGGAGACTGGTAACACGGCGTACTGTAGCTCTCCATACAGTACCTTTCCCTGTGGCTAGCAATATCAGTCAACAACAAGAGCAATGGCATAGTTTCAGGGTAGCAGTAACACCATATGTAAACGCAACGAAACCGTGATGTAGTTTTGCGCGCTTCATTTATGTATACCGTTCTACAGATATCTAATCCTGATAGACTAGGCAACAACCAGAATAATACCCATTCAGCTTTGGTTGTCGATACGAATGAGAATTCATGAGAAACCAAGGGAGGAGCAAATAGAATATGATACAACGTGAAAAAAGAGTAACTCATATACTTATATATTAGATATACAAGGGCACCACGACGGTTAGGGTGATGATAGGTTTCCCTGTGTTCTTCTTAGGCCTGAGTCGGACTAAGCGTGTGGCTCGATATGATATTAATTGCTTCTCATCTCGGGATTTGCGGCTTTGAGTTCTTCCATTTTTTTCACCCTCTTCATGAATTCATCATACTGGCATCGCTCGTAGGAATGCCGTTCGTGCTGTAAGGAAAACATTTTACCGGGGGATTTTGTTAGCATATCCGCATACCCGACTGCGGTCGCAAAGGGAGGTTATTGAGAAAGAGTTAAACGAGATGTAGGTAGGCGCGCACGCATACCTCACACTTCCACGGTAGGTACATTGTTTCGAAGCGACACCGATTGAGGGGTATCAGTAGACCTGCGCATCGATCTCTGTATGCAATTGGTAGTCGGGCGTCGGACATTGCCTTGGCAGTCGCCACTATATTTACATTGGTGCCGGGTTAGCTCTAAGATCTGATTAATATGTTTTGGGTATCTGCATATATCTACCTGGAGTATCTGTTGTCGATGGAGGAGACATTTTGGTATTCGATTCTTTGTTCGATGATGTTATTATTCCTCTGTGTGAATGAGCACCCATTTCAATATGCCGGTGGTGGTGGCTGGTTGTTGGTGGCTGGTGTAGTGACAAACAAAAATATCAAGATTAATAGAGGTCTCCCACACGCGCCCACATGCACACGCATCACACACGTCCGTTGCATCTGCGATCACCACAAACCACCACCACAATTAACCACCACCAGTGCCGCCAGACTGTAGTCTTCGCCATCGCCGCTTCATCCGTCGCTTAACTCGCTCTATCCTGACCTGCCACTGCTGCTACCATTATTTTCGCTGCATCTTACCTTGGAGGCACTCCTGCTTTAACGAAGAAAAACGCATCAACGGTGTAACTCCTCTGACAACATGCCAGATGCCATAATATACAAGGCAACATATAGCGGTGTATGCATAGCCCCACCCAAGTATTCAGTATTCGCCTTCTATACTAGGAGGACTGCGGAAACCCAGCCGTTGGCTAACGCTCTGACACACCAGGTTCCTGTGTACGAGTTCTTATGCAAAAGCATTGCTTGTATGCGTAGACGGTCGGACGGATGGTTAAATGCTACGCAAATTCTCAAGGTTGCCGGTTTCGATAAGCCGCAGAGAACCAGGATACTTGAGCGTGAAGTTCAGAGAGGTGTTCACGAAAAGGTCCAAGGAGGTTATGGCAAATATCAAGGCATGAGCGATCATCTTCCTCTCGATCAATTATCTCCAGCACCTTGAGTGTTGTGTCTCCAAGACTACAGTTATCCCTAAAACTTTCGATACCACCATGACTCCCTGGCCGTAAGAAATTGTGCTAACATGGCTTTTTATTGTAGGGACATGGGTGCCTCTTGAACGTGGGCGAGAAATAGCTTCTCAGTACAAAGTCGAAGATCTACTTGATCCAATAGTAAACTTCCGACCCACCACAGAAAGTCCCCCGCTGGCTCCGAAACATGTCACCGCCGCCTCGGCCAAACCTAGAGCTCCCAGAGGTGCTGGGCCTAAGGCTGGTGCCAACCCCAAAAAACTCACCAGTAAGGCCCTTGATCCTAAGAGGCCAATAAATAGTAGAACCGGCATGGTTAACAGGCGAACTCGCGTGGTAGAGCCACCTAAGATAGTAACTGTCGTTCCGGCGGTCGATGATCGCCCACAGCTCCCATCAGAAGATGAGATGGTTGATGCTGACTTGAGCGAGATTGACGGCCTGGAGTCGTCGCTCATTGACCCGTTGGACCAAGGGCAGGTCTCCGGGGCTGATGATGGCTTGGGGCGGTTTCCGATAGATGGGACGAGGAAACGGAAGCGGGGGACAATGATGGAAAGCCCCATGGAAACCAGCCGTCGCCGTAGAGTTGCTTACAGCGATGAACTCTTGGATTATTTCATGACAAATGAGAACGGAGTCCCTCCTTTTCTAGAAAACCCGCCCATGGATTTTGAGGTCAATGAGATAATCGATGATGAGGGGCATACCGCTTTCCACTGGGCTGCCGCTATGGGTGACCTTGCTGTTGTTGAGCTGTTGCTGAAGGCTGGTGCAGATTTCAAGATGACGAACAAACGAGGCGAAACTCCCCTTATGAGGGCCGTTTTATTCACAAATAATCATGACCGCAAGGCATTCCCTCGACTGGTAACCATACTTCGTAGCACCATTGGTTGCATTGATTCTTTTGAATCCACCGTCTTCCACCATATCGCTGCGACAACTTGCTCCCGGAACAAACTACTGGCCGCGAAATACTACTGCAACGTCATTCTGTTGAAGCTGTCAGAAACTGAGCCCCAAGGAGAGATCGGGATGCTTTTAGATCGGAAGGATATGGAAGGGAATACTGCTCTAACGATCGCTGCAAAAAACAGTGCTCGAAAATTAGTACAGATGATGTTAGCGTACCACGGGAGCCCGGACATCCCAAACAGCGAAGGACACACGGCCGACGAGTACATAGTCCTATACGAGAGAGACCGGAGAAGCATGGCCCAACAGAATCATCATCTTGCTAGTTCGTCACCGGTTCAGGGCCACGATGGCTATATAAACCCATCACAAATTCCCGGCTCTTTCCGTTTCAACCCAGGGCCTTCTCAGGGAACTGCTACAGTCGCTGCTGTCAAGTATGCGTTAAATCATTCGGCTAGCGTACCTCAACCCCATGTATCCGAAGCAGCAATGCAAGCCACCCAAAAGTTTATACCATTGATGGCGGAAAAGCTCGAAGATCTCGCATCTGCATACGATATGGAGTTGCGTGAAAAAGAAGAGGATCTTTTACAGGCAAGAGAATTGCTTGCTTCGGTCAATGCTGATCTCGAAGCAACCAGAGCCCAGTATGAAGCCCTTCTTGCGACCGTTGGCTCTGAGGGTCAGTTTGATAGTGATCTCGAACACGCACGGGAGACTTTTCGGATCCAGTCAGAAAATTTGCGACAAGCGATTGAACGCAACCAATACTTCGAACTGGCGCGATTGATCCAAGACGAGGAGGCAAAGGCTGTTTTCAAGACCAAGCCAACTTCCACAGCCGGGCTGGAAAAAGAACAAAGAGAGCAGTTTGAAAACGCGAAGCAGCTTGTTAAAGCCCAATATGGACGAAATCAGCTCGTAGAAAAGATTATAGAGCTATACGCTCTAGCCGGGATAGGAACGCAAATGAACGATTACCGGAAGTTAATTTCTCTAGCGCTCAAGGTGCCGATGGATGAAGTTGATGGACTTATTCCGGATATTTTACGGAATCTGCAGACGGAGGACAGCCCTCCAAACATGATAGAGGAGTAGGAGACCACATCGAGTGTGTTGACCGCGTTGTCATTTGAGTTAAACGCTTTGAAAGGGCGGGTACGAGCTAGCAAGGGAGAGTGTTTTTGGCGTTGAGGGGTTGTCGCTGTTGTTGTTGTATCATCGATTTATTGACCATCTCTCTTTTAACACAATTATATTATATTATATTATATTTATTTTTTATATTCTTTTCATTCTTACTTAAGTGCTTATCGACTTGTTATTGCTATTGTCATTGTTCCTTTTTGATGCTTCTTCCTTTTCTTGTACATACTTCTTATATAGAGTATATATATGATGTTTACGAAGTACATGTGTATACATTTCGAGATACACTTAAGTACTTCTTAGTCTGCTTCTAAGGGCATGGTACCTGTACATCACCATATCGGGACAGAGCGCGGCGCCAAGGTGGAGACGAAGCTTTGGGCTAAAAGGGCGGAGCAGGCTGGAACCGATTTGGAAGCATGAATATTCCAAATCAGGCGAGGTGCAGCCTGCAGCGTTCCAGATCGGGTTTGGCATACGTGCCTCTGATACATATTTGGCATCCTTTTTCCAAATGCCTCGAAACATCCAAGGTATCAGCTCCCCAGCTGCAGACAAACGGACAGGCAACAGACGGACATACAGATGGACAGCCGGTGTGGGCGTGCGCCTGTTTCCCATCTTCTCCACCAGTCGCTTTGCTCTGCTTCTCTTCCACTTCTGCTTTCCTTCTATACTCGTCGGTACCGCTTGGAATTTTAGGTTCAGCCTTTTTATTCTTTAATTTTATTTTATTTTCTTTCATCGTTAATCGTTATCCTACTCTCGACTCGCTGCTCTCCCAGGGACTTGACGCCAGCTAGATACAAATCCTTCTCCCTCCTCTCCACCCTCCTCCTCCACTCCTCCTCCTCCTCCACTCTTACTCCACTCTTCCTCCTCGTCGCGTTAAACTGGACCACCTTGCTTTATTTTATTTTATTTTATCTTATCTTTGATCGGGTTTTAAATTTTAAAATAAGATTTAAAAAAACAATAAAAGAAAAGTAAATAAATTTAAATTTAAAAAAGTAAGAGTGAAGAAAAATAAAAAATTTTGTGGCGCGGAAAGTGTGCTGTCGGCAAGACCCTTCTCACCATCACCACCACCACCACCACCACCACCCCACCCACATGGGCCATATACCTAAGTCCGGTATCCTTCTGGCTTCACCAATTTCGGCAATACAGTAATACCCGGTTCCAATAGCTTTCAACGAAAACCTTTGGACGATTCGGCACTCCTGCCGAGGGAAACTGTCTAGTTAAATAAATATAGCTCATAATGATCTATGAAAAAGTCGTGGACCAAAGCTTCCAAGGCACAATGCTTGGTATTCCTCTCAATGCTCTATAGCCCCACTATCACTTCTCCTATATTATCATTAAGTTACCGCTTCTCTAATCGCAATATATATATTCTTTCCAACCCATAGATCTTGATTCCATACAAAACCCTCTTGTAGCTGGAGACCCCGCTCTCACACACGTGCAATGTATTGCCCATCGCGGTTCGAGATCCCATTGGCCCGAAAACACAATGATGGCATTTGAAAACGCCATAAAAGCTGGTGCACACGCCCTTGAGACAGATGTTCACCTATCGAATGATGGTGTCGCAGTCCTCTCGCATGTAAGCTTCCCGGATCTATTGTGCCTCGTATTTATTTCTCGGTGGCGTCGCGTGGCAGCACATTTGATATCTAATACCTTGCCCCTTACTATTGGCATTTCGTATAGGACGCCACTTTAAAACGGTGCTATGGTGTTCAAGGCAACGTGATCGACTATGATTGGGCTTACCTTAAGACTCTACGAACCGTAAAGGCGCCGCACGTCCCCATGCCACAACTAGTCGAGCTAGTCCAGTTTATTGCCCGACCAGAAAACAGAAGGATATGGCTGATGTTAGATATAAAGGTATTTATCGGCCTGCCTTTATTATTTCAACTTTTTCAAAAATTTTCATTTTTCCATCTACACTCAGCTGGTGCTGATACAATAATAATAATAATAATAATAATAAATAATTACCACAGACGGACAATGTAGCGGAAGACGTTATGGCTTCGATAGCCCAGGCCATAGCTAGTGTCAATGGCAGCGCCGACTATTGGCATGGCCAGATACAGCTAGGTTGTTGGAATATACGATTTGTGCCTGTTAGTTCTCCCCATTATTCTCGATATCTTCTAAATCTAACTCAACTCCAACAACTTCTAGCTCTGCCGGAAATATCTCCCAGGGTTTCCGATCACAGTATGACATCTGACTCTCCGGAATATTTGTCGCTGTCCACCTCTAACAATCCACTTTTTAGTTTATTGGCTATTCACTTTCTCTAGCGACAGAGTTCTTGGATGTTCCAGAAGCAAACTTCAATCTTCTTTTCCCAAGCGTCGTAGGTCCATTTGGTAATGATTTCATTCGGAAAGCTCAGTCAAGGGGCAGAGAAGTTTACGTTTGGACGCTCAACGACACCAGATTAATGAGGTGTGTGGCTCCCCCAACGCTTTCAGTACTTTCCTTCCTGTGCTTATCTTTTCAATATGATTATTATAGGTGGGCATTGTCTTTAGGTGTGGATGGTATTGTGACTGATGAAACGAAAAAACTCCTCGAGTAAGCCTTCCCGTTTACCCTTGAGATGCAGAGCTTTCTGACATAACCGCCAACTTAGCATTGAATATAATACTTCTCAAGAAATCAGAGGTCTTATGGCTTGGCTTTTTACCGCGTTCTGTTGCGTATGGTGGCCAGCTTTAATTTTGCCCCTGTACTCTGCTATCTTTAAGCCTCGCTTCCGAGTCAATCCTTGAGTGCCCGATGCGTTTGAAGCGGTTTTCTCTTAAGGAGAGGGGGGTTTGTTTACGAATCGCTATGCTTGCTAAAGGAGAGGAGTCATTTGACGTGCTGGGATGTAAATACAATCAGTTATGGCGTTCTGCAGGTGACATCTTGATACGGCCTTCCAATTTAATCACTTTTTGTTTAGTGCCCTATCTCCGTATATACAGGGTCCATTTATTTGCTTACGGTGTTGAATTATTATTTTATTTTATGGCATAATGAGATATCGCTGCAGCTACTGTTTTTAATAATAATATAGTAATGTACGTTTGAATACCCTGCCTCTTCTTGATTCGTCTCAACCTAGCTATCTACGACTCGGATGCTAAGAAACTGTATCGAGTCAATTCATCGGTACTATAATGCTTCTAACGTTTCGTTCAATATATTTAATTTCAAGAAATGAGGGAACAAAACGTTGGTATACATATAGCCCTCTAAATATATACTTGACGGAGAAGGGCGGTCCGGTTGAACGCACAAGGCAGGATATGGAAGGGCTACAGCCAAGGCGCACCGTTAAATTTTATATATTTTGATAAATTCCAGAACCTTCGATAAATAGATATTCATACGAAGTTCAACAATTTTTTTTAGCGAGTATATATTCATTCTCCTTTCCAACTGTAGATCCCTTCAACAGTTGAATTCGTGTTTTAATTCAAGACCAATTGATCAAGCGGAGGCAGGAGCAATGGCTGAAACGTACTATATACAGGTTTGGTATAGATCTACGAGCATCAGGCTAAATTTTAATTGAACTTAAGCGTTGTGCAATAGCCCGCTCGCTATGAAGATTCAGCATTCCATGAATATCTCTTAGTCTCGAAACACGATATTAATTAAATATTTGCATCATGCATCATCAGCCAGTTTTTGTTGGAGTTTATCGATTGTTTTGTGTTGAGAACCATTTACACCTAGCATATATAAAAGGTCTTCGGGGTTATGCTCATATCCCGTCACCACTTCCTCTCATCTCTGTTATCCAAGTAAAAACATCGCCCTCTAGATCCGATCACATAAACTTGAGAGGTAATGCCAGAGTCAACCAATATAGCGGTGGAGGGCATGATAGACCCTAGTATCTTCAAACAAGTCCAGGACGAAATCGATGAAGATATCAAAGTTCGGGACGTATGTCCCCAACCTCAAAGATACTGGCCTAGTTGCGCCAAAATTACACTCACCACACTGACCTTCCACTACCATATTTAGGAGATCCGAGGGCTATTGAAAGCTCTGGATAAACAAGGTACTACCCACCAAGTCCATATAGCGGGGAGGCGGAAGGTTACTCACCAAATTCCACACCCCGGAAAACGAAAATAGAGAGATCCATCCAGTCTGTTTTATCAAGGGTTCATGCAGTTCCCGTCTCTTCGGGTCGGTTAGCATTCTATTTACTGGCTGATATTACTCACTACTTACAACCTCTTCGTCGCCAGTGGCCGCTCTATTGGCTACTGCACAACCTTCATTTGATCAACAGGGAGAAATTCTGAAAGAGCTGGACAACGTTGCTTCTAAGTATCCTTATTACAAGTTTGTAACCACCTATTTCTAACAACCTATGAGGTGGCTGAGGTTTCGTACGGATTGATAATCTGGATTTAAAGACCAAATTAATTCTAATTTTTAAAAATACAAATAGATACAATGGGCTCTGGACCAGAGAAATTCAAACAGCGGTAAGAGAAGCATTTACCTACCACTCCGAGCGGGCGCTAAACGCATGTATTCCTTCCTAGTCATACGGAGTCGTCCTTGCTGGGTGGTTAGGTGCATTTACTCCTTTGGACGAGGAGCGTAAAGAGGGTAGGCTAATGACGATTAATGAGGTGGGAGAAAAGCTCGGAGGCATGTATTCTGATCCAATTCTAAGATTATTTTCCAAAGGTTTCTTTATGCGATGTGATAACAGTGTGTTCCAGTTCGGGTTAACGTTAAGGAATCGGACGTCTTCCATCTTACCCTCGAAGAATACCTCCACTCCCTAATTACGATGATTGAAGAATTGGTATTGTCGCAGTCGCCCTATAAAGCCTAGGAAGCAATATATGAATAAAGGCTAAGCCGATTTTCATCTAGACTCGCCTTGCTGTGAATTCGGTTACGCTAGGCGACTATCAAAGGCCGATCCTCATCAGCAGGTTCGTGAAGGACCTTCATGCAGGATTCCAACTTCTCAATCTCAAAAACGATAGTCTGAGAAGAAGAAGCGACAGCATCAAATACAACGTAAGACCGAAGAGCACTTCGTGGTACATATGATAATAACAAGAAATCGCTATCTTAGGTCAAGAAGATTGAAGATGTTGTTTACGATCTTGCCTTGAGAAAGCTTATCAGCCCAAGCAACAACTAGCAAACGAGAATGCTACTTTTATTATCAATACATCGATATTCCTCAAGCCGTCAGTTTTTTTCATAGGGGCTATGCTATTCTACTAGGCTAATAACATAATTAGAATATGAGAGTTTCTAAGAGAGAGCACGCTGTATACTCCTGATAATCACACAAAGAACTTTGTTATCGTTACTTATATTAGAAATACCTGATATATTGTCTGTGTCTGGGGCTTGGATGTTTTGGTCTTTCGTTCGTGTTGTGTTTGTGGAGGTGGCCATGAAGCCAAGTATCACCTCAGATTGAGATTATCAATTGTACATTGCTTCTCCTTCCCGGTTTCTTACTCTCTCGTTCGTGTAATTTATCCCAACCAAGGCACACACGCACTACTTTCATTATAGCCCGTATACTCTAGAATGGTAGACCGAAACCACATCGCGGAAACTATCCGTTTTTCGCATTCAATTATCCTACTTGGCATTCTATATCTCACATCTGCGTCCCTAGTTACGGATCCTCTACAGCACCTCTCCTGTCTCCTACCAGTTACAACTAGTATTCAAATAGCATACGCATCAGTATGTCTCGGAAACAACAAGGTCGCGGTATCTGGGCTGAAGAGGAAACCTAGGACGGCCGCAAAAGGGAAATTGGAGCCGATAATTTCCAATATCTGGGTATGATGTGGTCGAATGGCTTTTGCTATGTTCATCTCGACTAACGACTCTTACGCACAGCCTGCTTCAATTTTGTCGCTACGGGCCCTATTTTATGGTACACCAGCTGTTTTCGCCATGATAGTTCTTCTCGGCGCTCCGATTACTACCCATATATACCATACCATACTATGCGCCGCACACTTCAGTCTACTCGCTGGTTTTCCGTTGATTTATTCACACCATGTTCAAGCGTCAAAATGGAAAGACATAGTTTCGTTGAGGTTACCAATGGACGAAGTATATGGAGGTGCTGTAGGAGTGTGTCTTGGGGCTTGGTTCGGAGCAATTCCGATACCTCTAGACTGGTAAGCTAAATGGTTTATCTGCTCCGCTCGTCGTATCATGGCATAGTCGCTGAAAGAAAGTTGGTGACCTTTTAGGGATCGGGAATGGCAAAAATGGCCGGTGACGATAATAGTGGGCATATATGCGGGATACGCAGCTGGTCGTTTGGGTGGTCTTGTGTTGAGTGGGAAAGTTGCGCGGTTCTAAATCGGAAGGGTTTGGATTTCGATTTGTGGTGTAAATAGAGGCGCTCTATCTGAGGCGCTGTTAAAACGAACGCATGGTGTATTGTATAATAGCTTCAATATGAGATGAAATTTAGTACAGATATATTTTATATTCTATATCCGTGCAGCCGTGGTAGCTCTACGATTTGTACTGAACAGACAGGAGCCTGGCTTTATCTGTAGTGCTTGGCGTGGATCGGTTGACCAGGCTGGCCTCATTCCTTCGACCTTGGACCAAGCCACCAAATGAGCAACACCATGTCTCCGTTGCTATCACCATCTCCATTGCCGCCAAACCGGTCATCGCCATCACGTCTTTCCAGCAATGGATGAATTTCTCGATGAGAAGAAGAATTTCGAGGGGCTCAAGTCCTTCGATGCATTCCGTATGCACCCAACTAGCGCATCCTAATTCCTACAAATTTCATGAAGCTAACTGACAATGTTTGAGTACAGCGAAAACCCGAGTCTCATACACAACAAGATCGTCAAGAGGCGGTGTTATAACCCTCGTATTCGTCGCGATATGTGTCTGGCTAGTTTGGGGCGAATTGAGTCTTTTCCTAGATGGAAATTCGGAAGAACACTTCAGCGTCCAGGGTGGAGAAGGCCACTTGATGCAGATTAATCTCGATGTAATTGTGGCTATGCCTTGCGATACTTTACACGTCAACGTCCAAGATGCTGCTGGGGATCGCATCCTCGCTGGAGACTTGTTGAACAAGGTGCCTACCGACTTTGTTTACACCGACACTCACACATTACCGCACAACTTGAAAAAAAAGGGCAAGCAGGCGCGAGGACCGGCGTACGATGGTTCTGATGAGGTCATCCGAAAAGCCGGGAAAAAGAAGAAGTTCAAGTTGAACCTCCCCAAGCGACCAAAGGGTACCAGCTGCAGAATATGGGGTTCCATGAATGTGAACCGGGTGATGGGTGATTTCCATATAACTGCCAAAGGGCACGGGTATTGGGAGCCCGGACAGCATATTGATCACGAAAGTAAGCGCGCCTACCTCACCGCATGCAGTGTTAACACCTCTGAACAAAGAGCGTTAATGGATTTGACTACCTCATTCTAGTTTTTAATTTTACACATGTGGTCAACGAATTGTCGTTCGGAGAATTCTATCCTAAGTTGATCAATCCCTTGGATGGTGTTGTTGCGTCGACGGAAGATAGTACGTGATTCTCGCTGCTCTTCGCTACCCGCTCTGAGATCCCAAGCCTAACCTTTTGCCTGCGACCCGGTATTGTAGAATTTTATAGGTACCAATACTTCTTGTCCGTTGTCCCTACAACTTATAAGGCGCACGGTCGGACTCTCCACACAAACCAGTACAGCGTGACAGAACAAGGGCGTAGCATGACCCCTCAGAGCGTCCCGGGGATATTTTTCAAGTTTGATATTGAGCCTATCCTGCTCACAATTACGGATTCGCACACTCCGTGGATATACTTTGTGGTACGGTTAGCAAACGTTGTTGGCGGGGTGATGGTTGCGGGAGGGTGGCTCTATAAGATATCTGACGGTGTTGCCAGTTCGTTCCTACCGTCGCGGAGACGTAGCCTTCGAAACGACCACTACTTGAATGGAACGCCAATGTATTATGAAGACGCTACCGATGAATAAGTTTGGCGTTATATGTACTTGTAGATGTTAATTTGATTTAAAACACGCGCCGTATTTTCTTGTTTGAGCAAAACACTGGATCTAGATATATCAAAGATGTACAAGTTATCAAGCCGGCCTATTCAGGTGGCTAAGGGTGGCTGTGCGATATGGGTGGTGGCTGGGCGGCGAGGCCGGCGTGGTGCGCACATGGCCTGTTGGCCGTTGCTTCTGGCTCCGCTGACAAAAGCTCCGTCCCTTCCACATCCTTCTCTCCCCCTTCTCTTGCTTTCCTCTCTCCTTCTCTTCCTCTTTCCCACCTCCATCCCCTTCCCCCCGTCAAGACCGTGACTATTTCCATCAACAACTACCATCCTGAACCTACTTGTTCCATCTTCCGTCTCTTGGATAAGCTCAACATACGGCCGAAACCTACTGAAGCCTCACACGCCTATCCACTTGGTCATACATCGGCTTGCCACCCACCCACACTACACTACCGCCTACTTCACATTTCAGCCCCTCATAACTTTATTGTGGTGTAGTCCCGTAGTTTACAACCTCTCGGCCAAGCAAAATACGACATCACTTGCGCGCAGCGTTAGAACACCCCTCTTATTTGGTCGCAAAGATGCAAATCTTCGTGAAGACCTTAACTGGCAAGAGTACGTACACTAGCATATGTAGATTACCTATGTATCAACGGGATAGGCACACGCATCGATATGATCCGCGATACCGCTATATATCTCTAGTTTTCAATATGTCAATAGGCTAATAACCAACCTATCACTTTAGCCATCACCCTCGAAGTCGAGTCCTCTGACACTATAGACAATGTCAAAGCAAAAATCCAGGATAAAGAGGGTATACCTCCGGATCAACAAAGATTAATATTCGCCGGAAAGCAACTCGAGGACGGCCGAACTCTCTCAGACTATAATATCCAGAAAGAAAGTACACTTCATTTGGTGCTTAGACTGAGGGGTGGGGGCAAACCTAGATGTACCTTTGAAGGTTGCACGGCTTTCCAACAGCGAATAATTGGGGATTGCAGTTTCTGTAACGGTCATTTTTGCGGGAAACACAGACTGTTGGAAAGCCATCATTGCCCGAACTTAGAAGATGTACGTTTCACCTTGACCCGCCGACTTCACAACTCGCAGCTATAAAAGAAATATTGTATCAATACTAACCTCGGTCCGTTGACAGTGTCGCAAGCAGTCCCACGAACGCAACGCAGAACAGCTAAACTCTCAGCGAACCGAAACTAGTCGGGTGACCAAGGTCAACTAGGTCTTCATGATATGTCTTTGTCCCTTTTTCTTTTGCAGTTGATAGAAGAGGCGTCTCGTTTTTTATCCTTGTGCTGTGTTTCTTGAAGCGATTGGACCTTGAAATTTTACAATACAATTACAATCTTTGCGAAATGAATCTTCTAAATACCCTTGGTTATGTACGCACCGGCTCGTTCCTTTTTGTTTGAAATTCAACATTATCGATTTTATCATTGGTGGTTCTTTCTTTCTTATTTTATTCCTGAGCACTTCCGTCCTAATCGCCCTCGTAATTTTTTGCGGTTGAGATATATCGATATGCTTCTAGGTATAGGTGTTCCGTAACCTGAATGCGTTGAATCAATTAATGTTAGTTGCGAATCATCGAATCCTTGCTTAGTTAACGACACGCTTTTGTAAATAGTTACTCAAGGAGTCATTAAGTAAGTAAGTACTTAAGTATTTAAGTAATTAAATAATTTAGTAAATAAAGGAGCAATTCCAAATCCGGTAAATGGAAGCAGTCAAGTTTTTGTTGCTTGGGCGGAGATTTAGCTTCTGGAGCCCGGCGACACCTAGCGTAATTACCAAAGTATGACGTAGTGTGTATATTATCTGGTACGATCAATATAAATACGCTCTTTGATCCTCTCTTTGATCGGCTCTTGTATTGTACCTTAGATCCTTAGAAAACTACTTGATCGAGTACTTATTTATTTACCTACTAACTTATCTATTCGCCAAACCTTACTTCAAGTACGCTCTCTCTATCTATCTGTATACCTGTAAACCTTTTACCTAGAATCGCTTGCCAATGGCTCAAAATCCCAACCAACCATCCAGTGAGTATAAGTCCTGTTCCACACATACTTATAGGTGCAAACAATTAACAAATGTGTTTTTTCTAGCTCTTGGTGCTACACTGCAAGATATGGCAGGCACTATCCAAAGCAGCCTCGGACAAATCACTAGTAGTAACAAGGACATCCAAGGGGGAGAGGCCAAAAAGACGGCTGCCGTAGAAAACAACGAGAAATCACACACAGCTGCCAGGTGCGTAAACCCTCCTCTCATATCGCCATCGTTCACCAAGCGCTTACCATTGGAGACAGTAGATTAGGCCCAGTAACTGCGACGTCTGGAGGAGGCGCTCATGTGGACAATAAAGACCGCCAGCAAGGGGCTTGGGACCAGACCGTCGGATCTGTAAGTTAATTTGCTTGCCTGATTCCCTGCTTGAAGCTATAATTACAAACCCTATCTTCATCAGTCCTGTATCCAAACCTCTTCGCGAGACCAATTCTACCTCAGTTTCTCAATCACATTATCCCGTCCGCTCACACAAAGGTTTGAAAATGAGATATAGGGAAAACAATTTGTCGGCGGTCTTATTGGAAATGAATCTTTAAAGACCCAAGGCCGCACCCAGTATGACGAGGGGGTCCGTCGCGAGGTTAGTGGCCAAGCCAGCGATCTTGCGGAGGGATTTGGCGACAGAGTAACTGGAGCATTGGGTGCTATGGTGAGCGCCGATAAAGAAGAACGGGAACGATATAATAAGCAACATGAGGAAGGAAAGGCAGCTGTTCGAAGCGTACAGTATGATTTGCAACAAAAGGCTGAGGCTGAGGAAAGAAACGCATGACCTGTGGGTAATATTGATGCCGCATTTGGTTCTCAGCCTCTCTGTTACGCCACTGGAAATCCGGGCCCTGTACATTGAGGCGATGTACTAAGTACATATATTTTGCGTAATACACTAGTACTTAAGCATACATGTTTGAGCACTCAAGAGTTGTCGAAGGGGACTGGCCAACCGCCGATAATTTTTTACATTCCTTGGGTATTCAATCCATGTTCTTTCGAAACTTTGATCGCTTAGATCTAAATAGAGCTAGTTCGCATAATTCGGATTCTTGCGCGGCCGCTTGGCCTAGGCGCATCATGAACTAATCATCATGGCCTTCCGTATCCGAGGTGGCATCTGCAATTTCCCTCTCACTCTCCCTAACCATTTCTTTCCATGTGGCCCAACTTAGCAGGGTGAATGCTGCAATAATCAATAGGCCGCCAAAAACCGCAGCAGATGTTAATTTTCTCCCAAAGAATATCTTGTCGGTGATGGCTACAAGAAATATAGTGAGCCTAGATTGTTGACCACGCGTAAGCATTTAGAATCACTATTGATAATTGGGATTTGTGGCCAGGAAACATACAGTGCTGCGACTGAGCTAAGAACTGGGCTGGTCAAGCTTATTAGAATTAAAAACGAGCCACTGAAAGCTTCGGGAGAGTCAGTTCCAATACGTCAGACAACCACTATAAGCTCTGCTACTTACTAGCATTTGCCATTATCGAAATTACCAGGAGCTTTGCGGTTTCTCCTTTGGGGATCTCAAATGTTTCCCAACCGGACCAGTGTAGTAAGGGTAGTGGGATCCAAAGAAAAGCCTATGAAAATGTAATTAGCAAACAATGACTGTGTCCGCAGTTGCGTAGTGTCAAGTT
Source organism: Dactylellina cionopaga (assembly GCA_036971295.1). Classification (NCBI taxonomy): domain Eukaryota; kingdom Fungi; phylum Ascomycota; class Orbiliomycetes; order Orbiliales; family Orbiliaceae; genus Dactylellina; species Dactylellina cionopaga. Next base: position 2,365,060 of record JAJTTY010000006.1, read on the forward strand.
GTAGGTTTACCAAGGTAAAGGCCCCGATGCAGGCGCAAACAGTATTGGAAAAGACAACAGATCTCCCAGGGCTTGCTCCACTTGGCGGACAGAGAAGTTTCTTATATAATACCTCATACAGTCCATACAAAACACTCCCTATACCTATCAGCATATTGCCGCTCAGCCTTGTACTCCCCCCGCCATTTGTTCCGCCATCATCAGCACCATCGCCGTAAGCTACGACAAGGACCCCAGCTATAGAAACCCCTACACTGACTATTTTGTCAACTTGAGGTTTTTCCTTTAACAATGGTATCGAGAAAGCATAGGCAAAGAAGGCGCTGCAGTTATAGATGGCAGTTAGGTCTGATGGAGAAGTTAAGTTTCTTTAATGCGATATACGTTAGTAATAGGCCAAATGAAATAGATTGAAAATTGAATCTCACACAGCAATATACCATGTTGAGCCAGCGATAGTTAGAGCAGTCGTCACAAGAGCTATACACTTAAAGAAATATCGAAACGGGTGGTCTAAACCCTGGCGACTAATATTATCTCCTTGCACTATCATGTCAATTGTTGACTGAAGCAGGGAGATGTGAGAACGAATAATGTTATTGAACGGTATCTGGCGCTTTCGCAGTCGCAGGACTAATAGCTGGGCTGGCCACAGGAATGCCCATGATCCATGTGTAAGGTACCTATCCGGATCAGCGTACATCTTATTGCCTTGTTGAATTCCGAGGGCTCACATCATGCAGTAGGCCTTATTCCAACCGAGATCTCTCTGAATGTACTGGGCTGTTTCGGTTTGGATGACAAATGAGGCGAGCGAGAGAATAAGCATGAGCGCGGCCAAGGCATATCGGGTCTGGTTATTCCTCCTACAAAAGCAAGTTAACAAAAGGGCATCGTCATTTGGGATAACCCGTGTTTTACCTACTGGGTCACCGGTGACCGCGAGCGAAACTGGGTTCTCCTAGTCGCCTGCCACTCGCCATCAACACTGGTCCTTCGACCTCGCTCAACCTCCAGCAAAGGTTCTGAAGGTAGGCTCGCATCTTGCATTAATGATGACCCTGGCGTCGAGGGTGCCATCCTTCAAGAAATGAAGTGGAAATGTAGAGGTCGTCCAATTTGATTTTGGCGGAACACAGCCGTGAAAACTCCTTAATGTTCCCCTGAACGATCGTGTTGCGCGTGCCTCAAGGGGGATGACTAAATTCCTGGGGTGTGGCGATGAGCAGTTTTCAGCGCGAACCAAAGATGCCGCGATTTGGCGGTAACAATATAATATATAGGTCCCAACGGAGGAGTTAGCGTTGAGTTCTCCATAGAGATAACCTGTTGGAAAGCTTAAGTGCCAGGTTTTCGTGGGTGTTGCTTACGTACTGACTTCAGCACTAGGAGTGAAGCTAGAGAACTCAAACGATGTATCAATTTGGCTCGTTGGTGGCGCGTTGATCTCTCGAATTCTCTATCAAATGGACTGGATTAAGTCGTAGTTGCCCTATAGAAGCTCCCTGAAGAGCAGATGAGATCCAACCAGACAACGGAGCTAATATAAAATTGAGAAAGCAGGACCAGTTAATAAATGAAAGAAAATAAGCACTTATTCAGCGATTAAAGAGTTATAATTAGTATAGTTCTAGAACAGGAAGGCTTCAATAATGTATTGTATCTCATCCCTTATCGATCCTAACACCTCTCTAGGGGTCATCCTCACACGTTTAGACACCGAAAACTTATCCACTTCCAACAGTTACTCAATTTTGTACCTTCCTATAGAAATAATAAATAGCGTAAACTAAAGTGTGTGAACCATCAAAAACCCTGGGTATTTATCCATTGGAGAAGAATACCTTCGCTATTCTGGCCATTAAGACCCTCGCCCCGATTCAAGATCCTTGCCAAACCCTGAGATATCCTTCGAGTGGCGAGAAGAAATGAATGATGAACTCACGACATTTGAAAACTCTGGGACGCAATCCAAAACCCTAGATGGAGAGTGTCGCAGCTGTGGTGTGTCACAGGTATTTTCCTGTGCCGGCCCCGAAGCTCTCTTAGCTCCTCGCCACATCATCAACAATAAATTCTCAACAGCTGGGATAACATTTTTGAAAAGATTTGAAAGCCTTTCGAATCGAGCATCGCGTAAATTTGCAACCCGTTCCCAAAAGGGCTTATAATGCTGCAGCTTCTCAATCCTGGAAATCGAGAGCTTGCTATTGGTTTGAACGCTGCTTGCCCAAAGATGGGAGACCGGAAGTACGAGTGCAACGGAGGCTTGGGCAAGAGATGCTGAACCGCCGAACTTTAAGAAATTCTCCACGATGCAGAAAATCGCTAAATTTGTATAGTCATGTTAGAAATTTATTTCTCAAACTCGACCGAATGCTCATTCGATTTAGATTAACATACCTGGGAAAAAAAGGCATTGGAATCCAGATATAAGAAGACTCTCGAGTGAGCCTAAGCCGGTGAACCCCATACGGCGTCGATTCTGAACGGACTGGAACATTTTCCAGCTGAAAATCCCCGAATAGGTGGCGATACTGAGCGCGACCATGCCATTGACTGTTGGGTTTGCCCACTTGAGGATATTCAAGTCTGGTGGTTTGTCTCGAAGTTGGATTATGTAGATGCCTAAGGCCATATATGCAACGGTTGCAATACTACTTATGGCACCGCATGTGGCCATAATTGCTGTTTTTGATCGTGGATTCAAAGTATAGCAAATCCGCACCTGAAGCAAGAGTGATATTTGCGTACCGATCATAAGGAGAAGCGAGGTAATTGAAGATATAACGCTCGCAATTATTTCGAGCATGGGGACGTCGGAAGTATCCCAAGTAAAAGTAGTATAGGTCTTTGCCAAAGGCCCCATGAAATAATGGACAAAGAGAATACCCCTGATAATAACGAAGAGGAGATTGATAATGTTGACGATGAAAACCGGAGTCCTTCGTTTCTCAACTTTAGTCATACATAACATGACACAAAGTACCACGAAAGCGGCGCCAACTTGGGATGAGAATATTGCATCCGTAAATAATTGATCTTGCCGGAATTCGTCAATCTGGCCCAGCGAGAAGGTCATGTTGCCACCGTCTGGAAAGAGAAAAACAACCGGGTTTGTGTGCGGATTGAATGCTGCCGCATACGGTACTGGTATCTTCACATAGCGAAGAAGTTCGTGGTATTCGTACATGTCTGTGTCGTGGTATATTCGAATAAGCTATCGGCGCGATGTCTTTTGCGAACTATCTTAGTTTTAAGAGAAGATAGGGGCAATTTGTCTTCTGCAAGTTCGCGCTTCAAGTCGAATGCGTGTATGTCGAGGAGTCAGAGTGCCGGCCTGATCGAGAGAAAAGGAAGATGTAAAATGAGAAGGGAAAGGGAAGGAGAAGAAGGAAGGAAATATGCCAAAATACTTATAGATAGGTAGAAACATTTTGCGCTTCATATTTCCATCTGTATATTCAAATTTGCTTGGTACCTTAGTGTATATTCTAGTGCTCCACCTAAAAAAATTTGGGGAAGGAGGGATGTAGGGCAGAGTATTATACATATAATGAGCTAACAGGTAAAGATTTATATCATATAAATGGAATTCGTGATGGTGTTGTGTCAATGAATCGGATGCGTTGTTGCGTTGCCGTGTGGTTATCAAGCCAGATTACTTAAGTACTTAGTTAAGTAGTTAGTTAACTAGTTAACCACTTGTTAATTTAATTGACTAACTAATTCCTTAGTTAACTTAATTAAGAAGTTATAAATAGATAACTACTTACTTAAGTTAAGTTAAGTCCTTAAGTAAATAAGTTAATTATCAAAATCGATAATAAAATGTGTTGCATGTTTGAGACAGGTTTGAGACGTGCAACACATTTCCCTCTTTCGCAGAAGAAATGCTCGCCCAACTTAAGCGCACTTACATGAGTCCTAACCTCTGAGCAAGTAAGTATTTACGCGGCGACCAACTTCATCGATCTTTCCTACTACCAGATACCGTCGTCACCGAAGTGCGCCAGCCAGCTTTTAATAACAAACCCGACCATATTAGAAAACAAGGACGCCTGAGGCTTGGCCCCATTCATAGCCTGCCGGCTTCTGTATCCTGAGTTATTTGATACATTGTAACCCAGTTATAATTCAAGTTGCAATGTCCCAACGCGGGAATCGTTTGATACACCAGCCCGAGCAGCAGGAGGAGCGCTCCCTCTGGCAAAAGGTTGTCAATGAATTGAAGGCTCTGATGGCCCATGAAGCCAAAGTAAATGATATACGACGCAAAATTGATACTTTAGAAGAAAGGAATCGACGGCCGGATGGTAAGTCTTTCAACTTTGTTAGTGCTACATTACCAGCCATATGATAACAGCGTCCTGGCATACCACGTTTAGCGACTTCTGCCGATATTCAGGAATTAATGACTTGCTACAAAGGCCTGAAGGCCTTGACGGAAGAAGAGTCTAGGTAATCAAGTGGATATCTAATTAACTCGGGCCGGAAGCTCCCCCCTGGTTGAATTCACTAGCTAATGCCTAATTTCTTCGTACTTCTATTTCGTGTCTCAGGATGCTCAGTCATGTGATCGAACATAACCTGTCCATTCTCATTGGGTTGCGGAAAGCTACTGAGCAAGGCTATGGGAGTTCTGGAAGTGAGTTGATCCGGATTGCCATGTGCACAGACTGAGCGATTATGACTTGCTAATATTCGTCCCACTACAACGGAAGCTGGCCGGGATGGTTTGCCAAAAAGAAAGCGTAACGAGACAGTATCAGCCGATAGCTCAGCGGGCCGTAATAAGCCAAGGAGTATGTCGGTACCGAATGAAAACGGGCCTATACTGCAGGTCGGTTCGCAAGTTGCTTTCCGTTTACCGAAGCAAAAGGGTGCGGAGGGAGAATGGATCCAGTGTGATGTTATAAACATCATAGGAGAAGGAAATAAGCGACGGTATAATACGTATCTAGGTTTATACCACAAGAACGAGCTTGTGTCAGGCTAAACACTTTATTGTACAGATATGAAGTCCAGGACCCAGAGCCGGATGAGTTTGGCAACCATGGGCAAATCTACAAAGCCCTTGCACACCAGTTAATCCCGATACCTAGCGATTCCAGTGGTCTGCCCCCATATCCAAACGGGAAGCAGGTTTTGGCAAGATATCCTGAAACGACAACTTTCTATAAAGCGGAGGTAATCGGAACAAAGGTCAGTTGTGTTATTTAAACCAGATACCATAGAAGTGCAAATGCTAATTTTGTGTTGGTTGGATTTTTCCAGAGGGATGGGACCTGTCGGTTGAAGTTCGAAGGAGAAGAAGAGGTTGGTAAAGAAACGGAGGTCGAGAGGCGCCTAGTCCTCGAAATTGGAGGCAAATAGCACTGACATACTTTGGCGAAATGTTCTTTGTTTTTTCGGTGCTTTGAGACCCGGACCATGTTTTTTTTATATATTCTCTTTCCTCTTTAAGTAGATTGAATTTGTGTCGTCATCCGGAGAGGCACCAACAAATTGATGCGTATTCAAAAAGCTAGTTGTCCTTGATGGTGCAAACATCGGAAAGCCAAATCGCGGCGAGGACATTATACCTCAGTTATTGGGTCTTCGTCAACAACTTCTGCATCTGTACTATTGGTAAAAGGGTAGTGGCGGGAGGTTTTGGTTGCCATACTGGCGGAAAGCCTCTCTTGTTCAATTTGTGAACCTTTTTTTAATGGATTCAAAGAGCTTTTCATGGAAACCCCAACTCGAAGGATGTCATCGTTGTGGATACGGATATTCTGATGTCCCTTTTGAAGAACCCGTAGGAGAGCATCCAACCGGGTCAGTAAAAATAATATTGTTAGCATATCTACTAGAACCGTATTGCTAGACTGAAACCTATCTCTTTGTAATATCGCTCCTAGTTGTGGCGACTCGCTCATTGTGTAATGCGATTAGAATAGCGGTGGTGATGCTGTTGTGGTAAGGGAAGCGAGGTAGCTGTGAAATTGGAATCAAAGCCGAAGGCTTGTGGGGCAGAGCTACCAGCTTCATTCAACTCACCACCGAACCCCACCCCAGGTATAATATCTCACTCTCATCCTTTCCCCTCTACCGCCGCAAGCACTAGTATCACCACCTTTCAAACTTTCACAATGTCTCAAGCTCCAATAGGTTTGTCTATCCACTTCTAAGAATTAATGTAAAATTTACAGATATAAATCACTGCTCACTACCCCAGATTGCATCCTTGTTGTTTTGTTGGCGGGTAGAGCCGCTATTGCGTTTTGAGGCTTTCATTAACTTTTATCGACTTTATAGTTCTCGACGGAGGTACTGGCTTGTAAGTCAAGCCCACGAACCCATATATCCGCATCTCTCCCCTACCCGACCTTGCTACCGCGAAGGAATAAGTCTATCAAGGGTGGCGTAGAAGAGTACTACCACCTTAGTATGTTAAGGTAGCTAACCCAAATACCACACGAGCAGCCTCAAAGTCGGATATGCCGGATCCAACTTTCCCGAGCATCAATTCCCAAGTATTGTGGGAAGGCCGATCTTGCGAACTGAGGAAAGGGAAACTGGAGGTGAAGTTCTACTCAAGGATATAATGTGCGGAGATGAGGCCGCGAAAGTCAGAACAATGCTACAAATTAGCTACCCGGTACGTTTTGGTCGCGTTCTATTACAAATAGGGCTGCTCTGCTAAATCATGCTCTGAATAGATGGAAAACGGTATAGTGAAGAAGTGGGATGATATGCTTCATCTATGGGACTACACTTTCAATGAGAAACTGCAAGTAGATACGACAGGCCGAAAAATCCTCCTTACAGAGCCGCCGCTGAATCCTTTGAGCAACCGAGAAAAAATGTGTGAAGTTATGTTTGAAAATTATAACTTTGGGGGCGTTTATGTTGCCATACAGGCTGTGCTAGCGCTATACGCTCAAGGTAAGCCAAATCTAAATCTAAATCTAAATCTAAATAAACCTAAACATCTAATATTTGACATAGGCCTTAGCAGTGGCGTTGTTGTAGACTCTGGCGATGGTGTTACTCATATCGTTCCTGTCTACGAGTCGGTCGTTCTCAATCACTTGACTCGCCGTCTTGACGTTGCAGGACGCAATGTCACTCGTCAGCTTATCAAACTTCTTCTTCGCCGTGGCTACGCATTGAACCGCACGGCAGATTTTGAGACTGTCCGTCAGATCAAAGAGAAACTTTGTTATGTCTCCTATGACCTTCAACTTGACCAGAAGCTTGCCGAAGAAACAACTGTACTTGTTGAGAATTATACCCTACCAGATGGCCGGGTTATTCGAATAGGTAGTGAGCGTTTTGAAGCGCCCGAATGCCTGTTCCAACCGCATCTAGTTGATTGTGACCAAGAAGGTCTGGGTGAGTTTCTGTTTAGCACAATACAGAGTGCCGATGTAGATGTCAGATCGAGCTTGTTCAAGGCAATTGTCCTGTCTGGTGGCTCAAGTATGTATCCTGGCTTACCGAGTAGGCTGGAGAAAGAACTAAAACAACTATGGTTGACGAGAGTTCTTAATGGCGACCCCGCAAGGTTAAATGTGAGTTCGATCTTAGTTATCGTTGGTACTGGTTGATAAGCGCACAGATGACTGAAAGAACCCTCGATTTCTATAGAAATTCAAAGTTAGAGTTGAAGATCCGCCAAGGAGACGGCACCTAGTCTTCATGGGGGGTTCGGTCTTAGGGAACATCGTAAGTTCCTCTCTTTCTTGCAGTTAACTTCATTAGCTATAAGCTAACAGTATCCTTCAAGATGGCGGAGAATGAGGGCATGTGGATCACCAAGGCAGAATGGGAAGAGCAAGGGAAAAGAGCCCTTGAGAAGCTAGGACCCCGAGGCTAGCCTCTCCCTTGTTGTCATCCCCCTCTGCTAGTTCGTTGGATCCTTTAGTGGTGACATCGCTCGTACTTGTTATAAGAAAATACAAATATGCTTGTATACTTTGCTGGATCAAGCCACGCGTATTGATTATCTAGAAACAAAAATTCACAATTGAAGATATAAAGTTGTTGTTGTGGGTGCCGGATCGTAATGTTTTATGGCGCTGGTACTACTTTCTTTTTTTCTCAATCTTCCCCAAAAAAAAAAATTTAATTTTTTTATTTTAATTCGAGCTACCCTGTATCTGAAATCAGAATAGTTACCTGTGTGCTCAAAATACAGTTTAAGAGTGAAAATCGCCCTTTCTCAACTTATTTAAACCCTCGTTTCCTATAAATATGAATGTCGTTACGTACATGGCAAATTTAGGTCCGATACATAAGCAACAAGTTTTAACTCTGTAAATTGAATCGAATTGTCTATGAAGCCTTCTCCAAGATCAAAACCATCAAAAGCTGGATATGATCCGAGCAATAGAAAGGCAAAAATATCTGGCCTGTACAGTAGAATTGCACCCTCTTAGACAATTGACATCTATCAGAAAATATTTTTGCCCGAGTTTGCCTTTCCGCGAGAGATTTAGCTCATAAGCCTGAGGAGTCATAGAACCGAGGACTACTATTCTAGAGGAGTGTTTTTCAGTTATTTGGTTCAGAAAGCATATGGCCCATGCGGTAGATCTAAGAGGAAATGTCAGTTTACATAGATAATAGGCGCAGCCATTGATTGCAACGAGAAGCTCACCTTCGTTTTCAGGTAATCAGTGACTTCTTTACCGGTTACGCCGCCTTTTAAACCCTTCCAGGCCAACGGGATCATAGGAACACGTTCCGTCACCTGTATTTCTTTGTTCGGGCCTTCAACAGCGGCAACTTTGATCGGATTGTTTGTTAACAACCGAATTTCCGATAAACCCAAGTCCTGTAGGATAGCAGTAGCTAATCCATATGATCGAGCATCTGCTGGGTGGCGGAGTAGCAAATTCGCTGTTACGGTGTCATTACCTAGGTCTTGGAGGTTGTATGCCTTTAGTTTCTCAGCCAGGCCGATGCCCCTGCCTTCTTGTCGAAGATAAACTACAACACCGCTGGCCTCGAGTGCCATGAGACGAGCGGCCTCATCCAACTGCTCGCCACAATCGCACCGAGCTGACCAAGCTGTTTCCCCAGTATAACATTCAGAGTGTATGCGGACTAGGGGAACAGGGGATTTTGAAGGTTGGATGAATGAAGTAGGAGAAGGCAAAACCAAATCTGAACTCTGTGAACGTGTACTTGCGGATGTTGTTCGTCCTGGGTATAGGCGCCCAGTATATGCACCGCGAGTCATTCGGTCCATCTCTGTTTCACCTTCCCGAGAAGCGTCCAAAGAAGTCGAACGAATGTTGTCTCCAAAAACTATTGCGAGGTGTTCCTTGTTATCAATGTTATTGCGATAAAGATGTAGAAATATTTCGCCTCCAGCATTCCTTCAAAGCAAGTGGGAATCAGTAACAAGGGCGCACATTTATCTTTGGGTCGAATTTGAGAGAAAGAAAAAAGGGGAGAAACTGGGTTCCTGAAGGTAGCTCTTACGTTGGTATTCTCCCTCTGACTTCACATTTTACCTGCAGTTAAAGAGTTACAAGTTAGTAAACGAAAGTTGTCGACTATGTACACTAGGACTTTCGAGAAAGTAATCGGCGAGGAGGTTGTATTTAAGCACCTTACCTCTGGCAGTTCTTGTAGTAGGTCCGGCCGGAGAGTTATATCTTCATGGTTTTCAGTACTACTGTTGTCATGGCCGGTTCTTGGTGTGCCTGGTCCTGGACTTGAAGGCGGCGTAAATGCCGGCGACAGGAGACAAGGAGGAACTGCAACAGCTCCGGTTTCTGAAGAGAGTGCTTCCGAAGAGTGCAGCGGCTCGGAACTCGACTTGCCGGTCTCAGACGGGAGCGAGGGGATAGCAGAGGGAACTATGTCGTCGCTAGTAGGTTCTGGCATCGGCGTCATAGTATGATGGTGGTGATGGTGATGCGATATCGCCTGAGTTTCGAAGAATTTGTGGTAATATGTAAGTGCTGTGGTAGATGTGCAAATGGATGATAGAACAATGCCAACAGGTGATCCATGGCATTACTTAAAGGTATATTCCCCCGTAGGAGGTTGCCAGGATACTTTCGGTAGGTCCAAGGAAGAAAGTATTTATATATCATTTCTAGCCGAGCTACTCCTCGGAACCAATTAATCTGACTAAGCTAGCCAATTCCTTTCACTTCAAAACCTACTTGAACCAAGTCCTTGTTTTAAGTGAGCGCTTCTTACTGACTCAATTATCAGAATAATCAATAATCAAGCTGTCAGCAAGCTAGCCAAATCCTAAGCCAAGGACTTGATCAGGAAGAAAAGGCATGGCCTCTAGCATACATCGGCTAACGCCGTTCCGAGTTATGAGGCGACAGCTCTTTCACACATCCACACGATCTCTTCGTATTTTTGATTCGGTTCGCTCGGAGGAGACATTTTATACGGTATTTTCCGTCTCAAGTTCACGGGGACCCCTCTCGTAACTTTTTGGTCTGCGTCATGGTGCCCGTCATGCCGCTCACTCATCCAAAGTTTAGTTGACGAACGCTCTATACAGGGTCCTCTGTCCGGTTTTGCGGAGGTCGAGGTTGACCTTCCTGCAACTGCGTTACTGGCATCGCGTTACATGGTCACCGAGGTTTCTACCATACTAGCCTTTCATAACGGCCTTGCCCTCGACAATAGAATTGTGGGATCTACGAATGCGAAAGACAAAGGGTTTTTGATCAATTGGCGACATCAGGTTGGCAATCATTCAAATATTCCGTGACTGCGGACCTACCGATAGGCGATCTAGTTTTTATACCTGCTAGCCACCAATTGTCCCTCAGTGTTGCTGCAAGTAATATCTAGCTTCATTATGAAGGGTACCGCCCTCTCACCGGGGGAAGGCTTGCCAGATAAACAAATTTAGAGTCGTGTACATATTCATTTGGGTATCCGGGATTTCTTTAAAAGATGGGTTAAGCTAAAGCGTGATGCAAACCAGTCCTATAGTATTGGTTTTGACCCAGAAAAAAAGAAGGAAGGAAGAGATAAAAAGAGAAAGAAATTCGAGCTGATAGCGAGTGCATGGATAATGGCAAAATAGATGGAGCAATTGATGGGGGACAGATCGCTAAGAATTGATACTGTGTAATAAATATTTCCAAGTACAGTGGCCGTTGCTTGGTAGAGAAATAATAAAGCTAATTAAAAACCAACGACGCCTGAGAATCCAAACAAGGCTCGCCTGGAAAAATCAAGTTAAAACGAGATATAATATATAGGATAAAAGAAAATAGAGGGGGGGTAGCAATAGTGAAGTCCTAGAGGAGGGGTTTTGGGCTATTGCTACGTCGCACGAGTGGTTGGAGCTTTGACGTTATTGGATAGCCAGCCCTAGAATTTTACAAGGAAATGACAAGATTAGCCTTGGGTCACATTTTTAGATCACCATAGGTTGGGGAAGTTTATTCTAGGAACTTACCAATCCTTCTATCAAGCCTTCTCCAGTCGTAGCGCACGATGGCACCACATACCATATCCTATCTTTCAACTTGTTTAATTGCAATTTTTCCGTCACTTCTTGCGGAGTCATGGCTAAACACCGCCAAGTAAAACAGGTGGAGATTCATCGTTAGTAAATAGTTTACAGACTGTTGTGAGATCGAGAAGAGGGGCGAGAACCCACCACCTGGGAGATCTTGCTTATTGGCGAAAACTAGGAGCAAGCTCTCCTTCATCTCGCGGTCTTGAATTATACGGTGGAGCTCTTGGCGAGCCTCATCTATCCGCTCCTTGTCGTTGGAATCAATTACAAAGATCAACCCTTGCGTGCCTACAATTCCCGTTCGTTCGTTAGAAAGGAACTATCCAGTATCGACTAATAACTTCGCGCGCCCTCTCTTTTTTCCACGTCGAGAGAGATACTGACCAGAGAAGTAATGTCTCCAAAGTGGTCTGATCTTGTCTTGACCCCCGACATCCCAAACGTTGAACTTGACATTTTTGTATGTAACTGTCTCGACGTTGAATCCGACTGTAGGAATCGTGGTGACACCTTGGTTGAGTTTGAGTTTGTAGAGGATGGCTGTAGGACGTGCCTCGTTAGCGATGGCGGTAAGTACGCGACGAGGGAAGAGCGCGAGAACTTTGGAGGAGAAAAACAAAGGTAGCTTACTGGTCTTCCCTGCGGCATCGAGACCAAGCATGAGCAATCTCATTTCTTTCGAGCCAAATAATTTGGCCTGGCAGGTACGATGTGTCAGCGTTTTCACGAGCGAAAAGGGTCTACGGAGGCAGTATTGCCGCAGTAACCACGTACCATCATCTTAGAGATTTGCCCGCCCATCGTGAATTTGTGTTATAAGATGGAATCTACGTGCGGTTCCGATAGGGGAGGTTTTCGAGAGAAGGGTGGGCAATGCCCGCTCCGTTGATCGTGATGTGATATCGATGCTGAAGAAGAATTAAGCCAGAAAGGTGTGAGAAAGGGGAAGAGTGCAAGGCAAAGTCCCCTCGGGAACAAGCGTGTGAAATGCTATAGCAGCGCGGTGCTAAGGAAGTACCTACTTACTTGGTAAGTGGCTTAATTCTACTTTAGTTGAAAGCTAGCTCGCATATCCGTCTAATATCCGTGTTCTAAAGCTCCAGAGATGAATACTTAAAGCCTGCGGCTGGTTCCAACCCCCGGATTCCCTTCTTCTTCGTCTTCGTCTTCTTCTCTTTTGTTCTTAAGATTTGATTCAGCCGGGGAGGTTTTTTTTTGCAGTTTTGGGGAGCAAGCACTATTACCCTCGTGTACCGATTAAATGGTAGCACGCGCATATAAAAGCAATATATATAAAGATATAAGTAAATAAGTGAATACTTGATATATATATATATATATATATATATATATATCTATAGTTACTAGAATACTTAAGTAGTCACATTCTAACTTAGCACGAGGTTTCGGCAAAAAACTGCGCCAGTCTCAATGCACACCTAGCACACTAAAAAGAATCGAGAGATGCACCCCATACTCTATCTACCATGAATTGATTCCTTCTCATCAATGCTGTTATAGTTTGACACCAAACAAACACATCAAATTATATGTATTCATATATCCATATATTTTCAGTTTTGTTTTCTTCCATCCAGACCTACGAGGTACTAACGCAAGTAAACTCTTATATAAAATTCAAACAAACAAACCAAAGCAAAAATAAAATGCGGCAAATATACGAGAAGATAAGACAAATAGCCAAAGAATGCTTCATCCGAGGATCCCCGCACCCCAGCACTTTGAAGAGTGGCTATCAATGGCATACCCTTACTACATAAGTCAAGCAAAAGTCTGAAATCCCTAGTACTGACATTGGAACTAGGTTTACGTCACGCAGATGACCTTGTATCACTAGAGCTTTGTGAATATATGTAATCATATAAATACCTGGCGGATTTCACTAAAAGCTAAATTACTACCTAATCTCCCGCTTTGACCCTTTTAGTCCTAGGTTGGAGGCTATCATCTGGCAGCCCGCTTCGTTTAGTACCGGGGAGAGAACTTGTCCGGATGTCATTGTCATCCGAACTAACTCTTCGATGGGGGTACTCGATAAAAGAACCTTCAAATGCACTACACCACGAGTATGTTAGCCACAGTCAAGGTAAACGCGTCTAAATACCTGAGAATAGCACTCTATTATCATACTTTAGGCTGAGTTTAGGCCCATCAGTAAAATACCGATGTTCTAATGCTTGTTGCGCTGTGAGCCTCTTCACAGGGTCAAATTCTAAGAGACCACTCAACAGCTCATATCCTAATCTATTCGTAGCTCCGACTTGGTGATACCAAGCTTCGAGATTACAAGGATACGTTTTGAAAGACGACATCTGTGGATACTCTGGTAGTTGGGTTATCGATTGCCATCTTTCTTCTAGGTGTGACATTCAGCGGGTGCTTGGCATATTTTTAAACTATGAGTTTTGGCTGACGAATGAATACTCACTGGTGGGTGTGCCCAGTATCTCAACTATCTTTTGCATTTGATTTCTCTGAAACGGAACTGTCTTTTTTGAATCCATTTTGGCTTCTTCACCTTTGAATATTGGTCTAAGAGCAAGAAGTTCCGCAAAGATGCAGCCTACGGCCCAAAGATCTGGTGGAAGGAGTATTAGCAATAATAACGGGGTATGCGCGCTATGACAATAGATTCGTACCAATTGCGGCGGTGTAATGCCTCGACCCAAGTAATAGCTCCGGTGCCCGGTACCATATTGTTACAACAACTTTATCTCCGTTGAAAAGAGCTGCCAGTGGCTTCCAAAAAACTCTAGCGAGCCCTAAATCGCCAATCTTGACTTCACCAGCCGCTGTAACCATGATATTTGCGGGCTTCAAGTCCCGGTGCATGACCCAGTTCTGGTGGAGGTAGGAAACACCATTCAAGAGTTGCCACAAAATTGACCGAACAGTCGATTCGGGAATGAGTCGACGTTCTGGGTGCGAGTGGTGATGGACGATTTGCTATTACAAAGTCAGTACCTGGTGTTGTCGTACTCCTTTGATGCATAGAGAATTCGGGGATGGAGAAAGGAATATTACCAACAAGTCGTGTTCGGCGTATTCGAAGACCATGTATATACATTTGTCTTCGAGAATTATCTCGTGTAGATGTATAACGTTCTCGTGAGCAAGTTCACTGTTAAGCTTCGAAAGAGTTAGCTAGACGACAGTCTCCTTTCTAGGTGGTCAAACCGCACTCACAGCCATCTCACGACATGCTGATTGCGATATCCCGGTGTAGTTTATGACTTCTCCCTCTTTGTCAGGTTTAAATCTATCGCACGATGTTCAGTTCCGGTAAACTGCGCGTACTCTCATGCCCGTAGGACACAACTATCGCGCGACAATCCTCAAAAGTTGGATGGGAACGGACTAACTTTTTGATTGCAAACTCCCCAGTTGTCCCAGGGTGTCGTGATCTTGCCTTATAGACTCTGCCATATGTTCCAGAGGATATGAATCCTATGATGTGATATTTATCGAGGACTTTGACCTTTGAAGTATACGGGGGAAGCGGCATTGCGGACGTAAAGGGAGTTGGTGAATGAGATGCTTTCGTGGTCTGGTATTCCATTGACAGCCTTCATCCCTGGTCGGATGGGTAGGGAAATGGAAAGAACGCGAGTACAGGCTCATATACAAGTTGTTGATGAACCGTCAAGACGACATGATACCGGATAAATCCTTCTCCTACTTTGCCCTCGCCTTCTGTCTTCTTCATCCAAGTTGTCGTGAGGCTCAGGTATGTTTGTTTCTGTTGTCCGATGAGCCGCCATTCCTTGGCTATACCTCGCATACACCAGAGTGCGGATGTTCTACCTCTTCATCAACCATCGCATTACATCGAAACTTGATGCTACCGTTTCAAAACAATGAAGGATATAACACCATGCCTCCTGTTCAACGTGCTCGTGGTGAGCGTAGGGTCTCTATTGTTTGGCTACCATATTGTATGTGCGCATTTCCCACTGGCTGGTCCTTGGACTGAGCATTCCCAACCCCTTAAACCCGTCTTCATCGTAAGGCATCTAGTGCATATATTTCGTTTTAACACGTTGTTTGGTTGTGAATTCTGCAGGCAGAATTGAACGCTCCCCAAGATATTGTGAGATGTCACAAACCCGGTACCTCCTTAGACATTAACTTGCGGCCTTGTATACCAATGTCCGCGCAAACCTATGGATTTGTGACTTCAGTTTTCTCAGTCGGTGGCCTTCTTGGTGCGGTCACCGCCGGATATATCGCAGACACCTACGGCCGAAAAAAAGCAGCTATGTTCAACTCTGCAGGCTTTATCGTTGGTCCTGCACTCATGGCTCTAGCAACCGATGTTACTACATTAAGTATCGGCCGCGTGATTTCCGGTATCAGCGCTGGCAGCTCTGTGGTAATCGCACCGCTTTACATCCATAATGTCGCTCCCTCCGAGTACGCAGGTACTTTGTAAGTTATATTTTTATTTTTCCTCACCTTCTCTACCCGGAAAATCCTATCTATTATTTCACTTCTGATAGCATCTCCGCCGCCCCAGTGGAGCCTCTACCCAGATCATCATCAACTTCGGGATCCTAGTCGCACAATTTCTAGGGTTGTTTCTTTCTACGGTACCCTATTGGCGTCTTATTTTGGCAGTGGGTGGAGTAATTGGCCTAGCGCAATGTATGCTTCTACCGTTTTGCGTAGAGTCACCCAAATGGCTGGCATCTATTGGAAGCAAGGACTTAGCTTACAGATCGCTCGTGAAACTACGCGGAAGAGCTGATATTGATGATGAAATCGCTGCATTTACCGATGGCAGCGGACGAAGGAATGAAACCGATGAGGACGCAGATGTGAATCAAAGGCTATTAGACACGCCGGTCGACACCAGCTCCCGGAAAGTAAGTCTATATGAGTTCATGACGGGTCCGGAATATCGACAGCAGTTAGTTGCTGTCGTCGGTATTATGATCGCCCAACAATTCATGGGCATCAACTCTATCATCATGTATGGTGTTTCCATCCTTCAAGATATAATTCCTACTGGGGCGACTCTCATAAATGTGATCGTTTCATTGCTCAATTTATTCGTTACTGCCATAGCGGCAAGAGTTATCGATAGGGTTGGTCGGAAATTGCCATTGCTGGTATCAATCACAGGGATGGGCATCTTCTCTGCACTGCTGGGAATCGGCATATTGTTTAAGATCCAGCTCCTTTCCGGAATATCCACCCTCTTGTTTGTTTCCAGTTTTGCAATTGGGCTTGGGCCATTGCCTTTCATGATTGCATCAGAGCTAGTCGCTCATGACGCTGTTGGGGCTGCTCAAAGTATTGGCCTAACGACGAATTGGCTAGCAACCTTTGTCGTTGCATATGGGTTTCCTTCTCTGCGAGAAGCCGTAGGAAATGGCCAGGTTTTTTTTATATTTTCTGGGCTAGCTGTTGTCTTCTTCCTTTTTGTAGCGAAAAACATACCGGAAACAAAAGGGAGGACCGTTGATGAGGTTTGGGGATCTTCAAGACATGTAGATTAACCTTTCAGGACTGGTTCAAGATTCGTTTAACACTAATTGTCATAAGAATTTACTTCTACCAATCACAGCAGTCATATTTGTGTTATTTAAGTTGGAATGTTTGCAGGCTATAAAAATGTCAAGATTGGATCGTGATATTTTATCGAGTGACGTATCCAAGATCATTATTCCCGATCAACATATTCACACAACATGTAACATATAACATATATTACTGATGTACCTTTAGCTTGACTGCGTTTTTACATCTCCTTTCTATTTTCATAATCTCAATGTAATTTGCTAATAGCAGGAGTAGCGGTGGTCGTAGAAACTTAATATAATTAAATACACCAGGTGCAAACACTGAGCATCAAGTAGTCCAGATCTCTTTAAACTCCGAAAAAAAACCCCCCCCTCTTCCTACTATGGTCTTGGGGGGGAAAAAAGGAGGAGAGTACTAGCTTTGCTCGCCCGAAATCAAATATAGCTAATAATACGCAACAGAAACCGCGACCAACTGTAAAAAGGAGATAATAAAGGGATGAGTGGAGGTAGGAAAGATGAGAGGCGTATCATGAAGAGTGGGAAGCTTGCGAAGATCGACTAGAGTAAGTTGTTTCCTCACGTCCGAAGCTAGTCTCGGTGTCAACGACCTAAAAAAGTTTATGCTCTAAGGTCATATCTGACTCTGGTTGTAAACCTACACAGGCACGAAAAATATTACACAAGGCATTACGTTGTTTCGCCAAGGCGTTTACAACTGGTGTTCCTGTTGGGGTCAGGGGCGCCTATAAAATTTATTAGCGAATTATTGCATGATTTATAGGTACTCTATTATGACATTACCTTGAGCATAAAGCTAAGGATGCTAAGGACAGGGTGGAAGTTCTTATAGTCATGATCGGAATTATGCTTCCAAGTAATACGGGTCATCATCTCAGTGACCAGAGCGAGGTCAATGATGAGAGGCGATGCGAGGAGTGAGTCCTCACAAACGTTGAATATTCTAAGGCGTAAAGTGAGCAGGTTGTCCCAGGACTGCAGATGCGTCTGACTTTCAACTTACGAGATAATCTGGCGACCACCCAAAAAAAGTTCTCCATAATACTCGTCAAGAGCGCGCTTATGGTCACCCACAGCCGGCATGTACTTGATTACTACAGTGTGGTCCGGATGCTCATCTTTGGCGTAAAGTATATGATTCGCGGCGACCATATCATCAACGACGTTTGATTTAGAAATTTCTTTTGACCGAAATTGTTTTTGTTCTGCGAGATTCTTCCCATCGCTTGATAGTTTGGATTAGTCAGTGGTGCGAATACAATTACTATGGTTGAAAAACAAACTTACTTGTTTCCGAGATGGTTGTAGCTCGCAATCGAGGTAAGCTTTATTCCGGCGGATATCAGGAAATCTACCAAGGCAGATTTCATTTTTGTTTGACCCGATTTGAAGTCATCTCCACCAATATAACTGTTATACTTCTCAGCGAGGCTAATAACACCTGGTACAAATGTGTTTTGAGGTGAACCGTTAATAAAAGGTACTTCCTCCAATATGCAAGCAACCGCAAATACGCTGGAAGGTGATATTTCAGTGTGGCGCCCCTTAATGGCAGCAAGAACATTGTCGGCCGTGTCGTTGATACCAGGTATTATATCAGCGTAGCGCTCCGTATTCGCTGTCCACAGAACGATAATCCTGTCAAGTTCATTTCTCTGTTTGAAATCTCGAATATCTGCCCTGATTGTTTCTAGATGTTCTTGACAGGCATTGGTGCCTTTGAGGACGTTATCGGCACGATCGCCCTGGTTGGAGGCAATGAAATCAGGATAGTATATGGAAGGAAGGGGTTTCATTTGCTCCATTTCCTTTCTGACTAGGACCTTCAATGCGGGTTCAAGAACCTGTGCACGGTCCATAGCGTCGGCAAGATTCATGCCGCTGATGTCCCAACCGCCAAGCACCAGTTCATTTGGATGTATCATCGGTAGGAGTTTGTGGAAAGGGACATTGACATCCTCTCCGGTAGAAGCCTCGCTTCCCAATTTAATAGTAGACCCCATGATGACAGAGCCATAGTAATTTGCTTTTTGGCTGCCTTCACGGGTGGCCCAAGAAAGGTTCTTACGGTTTGCAAGGATACCAGCAGTCACAGTCGATCCATTATTACCCCCCCAACCAACAAGCATGAGACCAACTTTCGGAATTTTTCGCTCAACCTTGAAGTCATAGTGGGTTTCGACGGGCGTTGCTTCAAGCTTACCACCGGGGCTCTTCACAACCTTGGTTGTACGATAAATATACGATGATGTAATAGTATCATCGGTGTAGACCACATTTGGTGCATTGACAGTAAAGAGGTCCTCTTGGGCATGGTTCGCCCGATGGTGTCCATTTAGGATTGCATTATTAATACCGTTAGTGTCGGCGTGGGGAGCCATTGCGCTAGAGGATGAGGACGGCGTTTGCAGTTTTAGGTTTAATTCGAAGTCGAGGACACCCCCTTACAACTCTAGATAGGTGTGATAAAAGCTAACGGCCCGCCAGTAGCAGCGGTGCGGTTAGAGTTGAAGGGGTGATGTACTCTATAGGAAGAAATTTGGTTAGAACATGTCTAGTATATAGTGGAAAAGGATTGCGATCCTCTAGTATCATAACTTACGAGGGAAGAAGATTAGAAAACGTAGTTGCGGTTTTTGATCGATCTCTCACTGGGTCAGCGAGAGGTCGTGTGCGTTGGAAGTGATATAATTGAGGCTGCTCGATATAAGACAAAAGCGTGGTACAAACTGAGTGGTTTGGAAATCTGGATGGAGGATATGGGCAAAGATGGATTGGATGTGGGATTGGCTTTGTTGTATTTGAAGTTGAGAGTTGGAAAAGCAGAATTAAGCGTCCTTAAATATTCCTGGAGCTAGGCAAAGCTTATGTAACAAACTGAGGTGAAAGGAGGAGTTTCCTTTAGCTTATCAGAATAATGGAGCAGCCGGAGGACAGCTTCCGGGTCAAGCTTGAAGGCTAGCCAATTGGGTGCCATGCCAACTGTTTCATCATGGCTTAAAGTGCAGGGCTGTTGGGCCGAACTCGCTTGGCTAAGCTCCAGATTTGTTGGGTTGAGAGTAGTTAATCCACTCGCAAAATATATGTAAAATAAACCTTCAAGACCTGCTTGCTGAGGCGGCACTGGTAATAAGCTAAGTTTTACCCATGAAGGGGGCACGCAAGATACTATAGTTTAACATCTAAAGCACAAAAGTAATGGTAAAGTGCCAATACACTTGAAGCAACTGATCGATCAAACTTGCTCGACTTGGTTGTTACCGCCAAGAGGCTCTACGAAACTAGCAAAAGATAGGAATATCATTTTAAATGCGAGTCAACAAGAAGCTGCAGTTTGGTAGACTATACCGGCCGGCATCTTAGAGGCAGGATGGAAATAGAACTGTAAGTTTTCAATAGTTCAATACGTAGCTATGTCTGTCTTCCTTAGGGAATCGGTACCTTCCTGGTAAACAGTGCTACAAGTTAGCACGAAACTTGCCTCAGAAAAGAACGGATTCCCTAATTGGCTATAAGATGCTTGATAGCTTTCTCTACATGTACTTTGGGTATAAGTTAGCACAGGGTCAAAACTCATCGGCTAAATATAGCATGGTTACTTACTTGGATTCCAACGGGCACAAGCATACATGGAGCGCCTGGCAGCGATTACCATAATCGACAACGGCGATATTCTATCCGCGATAAGAAAAACGTTGACATTCAATCGTATCCAACGATACCGACCTGACTAGCAAAGGCCGTACTAACGCTCCTAGCATCATCGTCGATGTTGTTTGCGTCCCTAATACGAGATCCACTGCTGCCAAAAATATTACTAGTTTCATCAAGCACAACATTCCTGCTAATACTCGAATTTCGAGGAATGCCAACGGCACCTTTATAATCAGTGTTAGGCCCCCTTCCATTTCCCTCGACAAACTGCTTAAGTCTGTCAGATTGGCTTAAACTGGCGGTTTTATCCAGAGACAAATCGCCGACTTCCCTCGTAACAAAGTCAAGGCTAGGGGTATGAGTTAGAGAGACTCCTCCTGTGGCAAGCCCGTCTCCGCGAGAAACACTTTCCACAGGAGATCCTATGTGTGGTTGAGCGTTCTTCTTTTCGTGGCCATCAAAAGATTGGATTCCAGCATATCCACCCCGAGGAGGGAGGCTCGGCCAAGAATCTAATGTAAACCCGGAAAACATGGGCGGAAATGCACTAGTAACAGCAGCAGAATGAACGCTAGAAACATCGTCAGGGATATATCCAACAACGCTTCCAGAATCGTTATACTCGGTTTGCCGAGAGCCTTGATTACCAATCGAACGTCCAATCCCTACCCCGGGCATAGGTTGTGCAATTCCTGAAGAATTTACATTCATGCCAGATCGTGGTGTGTTATTATTCGCGTCCAAAGGCCCAGAAGGTACGGTTGGAGGTCCAGGGTATACCATTTGATAGCGTTGGGGACCACGGTATGATTGCCTGGGGCGTGAAAACTGAATAAAACTAATCTGGAGATTGCTTAAAGGGCCTTCCACCAGGCAATTTTGCTCCTTGTAGTGCAACAAGAGGTGGTGCCAGAGGGGATGCTTGCTGAGAACCTTTGGGTTACCCAGTATTACCACACCGTACTTAGCTCTTGTAAGGGCGACATTTAAACGACGTGGGTCATTCAAAAACCCGATACCTTGGTGATCATTGGACCGGACGCAAGAGAGAACGATGTAATCTTTTTCTCTGCCTTGGAAGGCATCCACAGAAGCAACTTCGATATCTTTATAGAGCTCCTTTTTGTGAGAGCCGTTGGTCTGCATGGATGATACGATATACGATCGTTGGCCCTCATACGGTGTGATAATACCTATCTGTGAAGGGGATACGCCGGCCTTGAAGAACTTCGAAATGATCTTTTCGCAGGCAGCCGCCTCAGTCCTACCATCAATCAGAAAATCAGAAAAGTAATACGAGGAGCTATAACCCGAGGGTAGGGACTCTAGCAAACCTATTCAAATAGGAGGTCCCGCTAGCGGATATTTCCTCATTACCAAGATTGCACCAGAACATCATTGGGGAATCGGCCACGGGCCACGGAAAATCGACATTTCGTCGAAGACGCTCCTAGCAACTAGTTAGTATTGGTTCGTCCGCTAGTTCAAATTTGCAAATTCGGTGGCTAATACCTGGACTGTAACACCGTTCTGCAGACTCCCCTCATAAAACATATTGCTCGGAAACTCACTGAGGCAAGGATGCATACGATACTGAACGTTCAGGCGAATAGGAGCGCAGCCAAGGATGACAAGACGCTCAAATAAACTCTGATGTAGGCCTGCTCTCGCTGCTTTTTTGTTCATAATCACAGGACCTAGCTGTTGATGATCACCCACAAGGACCAGTTGCTTGCAACCTAAAACCAAAGGGATCATGCATTCTGGTTCCGCCGCTTGGGTTGACTCGTCAATGAGAACAGTTCGAAATTTGAACTTTGCTAGTCGGGGGTCGCCCGCCCCAACGCAGGTACAACATATAACGTCGGCATTAGCTAATATCTCTTTTTCAGCTGCCCTTGTCAGATGCTTGAATTTCTTCTCGTCCTGTAACGATAGCTCTCCGAGTTCATCTTTGAGCTGCCGCAGCTTTACAAGTTCGACGTTCGTATTATTAATGCGCACTTGCTCATGTAAGGAGAGAAATGAGACCTGAGATTCAACGTCCTCCCTAGATTTAGCTGTCAAACGAACAACCTTAAGGCCAGTCCGGTGGATCTTCTCTGTCAGCTGATCTACGGCGACGTTAGATGGGGCACAAACGAGGACCTGACTTCCGCTAAGTTTCGCCAAGTGATAGACAATTGTCGCCGAGGTGACAGTTTTGCCAGTACCTGGGGGCCCTTGGATGAGAGAAAGTGGTTTTTGTAGAACACTTTTCACAGCAAGTACCTGACTCACATTGAGTTCGGGAAGCCCAGGTACGCTAAATCTCCGAGGAAGTGGTGTCTTAAGAGGCGCCGCAGCAACGTCGTGTCCGAGAAGTCGGTGATATATGTAGCCACTGACGCTCATCTCATCTACAGCAAAACTCTTCATAGCAAGCTGCATACGATCAAAGCTGGTTGCCTTCCAAACATAATCCGCGGAGAAAGAATGCGTGCATTCAGTTGGAATACTCTTATCGTTCGCTCCTTTCCGAAGCTCAATCGTCACCTCATCTGACATATTGTTTGGGATTTTGATCACGAAACCAACTCCTTCCCAGTGCTGTCGGAGATCGCCTACATATCGAAGGCGCATCTCATCCCCAACCGCAAGTTTCACATCACCAAGTTCCAACTTGGGGAGTATGAAGCTAGCGAGGTGTTTGTTGTTCAAGCCAAAGTCCCATCGTACGACAAGGCCATCTTGACTTTGAGATTCTTTTAACTTTCTATCATAATCGGCCTCTATTTTCACCAGAGGACCAAAAACGTTTTGATATTGATAGGCGTCATCATAGCGTAAGAGAACCGGCTGCGGCTCATCGTCAACTCCATTACCTTTTTCTAGATCTTCCACTACTGCGGATGGGTTTTCTTTCCAAAGCTCTTCGAGTTTTGCAATGACCTGGGGCTGTAGATGCCGTGCTCTCATTTGCTCTGCTTCTGAGGGTTCACTCACAAGCCAAGGAAGAAAAGAACGGTCCTGTATGAGAGGCTCCCATCTTGAAGTATCCCAGTTCATATCTTTGCTCGAAGGCATCGCCGCGCAGGGTTGGCGACACAGAAGGACGACCACGGTATCTGATTTTGCAGGTATAAAGCCGAGAAGAAATACATTTCGAGTTCCGCAATTATAGCATTCAAGTGTAGTCTCCCCAAGCGATGATGATGGATGAAGACAAACTTCCTATTAGATTCGCCAGTAAGGACTTGTAAATCAAAGTACCTGATGGATGTTGGAATCAAAATCTACCCACCTTATGCCGAGCACGAACTAGATGATTAACTATGTGTGACGATGAGGTATTCCCGCGACCGCTGCAAAACCACTTACTGCAACTGAGGCATTTGACTACTGCACTGGGTGAATGAATGCCACAGTAACTAGGCGAAGAAAGTATTAGGGTATTGATTTCTAGCAAACCACCATCTTGAAGTGAGATGAGGGTACTTACGCACACGCATGAGGGGGTAATTCAGCGTCGTTATCAATGATACCCGCCAGAGTTTGAGAAGCTGCTGCTGCAGGGACGCTTGCAAGGCTAAGAGTGCCGTCCATTATGCTCTCCAATTCATCGTTTTCGTCATCGGTCCGCTCTACATCATAGTCGTCGTCATAGTCGTCGTGCCGGCGACGATTCCCAACTCGTTTCTCGCTCGCTGAACTCCTTTCAATAACCGAGGCATCATCATTAATCGAAGATGCGGTATCGAAATGATCTCCGAGATGCGTGTAGATACCTGTACAAATATCAGCTAGTTTCAAAAGCGGAAAGCAAGGGCCCATCCTTATATATTAAATAGTTACCTTCCATCAATATCGCGTCAGTGTGTGTTTGATGAATGATATTCCTAAGAGTCTCAAAAGAAACAGACCGACGACAGAACAGTCGTCAAGTGAACCTTCGTGAACCTTTGAAGTGTGATGATGATGGTGGTGGTGTTTAGACGATGGCAAAGCAAGTTTGAGAATTATGCCAAGGGATATTTGCAAAACAAACAGGCCAGCAACAAAGCAACAAGTTACATTCATTCCTACACCAAGCAGGAGCCTATCTTGAGCACCATCACAGATTCTACAATGGCTATCAGGTACATCTCCCCCAGCCTTTTGCATCACCTAGCCTAGCCCAAGGCTCTATGACTAATGCTGAGCTTCCCTACCGTAGATATATAATTCTGCTTTCCCGACAGGGTAAAGTCGTAAGTCAGCCTTCGAATAGCCATAACCACATCGAGATATTTTGCTTACTGCCAGTCTGGATATAAGCGACTCTCCAAATGGTTTACAACCTTATCTCTAAAGGAAAAGAACAAGATCATCAAGGAAGTATCCCAGCTAGTTCTATCTAGACGAACGCGGATGTGCAATTTCTTAGAGTATAAGGGTAATTCCCCAAATAGAGCAGTCCCTTTAGTCTCAGTTGACTCATATCTCCTCATTGTAGATACAAAAGTCGTCTATAGGCGATATGCCTCTTTGTTTTTTATAGCGGGGACCGACCAGACAGACAATGAGCTTATCACGTTAGAAGTTGTGCACCGTTACGTCGAACAGATGGATAAATATTACGGCAATGTTTGCGAACTTGACATAATATTCAATTTCCAGAAAGCATATTTTATACTCGATGAATTACTTCTAGCAGGGGAACTCCAAGAATCCAGCAAAAAGAA
This sequence comes from Dactylellina cionopaga, assembly GCA_036971295.1. Classification (NCBI taxonomy): domain Eukaryota; kingdom Fungi; phylum Ascomycota; class Orbiliomycetes; order Orbiliales; family Orbiliaceae; genus Dactylellina; species Dactylellina cionopaga. Next base: position 2,390,484 of record JAJTTY010000006.1, read on the forward strand.
CGTTCTACGATGCATTAGCCAACAAGATAGTCTTGAAGACATGGAGGTAATTACCATTCTAATGTCCCAAACCGAAGTACCACTGTTAATATAATTTCCTCACTAAGGTCGAAGAAGATACTATAACAAAGCTCATGGGCGGCTAGTCTACCGTATATCCACCCCGACCGCAGACATAGATGCGCGGATCCGACCTAGTTGCGCTCATGATAGCCCATGGCGATAAAACGATGGTTCGGAGAAAGTGGAGGAGCAGCTTATCAATGAAGGCGAGATAGTTGCTTAACTTGTGAAATTGCTTGTGAATAATATCTTATTTCTGCCTCTTACTCTACCCCTTCCATCTTGAAGCCACACACACTATACGTCAATTTCTGCCTTTATCTTTCAAATATATGGTAAACTCCAAAGTTAAACAACTATTTGTAAGGTCTTCTTTCTATTCTGAGGCTACATATCAACCAACACTTCATTGTTATCTAACCATGAGATCGATAGATATCCATAACATAGCGTAGCGTCAATAATTAAATAACAAATATAATTGAAGCTCGGAAAGAAGTGTAAATAAGTTGTTATCAGTGTCTAAATTCGAAGTTCTGCTCTTGAGATCCCAAAGCCCCCATAAGCCCCATCCCATACAGATAGTTTGTCTCATGTCTTGTGCTTCTATTGCGACTATGCGGAAAGCTTTGATAGAAATCAATATTACAATCGGATTCTAGGTACCTAGCATTCACGAAGAAGTATCTGATAGCGCGGAGGCCTGAGTTATCCCATTCTTCCAGCAAATGATTGACCTTAACCTTACACATATATAAATGGCTTTCTCGTTAAGGGCTTGCTTCATCCATCGTATGTTGAGTAGTTTGGAATCAAACTAAAGTAGCGACGGATCGGGGTATCGCAAGTCTCCATGTTCTTCCAGGAAGTCCACCCAACCTTTCAAGAAATCGCTGCCGCTGGATATATGTGTATTGGATTTAAGATTAGTTTCCATACCTCCCGTTCGAATATTCAGAGGGAATTAGAAACCCAGGACACGTGACTGTTGACTTGTTGAGTAGGACTGACCTTCGGACAGTTTCGGAATCCCCAATGACGCACAGATGGCGCCTTGGCCGGGTCATAGCCACTATACACAGGTTTTAATATATTATAATACCGCTTCGTAACCTACGAGCAGGGAATAGACAGTACGGTACCATTCAGTCGTCTCTGATCCGCAAGAAACCCGACTTCCCGTTTATCATTACTCCGGACGAGGCTCAATATAACCGCTTCTTTCTCTCTACCTTGGAAGCCGTCTACACTCCCAATCTCAAGATCAGGAAAATCCGATTTTAACATTTCATGTAGAGTTGCAACCTATTACATGCGTTTATTAGTAACAATTAATAACGAGTGAGTGCCGAAGAAGAGAACTAGCAGATAGTTTAGATGTATTGACGAACCTGGGAATTATATGGTGTAATAATAGCAATATTGTTGGGCTGCACACCAGCTCTGATAAGACTTCTTAGATGAAGATTGCAGAGGGCTTCCGCGCAATATTGATGAACGTAGGAAGCATGTTAGTTAGAACTTGACTGATGTTAGAGATAGGAGCCTTCGAAAAGCCTTACCCGCCTCCATGGAGTTGCTCTTGCTCTCATCTCGATAATGGCTCCCTAGAAAACTTTTTTTTTCATCACTGATATTCTCCCTAAAGTCCCCCCCCTGAGTATCCCAGAATACAAGCGGCTCCCGCGTGTCATCAGTATCACCAACGCCAGGCAAATCCGAGAGGATATGGTTTTGAACCATAGCATCAGCTACCAGAGATGATCCATATTGTACATTAGATGGGTACTGCATGATTAGCTGGTGCATACGATATTGTAAGCAAAGACCTTTCTTTATAGAAGGTCCATGCAGTTGAATCAGCCTCTCAAACAAAGTTAACCCGAGTTCTTGAAATCCTTCATCTGACCTTGGGACGATGGGGCCAAGTTGCAAATGATCCCCGGCCAATATACACTTACGCGCTTTCAGTAGTGGAATCCAGCACTGTGCCTCTAGAGCTTGGCCGGCTTCATCAATAACAACGACATCGAAATTTTCTTCCCGAACAAGGCGGCCACCCGCCCTGGTAATATGAATTTGTATAAGTTCCAGATTATATTTCAGATGCTGTATGGTGCCTCTTACCCATGTAAAGTGGATAATACCACATTGCTCGCCTTGACTATGTCGCGAGTACATCTTCTTTCTCTTTCCTTGCATTCCTGCTTTAATTCGCGAAATTCTTGCCATATTTTCCTTCTTTCTGCGGCATTTCTCATTTTCTTAACCTCTAGTAGCCTTTGGTCCATTTCTTTTCTAATGTCTTTAACAAGTGTCCCTGCATCAGATGTCTGTATGGCGACATCTAGAGAATTGGAGAGAACTGCTGGTAATAACCGGGCCGGGTGGCCAATTCTTGTAATTGGTATTCGAAAATGTGCCAACTTCTCTGTGATATTGTCAACCGATATATTGGAAGGTCCACAGACTAATACTTTTAGACCGCGAGCGACTAGTTGCCGTATAATCTCGACTAAGGTGTGTGTTTTGCCTGTCTTTTCACCAATTATTTAATAACACCGAATGGAACAATGGATGAAGATGAGCATACACCCGGAGGCCCATGTATCAAAGCGATATGTTCTGCTTTGAGGGCAAATGAGACAGCCAACTTTTGGCTCTCGTTGAGATGCCCATCAAAATATTCCAAGTCAGTTCCGATATCGGCAGGTGGGATGTACTCAACAAGACCGAAGGATATTTTCATAATACCAGAGAGATCATGCAGCGTCTTGCTTTTCATGTCAGCAATGGTGTGGATCATTCTGGCGGAATAGCTTTGGTAAGTACCGAAGCCACTGTGATTGAAACTTGAAGGGGTAAGTGTTTAACCTTTTGAACGGAGCATCATTGGCGACCTTTACCCTATGGAGAAAGTCTTAGAATTAATTCCATCATGAAGGCGAAGATACACCGGCTGGGACTCACAACCACATTCGTCTATATGAATCTATATTCAGCTGTGATTTTTTTATATCCAATGCAACTGCGATCTTTTGCCGGATATTTTTAATTACCACACCTGTAAGCCCTGTTGCCTGGGCTTCTTGCTGGATGTATTTCTTGGTCGAGCCTGGCAACTGCTCTTCAATTCTGACAATGTCTCCAGTTTTCAATGTGTTTGTGGGAATATCTTCACAAGCGCCCAGAGAACCATCTGGTACAAATTCCACGACTGGCTTAGCTCCGAGCCCGGTATAATATCGTGAAATAGATAGATTTAAGCACGCTAGTCCACGAGCGCAAAGCGCCTTGGGACCTGCTTGTGCGATCGCGTCGTTCGATATATTGAGCTCAGCCTGTTGCACCTAGGTGAGTCCATAGTATAACGACACAACATGCATCACATATCAAAGGCCATTTCTCTTACCTGACTCGCTTTCTCAAGAAGATCCGAATGGGTATTTAGAAATTCTTGGAACTTATCCATCACAGGTGTTGCTAAATGGATATACTTGCTCTTCTTAGGACGGCGATTTGCTCTTTATGTTTGGGTAGTAGTATGATAATTGTCGAGGGACGTTGTTGTCGGATACTTCAAACACGGGTTGGAAACGCGTAACATTTGAGTGAAATATAACTATAACTAGATCAGACACCTATCTCTGTCTACAAATATAATGTTTAACTGGTGTCCCAACTAGGATTGTCAAATACCTTAAGTCCTATTATTCGATGCAAACCCGAGTAAAGAGAGGCGACTAAAGAGTGACTGACAATTCCCCCAAAATCATTAACACAAAATAAGACACCTGGAGGTACGAATCACGTAACACTGCTAATACCCGCTGAACTTTTGCAAATAGCGCCTAACACCTCCTTCAGCAAGCAGACCAGAAAGAAAAAACCCCACGGTTTCCACGCCCACCAGAAAAAGTCAAATGAAAATAAAGTAGCCAAGGAAGCAGCAAGGAAAACAGAGAAAACCCTGGCGTAAGCTAGAGCAGCAAGACAATAACACAAACGCCGACCAAGTTTAAATCTCCATATGCTCCACAAATTCGTCACTGTCAGAGGTAGGGGTATCCCACAATCTTTCAGAATCGGAATTCCAATCCTCGTCATCGGCCTCTTCTTGCCAAGTTTCCATAGTTCTATTCGCTTGGGAATGGCTACTCTTCGAGACTGCACGCAGGTATAAGTAACATACCCGCTTTCGGTGTTTGTTATGGAAGAAGTACATTATACACCACAGAAGGCCCTCAGTCGCGTACGGGTCTTCTAGACTGTCCGGTTCATAGGTATATATGGCACAGTCTTTTAGATCCATCTCTAGGTCTATAGTTTCCCAGAGATGAGGAACAGTCTTTCCAAGGTTAAACAGTGCAGCGTTGAAACGGTTCATCGCAGTTAGGAGACATCTTTCCCGACTAAAATGATCCGGTCGCACAATAGCGCTGAATTCGTGATAAGGATGCGAGGCATTTAGGGTTGCGAGGAGGTAAGAATATATTTTTCGAGAACCTCTTTGGTCGAGAGGTCCAAACGGCGACGAACGTGAGAAGAGTTCTTGTGAATCAAAAGGCGGGGAGAGCGAGGCCGACAGTCGGGCATCTGCTTCAAATTTCGTTTCGATAGTGTCGGTGATGGAGCGGAGAAGGCGTTTATCGGATCCAGTAGCCTGAGCAAGGGGGGAATGTACATCAGCGGTGGCGAACATCGTGATACTGGCAGTTGCTTTTACCAACCTTAGTCGTGTACAGGTCGCATCCTCCAAAAACGCAGCAATCGCTGGTCGAAAAATTTAGTTCGCGATTAGCCGCATCGACGCCGGCGAGTTGTAGGAACTATATCGAAGTCCAGCGCATTCAGAATACTTATCTTGATAATTACATATAGACGGGTTCACCGAAGAGAGATGCGCTAAGCGGGTTACCTTCATGATTTCCGGCGGAAAGTCGTTGCGAAAACCAGCGCCGACACTAACAAGTTGTATTAGAATCTTGAGGAATCTTATAACGGCCGGAAGTTCGTGGTTCGAATAGTTAAGGTGCTTTTCCAATGTGAGGTGCTCCGAGGGAAACCGCCGAGTTTCGGCAATTGTCTCTAATCCCCCATAAGTGGCGAGCTGTTTGTCGAATGCACACCGGGGTATCTCCGTGGCTTAGTAAGGGACTATCAACTTAACTAACTAATTAACTAACTAATTACTGTAACTAACTACTAAGTACTTAATTAATAGTTAACTAAGTGAGATTACAAACATCATTTGAGTACTTTTTACCTGTGTCTCGCTTCTATATATATTTGAGCTAAGCGAAAGATAAGGCGGCTTATATTTAATTAAGTGGTTTTTTAACTATTAAGTTAATTAGTTAACTAACTAACTAATTAACTAACTAACCAGTTAATTTAGTTTAGATAACTTAGTTAACTTAATTACAAATATTGTTAGGTAAGCATTGAAGCAAAAATCACGTCGCGTCGACCAAGGGCTTAATTATGCAATCCAGTATACCCCTTAAATACTTCTCACTTACTACGTAAGTACTTATCTCCAACGTAGGTACCTACAAGATTACCTAGTGCGTTTACTTCTCAGAGTACTTGGTATTTTATATTACTCCACAGAAACCCTTATCCACACGCAATCCATCTCGAAACATATTCAATACACAACCCTTTTCGTTCACAATGCAGGCAGCCGGTATCTCCCAGACAGCAGCAGACTATATAGAGGCACAGCGTCTACTTGAAATCGAGGCCCGAGAGATTCTTCCATATGTTTAGATCCCTATACCCCGCAATTTAGTCACCTCTTTCATCCTTCAAACCCCAAGAGAGCTAACTGATCTCCAATTTCCTATTTTGGGACGTGTTAGTCATTCGATACATGCACCAAACCCCTTGGTCCCTTGCGCCAGCTTGTCTTCGCTTGCATGACCTGCACACCGGAAGGCTCACAGCCAGCAGGGATTTGTTATAGTTGCTCCATTGCCTGCCACGGTTCTCACGGAGAACTCGTTGAACTTTTTTCCAAGAGAAACTTTGAATGCGACTGCGGCACAAATCGCATGTCTAGCTCTTGTTGCAATCTAAGAAAGACTCAACATGAACTGACAGAATCGGGGAATTCATACAACCAGAATTTCCGAAACCTTTTCTGTGAGGGCGAACGCTACGACGCAGAACACGAGCATGGAACAATGTACCAATGCCTCCTTGGAGCTTGCTGTGGCGAAGATTGGTTCCATGACCGATGTATCCTCGAAGAGAATCCCGAAATTCGCAAATCGCCAGCACAAAATTCCCAATATGATTCCGATCTAATCGAGGATGAACACGAAACCCTTACGGGGTTTCCAGATGAGGCTTCCTTCGAGTATTTTATTTGCTGGAAATGTGTGTCTGGCAATCCTTGGCTTTTAAATTACATTGGCAGCCCAGGCTTTCTTGAGCCGGTCATTCGAAATTGCGCCCCGATAGAACAACTAGACAGCAAGGAAGTCGAAAGGGTCTTTACGCCCTCCAGAAAACGCAAAGCAAGTGCTATTAGTTCCGACGACGCCACAGGTAGCCCCGATAAGCAATCTGCGGTGTCCGGCAAAGATCCAGCAATCTTTATTGAAGCAGGAAGCCCAAAGGTACACACGCTAGAATCCGAGAACATCTCGCCCACCTGCACGTTTCCAAGGCGCGCGCACCCCGAGTTAGCTGGAAAGAAAATTTCTCTATTCCTGAGCCCAGACTTCAGGGACCATATTTGCCGATGTAATTTGTGCCTCGAAGTTCTCAGAGGCCACACCTGTCTCTTAGAAGACGAACCAACCTACGAGCCGCCCTTAGATAGTGATGCTGCTGAATCTAACGGTCGTGAGAGCCTTCTAGACGCTGGCGAGAAGGCCCTTAGCACTATTGACCGTGTACGTGCTATTGGTAAGATTCACCCCCACCTAGACCGTGATTATTGTTGGTATAATTTTAATTAGAACTAGTTAGCTAATGCGCTAACCAACAGAGGGAGTTCTTGCTTACAACATGCTGAAAGAAAAAGTTAAAGAATTTCTTCAACCCTTCGCAGAGGAGAAGCGAGTCGTTTGTAAAGAGGACGTGAAGAAGTATTTCAAGGAACTTAAGGAGGACTCGAGCAGCATCAAACAAAACCCGCCACCAGAAGGTGAACTTTGAAATATATTAGCCGTTTTTATTGATCTAAATCGTTTCTCAGGTCGGTTGACCGCATTAAGTGATTAGCAGGTTTAATTGTATATATCAACCGCAAAGATCATTAGCCTTGAGGTCCCTTTCAAATTCCTCTTTCAATTTGGCTAAATCCTACTAAGATATAGTCTCTCCAGTTGTCCGTTTTTACGTTAGGCGAATCGTTGATGTTGGATTTGATACAGGTGGGCGTTGAGTGGGGACGCAATAGACCTTTCCGCTCCCGTTTATAATTTCGATCAATAGGTTTCATACGACTCCGATGCTCCCCATCTTTGACATTCATAACCCGAGAATTACCCGACATCAAACAAGATGACATTCTTTCGGGGGCTCTTGGAAGCGGCTCCTGTGTTAATTTAATACTTCGAGACCGCATAAAAGTATCAAATCTAAGGCTCTGAGTTGACTGGAATTGGATATCTGAATTGCTGTATGCTCGATAAAATCTTGTGAATATTAAATTATTCGAGAAATTTGCCCGGTTTAAGGTACCCTGCTCCTCTAAAATATTTTCGCTCGTAGTCTGCTGTGACTTATGGTGTGGCTCAATGTTTCCGAGACAGGGCTCAATTGGCGTTGATATGAGGCTGGAGCAACCGATGCTAAGATGTTTTAAACGTCCCGGCGTTTTTATCTTGAACTTCACTGGTTGGGGGACCCGCTTTAGAGGAGCCGATGCCATATTTAAAACGCCCCTTTGAGCTAAGATGGAAGCCTTAAGATATTTCGTTGTCCGAATCTTTGCAAAATGCTCGCTTTGCGTCATCGCTTGTGAATGGTTTTTTCGGCGGCGAGGACGGTTTCCTCCAACCCAATTCATAGTTTCTTATAGAGGCCGGGTTGCTTGAAAGGCTTATTAGGTCAATGCGGGTCGATGCAGATTGCCTGCGATCAATGATCGATGGATTTGGCGGGTAGTGTTACTGCTGGCTAAAGTTCAGGACTTGTTCGGGAATCAATTCAAGAAAAATATAAAGCCTCATATTGACAGCGTTTATTCACCACTTCACATCCAATATAGATCATACAAGAGCGGAATTCACATATATTCAGATCTTATGATACAAGTAAAGTAGTAAGGAGAATGTGAAAATACATTTATTTTCACTGAAACACAATGCACTTCTACCAATTAATCTATCCGTCACTAAAAACATGCAAAGTTGCGACTACTCTTTTTCTTTGATAGCTCTTGCATGCGTTCCTCCAACTGCTGCCGTGCCTTTTCAGCTCTCAGTCTAGCTAGTCTTTCATCCTCCATTGCTTGCATAGAGTATCTACTTGATTGTGATTCGTTGCGTGTTCGGTCCAGTTCTTGCTGGGCTTGATTTGCTTTTTTCTGGAACTGCTCCTTATCAGAATTAAGTTTTTTCATCGTTTTTTCACAATCAGTCAAGGCTTCCTCCAAAGTCGCCGTCAAAGCTTTCTCGGCTTGTAATTGCTTCTCCAATGTCTTTATTCTGGCTTCTTGATCTTCAAGATGTGTCACAACATAGTCCTTGCTGGGTCGTCGCGAAACAGTTGGGGTTGATGGGGGGATTGGTTGCGTCGTGGTAACTGCGCCGGGTATGACCGAATTTGGGGGTTGCGTCGGCGGAAGAGGAGGGAGCGGGATCACAGGAGGCGGAGAAGGAAGTGACGCAGTGGAAGCGCTTTTCCTTAGGTTTGTTGACGAAACAGAATTGGATCTCTGTGTTCGAGTGACTGTTCCAGTAGGAAGAGACGTCAATTCCAATTGTGCATCGGCTAGCTTGAGCTATAAAGGCGAGAGAGATATTAGCAAATAAACCATAAATATGTTTTAAAAACCACACCGAGGTTTGATGTCACCACGTACCTGCAGAGAGTTGAGCTCGTTCATCAAACCGTCTACGTGTTGGGCGCTTGTATGGGCTGCAGCTTCGTGGCTAGCAAGAAGGCTGGCGCTATCGGATTGCAATGCTCGAAGCTCTTCTTCGGCTTCTAAGAGCCGTTTTTGGGAATCCTGATGCTGGTCATATGTGCTTGCTAATTGCTGCTCAAGCTGATCAATCACACCAGCGTGCGTCGCCTCCTTTTTAATCAAATCATTAAGTTCCTTTTGTGACATAGTGTGCAGTTCTTGCAGTTCTGCAACAAGTAACTTCTGCGCGTCAAGATCTTTCCGATACATGGTGACCTCTTCACTAAGCCCCTTATTTTTTACAAAGCAGCTATCCAATTCTGACTGGAGGTTGACAATTAGATCTTCGAGAAGTCTTACTTTATCTTCTAAGGCAGTGCTACCGGTACGAGCATCCTCTGAATTCTTCACTTCTGTCCCTAGCTTAGCCCTCGCGGATTGGAGTTGTTCTTGTAGAGTTTGTATCGTCTCCTTGTATTGCGTGGTTTCTCCCCCCCTTAGTGCTAGGGATTGTTGAAGCATGGCTGCATCTCTATCCTTCTCCTGAAGAAGGTGCATCAATGACTTGATTCTTGATGTTATGTCATCAAATTGCGTCACAGGATCAGAGACCTCTTGATTAGAGGCGTCAGTGACAGCTTCCTTATCAAGTTCCGACGCCACAGACAAAATATCAAGTAGGGTTTTGATTTTGGTGCACTGTAAAGCAGAATTTTGTTCATAATGCGAGAGTCGTTCGTGTTGTACAGTAGCAAAATCCCGGTCGGTTCTCAGCCTGCCTTTCATGCGAGAAAGAGCGGAAGTCCATTGATGGGTGTAGTCCTCGCGGCAAAATATCGGGGAAGCACCGATGAGATGGTCGAAAAGGAGGAGGAGTTGATTAAGCTTTGCGGGGAGCGGAGAATTTTCTTCTTTCTCAGCTACCTCTAGCAGTTCCTCCAACCTAGCATCTAGCTCAAAATTTTCAAGGGTATGTTTGTTCGAGGACTGATTTAGTGACTGAAATTGGGAGCTTTCTCCAGTGTAGTCAGCCTCTCGTGTGATGCGAGATATCTGGGCTTCCTCTAGATCTGATTTAAGGCTTGTCACTTGTTGTTGGAGTTCTTCTTCTCGAGTTTTTAATTTTGAGTGCACTCTTTGAAGTTCATCTTCGCTCTCTGCAAGTCGGCTTTGCAAAGAAGAGACAACTGAGATATCCATTGGAGAGCTCGTGATGCTACACGATGCGTTCATAATTAGCACGAGATATAATAGTCAATAGAATTGTAAGTTAGGTTCTTACCTGGACCTTTCACGAGCTAGCCCATTTATCATAGCAGTTTTTGCTTCTGTGTCTTTTCGAAGACCAGTTACTTCATGCTCTAATTCCTGTATGCGTTCTGATCTTGATTGGAGTTCATGTAAAGCGGCGTTTATATTCAAGTCGAAGATCTCTCTTGCGTCTTCATTGTCATTTAGATATTGCATAGCAATCGATCGCAGACCCTTGAATGCTCTATTTGCCCGGTCTACTGCCACAAGATTCTGGCTCGATTTTCGGCGAAGTATTTGCGCGCCCGTTGGTGATACAACACCCTCTAATCGAGATTTCGATATTGTAGTTTTGAGGTCATCGACGAGCTCAAGAACAGATCTATGCTCCTCTTGTAGACCCAGGTAGCGTGCTTCGAGTTCATTAAATTCGGCTCCTATATCGATGGTGTCATCAAGTTTTGTTTGGCGGTCGCTAGGGGTATTGGGAAGTGAAGTTGGAGGGTTGCTGTGAGCCTTATGAGGAGAGGCCATAAGCACGCTATGAGATTCGTGGGGAGAATTGTCCGTGTGTGTTTGAGCATTGTCTGCATGAATAGGCAAATGGCTGATTTGCTGAACTACTGGGGTAGATACTGCAGGAGTTGATACCGATTGGGGTGACGGCGGAGAAATCTCATCTACATTTGAGAGCACTGAGCCATTCCTACCATGTCGATGCTCATCTAGTTGGTCTTGCAATTCGTGCAAGTCTCGTAAAGCGCGTTCGTACCTCGCTGTCATGTCAGTGTAATCGGTCATTGTCGAATGATAAAGATCCTTAAAGTGGCCAAGTTCTTGGGCTGTTCTATCTAATTTAAATCTTAACATAGAACCCACGCCCTCTGATGATTCGGCAAGATCAAGCTCGGTTGAGCGCTCCTCAGGGACGTGTACTGGAGGATTCACAGGATGAGCACCACCGATTCCAGGAGACGTTTCGAAACCACCACCCCGGTGGGTAATATCTAGAGTATGCGGGACTGTGATGTCTGCTGTATCTGGGTTTTGTAGTCTTTGTTCATCCTCTGCATTGTCTGTGTTGATAAGACCGTTACTAATGGCTGGATCAACTATCTTTCCAGGTTGCGATGGAGCATGTGTTAATGTATCCAGCTCATGGAGAAGATTATCGAGTTTTCCTAAGCTTCTTTGTCTTTCAACAACATGTTCTAACCGTTCCAATTCTCGTTGCATGATTTCCATACTTTGATCCGCTTCTGCCAATCTTTCTTCGAGAGTCGAAATATAATCTTCACAGCTCGCTTCGTTCTCTCGAACCCGACTTAGCTCTTTGCGCAATTCTGAAATAACCGTAGAGCTGCGTTCTTCACCAAAAGTATGGCCATTTAATCTATTTTCCAAATCTGCGAGGTATACTTCCGTACTTGATTCGCGATCGGTAAGCTTCTGAACACGGGTCTGTAACTGAGAGTTAATGGTCTCAAGGTAAACGAGGCGAGCCTCTTTTTCAAGAAGAGTGCTCTCTGTAGCAGAAAGGTTAGATCTAGTACTCGAGAGAGATGCTTCTAGGCTTTGGATGGTTTTCTCGTATTCTATATATCACATTAGGGTCTTTACCATAGCAAGGTTAAGTTGAGGAGTTGGGAAAATTCACCCACCCAATACAACCTGTTCGACAGCCTCGGCAAACGAATTGGAGCGAGCGATTCTATCTTCGACAACGTCTGAAGATCGGATGGAAGATACGCCTGTGTCACTATCTCTCGCTTTCGTGATTTCTGATATCAATTTCGCGTGCCGTTGGCTGAGAGCAGAATAGTTTTCCTGGATATCAAGCAACTGGTTCTGAAGCTCAACTTCTTTCTCCGTTGATCGGTCAACAGAGAGGCGGTTTGGACGACTAGTTCCACTCTCGGAAACACGGACTTGATCTCGTAAAAATGCAATTTCGGCTCGTAGTCGTTCTACAAGGGCCCGCATATCACCATCTACGGCGACTTCTTGGATTTGCGGTTTACTTTGAATTGCACGCGCACGTTGGGCATACTAATATTCTGAATTAGGTTACCATTCGGAAATCAGGATTTGCAACTGGAGAGGATGCGTACTTGGATCGTATTCAGAGTCTCGCTGAGATGAAATTCAGCAGGATTAACGCAGGCTACCATATAGGTAAAAGCATTACCGCCGAGTGAGTCTTGTAGAAGCCGAGTGAGCTTAGAATCGCGGTATGAGACATGCGACCCAGCCTGTCGAGAGGATAACTGCGATATGACCTTTCCTAAACTTGCTAGGCCAGCATTGATGGATATGCCTTCTTTCGCTCTCTCCCCGTGGGCACCTGTGTTCTGTTATACCCTCCCATAATCTAGTCAGTTCATGATCGTGGTACGATATATGGAAGAAGAATATTCTGGGTAGAAGAAATGAAAGAGAAAATAGGCGGAGGCAGAAGGGAAGGGAAACTTTCGAGGGAAGGGAAACTTTCGAGGGAAGGGGAGGAAAGAAACCTTTAGCCTTTCGCTTCCCGCGAGATCAACAAAATGCAATTTGCTATCAACCGTTACAAATCCGTCAGATGCAGATGATAACATCTCCGCTGGAGCAGAGTAACGTTTCTCCTTCATATCGCGGCCGAGGGCTGTCCTAGGCTTTCGCTGAATAAGATTGATGGAGAACACAGCATGTGACCGTGATGATTTTGCATTTATGGCTGTCGAGTCAGTTTGGCGAATGGAAGAGCCGAAATTTAGGGCCGCAAGCAAATCTTCCACACTTTCTATTGGCATTTCTTGGAGTCCGGTGAGTAGGATACGACCTTTAGTGTCTTCTCGAATGTTGACCTGTCGTCTATCTCCAACAGGCGTGACTTCTGGTAGCAAAAGATCCCTAAGTTGTTCATTGTATATCTTCAAGAAATCAGTATTGTTACCAAATCACATGATCACCGACCAGGATCTGTGTTGCAATTTCAGAGAAATAACTACCTCGACATAAGTCGCTTTCATAGACCAAGGTTTATCTTGGGAGACGGCCTGTTTTTGTAAATTTGGAAGAGGGGTAGAGTATCGGGATGGTGTTTTGATCCCAGATAGTGTATTTTTCGAAACTGGTGACAGCTTGTCAAATAGTGCGAGTGCGGCTCTCGGTATAACTCCTGAAATAAAGATTCTCAGTAATAGAAGGGGGACAACTAACGCTTCCGAGTAAAACTGTTACCTGAATCATCCTGAGACATTCGCTCATTAGGATCCGAAGTTCCCATCGTGTATGATTTGCCAGCACCACTTTGGCCGTATGCTAAGACTGATACATTGTAACCCTGAACAAAGGCATTTATACTGTCTTGGAGGTAGTCCCAGACACCATCCTGTTGAACATCAGGCGCAAATATACGATCAAAAATGAAAACCTTTCGTCCCTGTGGGCTCTCGATGGCAAGGGTGGTGTCATTCATGGTTTGGACCATAGACCGCTGGAATCTTTGTGGAATCAAGTCGTATCCGGGGTCTGAGGGCTGAAGGGGCGGGCGGATTCGCACAGCTAGATACCATAAGGTATTCTCGATTTTAGTATTGTGACAGAAGGGGTAGAGTTAACAACAATGTTATTATATATATTTTTTCTCTCTTACCGACACGAACAGCTGTTCGAATCCCATCATCGTCTTCGCCGGAAGCCCTGGAAGGCGCGCGGCCAATACCATTCAACATCCCCGACGCGAGTTGCCGGCTGGCGCTGCCCATACTCATTCTGCTCCCGCTTCGTGTTGAGGGCCGGATTGCACCTGAAGGCGCGGGGGACTGTGGTGGCGACATTGGCATGAAGGGCTAGTTTCCGTCTTTCTATCTCGATTCGACAGAGTCGCGATACGGCAGCAGGCGCTCAATACGAATTTAAAAGGCGCATGAATCTACAAGACAAACGACTTTCCCAGAATGAAGTTAAGGGAATAATTGTTTGATTGCTTGCTCGATAAGAATAAAATGGAATAAAATCAGACTGCTTGTTGGCACTCCAAAGCCATAGCGCGAGAAAGGGGCAGAGGAGCAAGTAGGTATGAGGAGGTAGCCACTCCAGATGTTCAAAGTAAGTAAGGGTAAGCAGGTTCTTGGGGATGTAGTTTATGTCTGTTTGGCGGCACGCCCCCTTTTTTGATTTTCCGGGCTATCCATGCTCAGTCAAAGGGAGAACCAAAAAAAAGTCTCTGAAACCCGAGCGGGCCAACAGGCCCCATCTCAAACTGCCTAGCCTGAATAAAAATATACATGTACGAAGTACATTAATTCACTCGCGTACAAACAACCTCAAGAGAGCACATGCACGCGAATATCATTTCCGACGTAGCAAATATATTTAAGTTTTTACTTTCAACCTTCCGATTTTCTAAGAGCCATAGTTCAATGAATGTTGTTCAACCCGTTTCTAAGCCTCGAGACAAATTTTGTATACAAGGCATAAATATTTAAGATAAAAGACAGAGAGACAGCCTTGTATGTAAACTATCCCAATAATGTTCGAGTATAATCTTCTCACAATCAGTCCAGGCTAATCAACTACACTGCTTGAAAAGGAACGAATAAGTGTGCACAGTGACATTGGGAGTCATAATCTATGATTAAAAAGGTCCGAACTTAAAAACATAAACGTAAACGCCGTTGAAGGGGGACAAACAAACAAAAAGAGAGACCCTTTCCAACCAAACTCCATCCTTTGAATCTGCAACAAAAATAAGCATAAACACGAAGGGGAGAAGCCCACACGACATAAGACCGCTATCAAACAGAAACGGGCAGAATAAACCAAAGTGAACATTTAACCGAAGTTATAATAATAACAAAAGAAGAAATGAGATAATTGCTCAACATCGTGATACGTCGATCAATCCAAGATGCAAAAAAAAGGAGCAAGCTTTCATTTATTCAGTCGCGGTAGCTGTTGATTCTGCTGCCTTCTTCTTAGGGGCCGGTTTCTTCGAAGTGGTTGCTTTCTTTGCGGCAGGCTTTGACGCCTTTGAGACTCTTCCCACCTTGGTCTTGTTCAATGTTGGTTTCTCACTGGGGGCCGCCTGTTTCTTGGTCAGTCATGTGTCAGTGTTTTTTTATAGAATAAATAAATCTTACAGTAGTCTTCCTCGGTTTCTTCGAGTTGGCGGCTGTGCTCTTGGGCTTGGATGCTGCCTTTGGTTTAGCGGCGGCCTTCGTTGCAGGTGCGGCCTTCTTGGCTGTGGTTGCCTTTTTCGCTGCGGGTTTCTATGTGACTGTTAGCAAAAACCTGTCAATTCTTAATCGAGTCTCTTTCACGCTGATTACCTTAGCTGGTTTTTCGCTGGTGGCTTTTGTGGCTTTGCTAGTTGTCTTTGTGGTAGACTTCTTCTCCAGCTTAACGGGACCAGATGGGCCTATAGATTGTCAGGATAACGCTTATTTGTTTTTATCTTTTGAGCATGTCGATATGTATACCTTTAGGTTGAACAAAGTCATTGGCAGCAACACCACGCTTTATTGCCGCGTTAAATTGCGTATCGAAATTGGACTCTTTGATTCCTTTGTTGTTGTTCAAAACATATTTCTTAATGGCTTGGCGGCTGCTTCCATTCCTCTCTTTGAGCTAGAAGTGAGAAAGTTACGTTAAACCTGTTGGCCCCCTAATGAAATCTACTTCATGCGTGAAGACTCGTTCATACCTGAAGAATCGCTTCTTTGATCATATCTATAAGGGAGTAGTGGTTAGTTAACGCCCAAGGGATTTCTTCGAGTGAGATAACATACCTTTGTAAGGTGGGTGATCGGCCGGGGCGGATGCCTTCTTAGTGGTAGCGGTGGTGGTTGACACTGCCGATGCAGCGGTGGCGGATGTTCCTGTGGCTTTCTTTGGTGGCATTTTTGCGGTTGTTTTGGTATTCTTTGATCGGAAAATATAGAAGTATGTGTGTGTGTGTGTAAATATCAGAGTAGTAGAATCCTTGTCTTTGAGAAGGTTTTTGTTGCTTGTTGAGGAAGGAAACGGAAGATAATATCGGATATAGAGTTAAGCGGTGGGAAGCGGGGTGGGAGGGGCCGAGTATTTGTATGCGAGGCAGTCGCCCATCAAATCAACATCACATCAACATTCCTGGCTCGCGTCAGAGCCACCACAGCTTTTATTTGTTGTTTTTCACAACACGTCCATGTCCATGTTGATTTGAAAACAACAAACATAACCCAAAAGAAAACACACTCCTTCCCCCCAGTTTCGTTCATTTTACAACTCCACAAATAAATACAAATGATAGATATATGAATGCCTGAAGGTGCAAAGACAATAAGTATAAATAAATAAAAGATTAAGATTTAATAAATTTTAAATGATAAAGACATACTTGCTTTGCTCAATGTATAAGTGCCTATCTAGGTATTTACACACTTCCAGTAAAATGCCGTACCAAACATATAGGTAAGTAAATATGATAAATTGACTCCAAGGAATATCGTGGGATACGATCATGAATAAGCATGATATTAATAATATCAACCCTATTCCCTTTTTTTGGTACAGCATCTGGAGAAATCATTTCAATTCTATCAGCTTTAGCTGGGATGGGCACGTTTGGGTTTCTTATGCATCAGTATGCATTTCTGCCAACGTCAGAGTCTTCTCTTAGAGGCCCAGATGCCCGGGCTTCTAGAGGGTATATAATCCAATGTTACCTATTATTATTGTTAATAATATTGCTATTGTTCTTATAGTTTTCATTGTTTTTATTGATGAAATAACCTCTGTTCTGTATCATACTTTCTAATACCACACTAGACCAAATCTGCTTTTATACCTACGAAGCAGTAGAGAGTATCTATATGGTTCCCTCACTTCACCTGTATTTAAAACGTAAACAGCCCAGAGCGTCGTTTGCCAAACTAATTAAGATATCGATTAGTGGCAAGCATCCTCATTTCACAAGATACCAACCTACCGGATACACGGCGATAGCAGCAAAGAACAATCCGACGCTGATCCCAATACCCACTTGTATCATCCCCAACGCTACATTTGCTATTGTGCTATTGAATTGGCTCTGTAGCGTCTCAGCGCTGGTTGTGAGTGTTTTGTTGGTGAGCGAATCCGCTGAGTCAAGACCAGATATCAAACCACCCTGTGCAGCAAGGCCTGATGGAACCTGAACTATAGTGATGCAAGACTTTAGCATACGCCCAGAAATACAATAGATAATAAATCGTGTGACCTACTAAATATTGCCGGGACGATAGATGTAAATGCGATCTGGTGCGACACCCGTGAGTATAAATTCCCTATGACTCCGATTGCAAACGCTCCCAATGCATTTGCAATTTGCACGTTCATAGGAAATCTTCGAGTAGCGAAAAAGTTGACCGCAAATCCTGCCGCACTGATTATCAGGCTCATGGGAAGCTGCTTCCATTTGCATTGGTTGAGTACGTTAAGACTGTGCAACAGACTGTGAGCTTGCATCAACTTGTGGTTTCAAATGGGTGGCCCAACCTACCAGAGGGTGAAAATAATAACAAACAAAAATTTGTAGTATTCCGACATGACATTTGAGCAAGTCTTACTCGACGTAGCATTCGGGTCTATCGCGCCATACAAGGCAGTGCCAATGGTAATACCAAAACCAAGAAGCAATGAATAAACCAGTGCATAGAACATACGGACTGATCCAGCCACCAAATTCTTTGATTGGAGCTCCAACGCGCCACAGACTATGACGAAGTTAGCAAGATCAAGGACAGCTGATCGAATTAAGTATAACACATTTAAGTATACCTCTTTTTCTTTCTTTTCTTTCCTTTTTTTTGGAAGGGGGCAGGGTTGAGGGTGAACTCACGAACAATGTAACCAGGTAAAATCAAAGCAATGGACGCTTGTGCTATACCAGCAAAACAGAAGACAGTTCCACCTTTGATAGACCCAAAGGCACGGGCAACAAAACAAATAATGACGCAGGCTACAATTTCGAAAACATTAGACTAGATGGTTAACATCGTCAGCCGCATTGGTTTGGCAATAATCTCTTCCCATACGAGTGATATATTCGCCTACATAAAGAGTTGATCTCGGCGCGATTACCAAGGCTAAGGTACCTAAAATCGAGCCTAAGAGGAAGCAGATTGGTAGGTCTATAAGCCGGGCTGGTGGCACGAATTAGAAAATAGGTTCTAGACTGTAATTTGGATTACTTACCAGCGAAAAGAGGACCGACTGCAGCACTTGCAGCGCCGTAGACAAGAACCTGAAGCCTTGAGGACAGCTGTTAGGACTATCTTGCGGTGCTAT
The DNA here is from genome assembly GCA_036971295.1 of Dactylellina cionopaga. Taxonomy (NCBI): domain Eukaryota; kingdom Fungi; phylum Ascomycota; class Orbiliomycetes; order Orbiliales; family Orbiliaceae; genus Dactylellina; species Dactylellina cionopaga. Next base: position 2,409,181 of record JAJTTY010000006.1, read on the forward strand.
GCATTAGAATATAAATACGCGATACACACCAGAGGGCAAACCGAGGTCCTTGGTTGAATCTGCCATATATAAAAGAATAAGTATTGTAATAGTATCCGGGCCATGCTAACCGTAGAGTAGGTACGCACAAGCTCTCTAATCTTCCCATACCTTCTTCGACGCTAATAATATCGTGCACAACCTATCCCAGGATAATCCAGATGTCAGTTGCACGAAAGTATGGGTACATATTAATACAGGGGTGTAGAAGATCGGGGTGACTGTCATGTTTATCATACTTGCTTATATACGAGATGGACATCCTGTAGTTTCCCCAAATCGAGCGCCTGCGTCACTCGGACAAGTTGCATGTTGCTTGTATGCGTCGAAGGGTCATCAAATGATATAATCATACATCCAGGCATGTATAAAAACTGGCCTTGCAGCGCATTCTCGTTGTATCAGTGTGGTGAACGTCAATCCAATATTTGCAGCGGACTAGCCCACCTTCAATGTCAAGAACGCGAGCAGACATCCGGAGGTATTCTAGTGATGGTTAGACTCGAGTCGCAGATTCAAGAGATACCAGTCCCTTATCACGTACCTTCGAGCCTATGCGTAGGTGCACCGTACAACATCAAGGCTTTGCAGAGCTGCAATAAATACCTTTGTTTTTGCAACGTGTGGGCAATATGATACCGCAGCTAAAATAAAACAAGTGAGTATCACCCGAAATATACGTTCCATTCGATCCGCCTAGTTTCTTACTTTTATCTCGTCATCATCTTCAGCTCTTGTAAACCGACCAAGAACACTGGTTATTCCTCCACCCTGTGTCCTTCGTGGTCGAGGGCATTTAGGGTACATAGGCGGTTTCTCGACTCCGCCCAATCCTGCATAAGCATCGACAAGCTGCGCACTCGTTCCCGCCAGGAGCGAGGCTGTACTTAAGTGGTTACTTTTGTACCATCTCGAAGGGGTAGTAGCCCCGGATTCCATCGCAGGTGTCTCTAGAGCGCTCCCAGGTCTCAAGTGCCCCATAGGAGCTGTAGGCATTTGAGAGTTGGGGCTCTGGGAAAGCTTAAGCAAACTCGCGAGAACTCCTGGCTTATATGTAGCTGTTATGTCGTAGTCGCCATCTGATGATGGTTTTTTGAACTCAGGTCGAATAATCTGTTTGACACTATGTTGGGAAACCGGTTTATTCGGACTGTTTTTGGATTTGCTAAATTTCTGCGTCAATCGCCGTACCATGGTTTGAGCTTGAGGTTCAAGATTTTCGGCCGTAATATCAATAGGAGCAGAATCTTCGTCGAATTCCTCCCTTTTGATGTAAGGGTCGTACGCCGTTGGTATTGGAACTAAGGGTTGTGTCATAGCTGCTATAGGGGGTAGCTCTTGCGCACCTGGCCTATTAGACATAGTGGTTGTCTGGGAGTCTGGCAAAAAATATGTAGATGGTGCTGGGATTTTCTGGACATCACCAACAACCCCTTCTCGTACGCTAGGAGATTGTGACCCACTGGAGTTGAAGCGGACGTGCCGGAGAGGTTTGGGTGCGGTGCATTTGTCGTCCTGGTGGCCCTTGGCTTTATCACCTGGTATAGCTTCAAACGACATCATTATTGAAACCAAGCCTATGCAAATATAGGATAGAACTGGCGGGCTATTGTAAGTATTAGCAATTTATCTATATATGGTTTAAATACCAAGCTCCTGTGGCGGTCGAGGGCTAGCTACAGAGACATGGGATTGGTGACAGCGGTAGCTCTAGTATTTTATACCTACAGGATTATATAGGTTATTAGAGACATCATAGGTTCTGTATAGCCTAGACGCATGCAGAAACAGGCCTTTGCATTGCGATTTGCAGTAATCGATGTCGATCAAAAGCATGGGAAGGTAGTTCGTATCCATTCTTTGTCACTGAGCTAGAACGAACAAGGTGCCGTTGCAATTGATTAGTGTTACATGGCGGATTGAACTGCGAGCAGCCAATCTAACTAAAAATATTAGTCGAAGTTGAGGTACTAAGGATTTGACGTCATAGAACATCGGGGTCTATTGCGGAAGCGATTCGGAGTAACTCTCGGAGCTCTTGTATTCCCAGAAGGCATCGATCAAAGAGGACAAAAGGGTGCGAATACCATGTGCAAAAAATATTCGCATCTACAAAGTATGAATGCCGAGGTTACGTTCGTTTATTTTCGCTATTAGTTATATGCGTATGAGAACTTATAATATTCAATGGGTAAATTAATATAAAGGCTGGGTTACAGCAAAAACGAGGATAGAACTAAATTCCTGATATATAAACACGTGGAGCAAGCTAGCTATAAAAAATTAAACTGACACCCTTGGGGCTATAAATGCCAAATCATATACTACCAGGAGTCCTCAAGCCCAGTATACTAAAGATATGCTGAAATGCGAATCCGTTATCCAGCTGGCCAACCAAAATAAAAAAAATAAAAAAATTGTATTTCATAGTAAAATACGCGACATAATAACTTAGAAATAAATTGATCAGGACTAACTCCAAAACTACATTGTCCCGAGTTCAGATAGCATGGGCACCTCCATATGGAGGAATTGGCAGATTAAAATATGGCGCTTCGTCTCTTTTCCATACTGGAAGTTGCTAATTGGGGGGGAGCAAGACCAGCTCGCTTAGGCGTGTGCCTGCCTTCCGTCCTATATATAGGGCTATTTTGCATATCGATATTGCGTTTCTGAGTATCTGAATCTTCCGCAAAGTACACGACGTCATGCTCGGATAACGGCGTCATATTAGCTGCAGAAGTAACAGACGGCTTGGTCCCTCGACGTTCCATCCCGGCGTTGACCAATTTAGTGAGAGCGCGCCGGCGTTGGCGGGAAGAAAAGTTTTTGCTGCCTTCAACCTTCGCACTTGGTTTTGCTAATATTTCTTCAAGAGCTGGCGGTCCACGAGGCTGGCGAACTGGGTGATCACCGCGACCTCCGAAGGTAGAGTTGAGAGGCGTAGACGGGACATTAAAAAACTTGGGGATTGAGGTTTTTGGGCCACCGTCTGCCAGCGCCGGGTTTGAGCTAGTACAACCTGAAAGAGATATACATTTCTTATGTCCACGGCGGAAGGTGGGAACGGAAGGTGGGGGACTCGGGGTCTTTTTCGTTGTCGTATGGGGAACAAATTCTCTTGTAGGAGATGGAGACGACCGGGACGAAGATGTTCGAGCTACCGACTCCGTGGGAGGTGGAGACGAGGAAAGAGAGGATTGGGATGCATGCGTCATTGCGGGATTGTGCTCAGGGATCATAGAACTTCGGAGTATAGCCTGAGCATTCCGGCTGTGCTGTGGTACATAATTGTACTGGGTATTTATTGGAGAATAAACACTGTAAAATGGATGGATAGTTTGATGATTGGAAATTGTGGGTGCATACACCCCCGGGCTGATCGGTGGAGTACCCGACGATTGAGCAATGGGAGATTGGACATGGGTTGGCTGTATCTGATGCTGGGAGTGCTGTGGCTGGTGGGTCATTCTCATATGTTGCGCAAGTTGCTGTTGCTGCGCAAGTGATATATTTCTCGTGATGAGGTCTGCATAGAAATTTGGGTCGTAATCGGTCTCTGCTTGATATGAATATATCGACGAAGTAGGCGGCGTCGGGAGGCCCCCGAAGTTATTGAATGGCAGCCCATGAAAATGTTCTTGCGAACCCACGGACCGAGCTAAATTCACAGGCCCACTTGAGTATAGTTGAACATTTCGGGAGATGTCATGTCCAAAAGCTCGGTCGGCTCTATTGAACAGCAGACCTATATTTGCCTGGGAGGAATCACCGTAGATATCCCCGTCAAGGCTGCGAGCAGCATTGCCATTCTCAGCACCCACAGGGGTTTTCGGAGCCGTGCGAAGGCCAGCGAGCAACTGAGCTCGACCGGATGCCCGTGTTGTTGTTGATGCGCTAGACGCTGGTGAATGAACTTCGTCATACAAAGAGGTCGAAATCGTGGGAAGGCTAGGGGTAGGCAGACCCTTCATACTATCCGCTTTGCTTCGACTGGAACCAAAGCTGTTGGGAAGCATTCCACTTGAGCGATGGGGGTGTTGCTGCAAGGGGTATGACATTGTAGAGGGCCGGCCAGTGTCAATGCTCAGCATTGTGAATCCTGCACTGGGTAACGTTTCTTTGAAAGAGTGTGGCTGCGAAGAGGCGAATGAAGGAGAAAGGTAAGAACGTAGGACGAAATGTAAATACGCTTCAAATCTCGACCGTGACGCAAATTGTAACTAAGGTGGTCCCTTCGTTTATGCTCGATCAAAATATATTAGACAAACCAGGAGGCTGTGGCCTCTGTCCTGTAGCGCTTTGTTGTTATTATTATTTGTGCAAAAATAACTCCAGTTGCTTTCCAAATCTTTTTAACTAAGATTCTTCTCGAGTAAGAAGTCACCTCGAAGATTCAGGATTCACACCCTAACTTGAGTTCCGAACAAAATGAAAGTTGTAAAAGGATCTCCTCAAGGTCGGGCTGTTGTTATAGGTCGTTTGAAAGCGCAAAATGTTGATATTTGAAGCGAAGAATCAAGACCTCTCGTGTAAACCGATATATTACGTCGGGACCAAAGCCATCAACGAGGTCGTGGGTTTATTAATAAGATACTTAGATAGGATATATAACTCTAAATCGTCCCAAGTGTGGTGGAAGAGAAGACAAGATAAATTTGTAAGCCGGAAATATTGGTGAGATTAAAGGGAGGGATTTGGACAAGTTGTCACTGTCACTAAATATATAGAATCAAATGGAAAAGATGAACGAAACAGGTATATAGATATGAATAAGAATGGCAATCCGTTTCTAATATTTTAATTTTCCTCTCCCTGCTGAGTCCGGATCACCCAAGGCGAAGAAAAAGAGAAAGGGATGATGGGTGAAGAAGGAAAGGGAGAGAGGTTGACGGCTGGAAGGAAAGGGTCAGCAACAAATAAAGGGATATCAATCAGCACAACGTCCTGATTGGCTACAATCTCTTCTATTTCGCTGTCCACTTATATTTTTATAGATATTTACCAATTCAGGAAGAACTTGCCGGCTTAAGCAAATATACAATTCTATACTTGGCTCTCTTGAGAAAGTCAGCACCCACAAAACGGGCGAAAAACGGGGGTATGCCTCTCTCTGGAAAAAACTGTAACCGCACCATTCCTGCCAAGGAAACGCTAGTCTTGGGTTTGATTGGTGGTGTTTTTTAGCATTGAATTGCGGGCTGGTCTTGAGGCGGCTGGATAAGTGATTCTATTGGCTGGTTCTTCATCATTTTCCGAATCCCTCTGAAACCGTCATGAGACCAAGTTGATTCATACATGTCAACCAACAGGTTTCATCCCTAGGGCGTCACGGAGAGCCGCATTTTCGGCTTTCAGTTCCTCGATGAGAGTATCTGGGCCTAAAGCATTCTCATTCTCATGGGCGATTCTAAGAATGGCACCAAGTTTCGTTAGGCGGGCCTGGAACTCTGCAGCCTCTTGGCGAAGGTCCGCATTTACTTGTCTCTCAATGGCAAGCTGGTTGGTATAACTCTGGTGAATATTTATGGTCGATATCGATTGCTCATGCTGGGTAACCTGTTAGAGTGTCAAGGATATATAGCATCACCAGATCTACCTACTATGAAAATCCTCAGTCCTTCTAGAACCTTTTCTAGTACAGACTCGTAATCATTCACTAAAGTCGAAAGATCTTCATTCTCGGCGAGAAGAGTAGCGTTCTCTTTTCTAAGAATTCGATTCTGAGACTGTATGTCTGTTTCACCTAGGCTGAATATCAGATTGATAGCTCTACCAAATATAGAGATGGGGATGGCATACCGTTATGTTCGTCATTGGGGTCCTGAAAGCGCAGATTGATATTAACCTCTTCGGAATCTGCTCTCGTCTTCACAAGAAACAGTCGTTTTTAGTGGGTGGCTTCGGAGATCAAACATTATTACATTTAGCATCTCACTTTTACTTCATCAGCCTTCTGAACCAATTTCGCAGCACTTTCTCTGTTAACCGTTAGGAGTTGCGATAACTCTTGCAGTTGGGTCCAAAGATGGTTGAGATCAGTCTGGTGCCCTGAGTTCGGAAGAAGGTTCAGCAACGCTGGGTTTCCTCCATTATGTGACTGCTGGGGGTGGAACTGTAATTGATTCTGCATCTCGATCAGAATTTGGATAGTTGCTCCTGAAATGGCCGTTGTGTCGTCCGATGGTGATGACGAGAATTGTAAAAGACTTCGTGAACTGTGTTATCGAGTTTAGGTTCCTCCGACCTAGAGTGCTGTGCGGCCAGGAGTCTCATAGCCATGTGTTGTGCAGACACTACTATCCCAATTCGCAGTTTTTACCGAAGCAGATAATTACACTCGATGAACATCAACATTCACACTGGGGACTTGGTTATAAAATAATGAAATATTATAACGATAGGAAGCAAAGGGCATAAGATGCTAGTTGATCGGGGTACAGTAGAATTCAATAACCCTTAAATGTAAAAAATAAAAATATAAAAGAATTCAATTCAATTCAATATATTCAGCTTTTTCGATTATATATATACTAAAAGCTCCTTAATTTTTGATAAGACCGATGAGAAAAAGCACGTAAGTACCGGAAAACAATATAGTCATTAGATGATATACTTAACTACGTTTCTAGGTATAAAGTATTAATTGTTTCTGATTTATATGCCACGTTTCTTGATTTTGAACAAATACATATAGCGCATATGATTGATTATACATATATATCAAAGTTGCTTGGGTTCTTTTCATCACCAAACATACGACAACAACACTCCATGGTTGACATTCCGCTTGTGTTTAAAAAACAAAAACCTCCAAAGTCCTCGAATCATAGATACTACTGGAAAGAGGTCCTTCCAAACAAAATAACCTGGATCCTTCGACCCATTACCTCTTTGTTTGAACCATGGCGGATAGCGATTCTCCTCAACACCACACTACGGAAAAAGCTGAAAAGTTAGCAGCTGCCAGGAAACGTGTTTGTAACCTCCCCAGCTCTCCGCATTATAAAAGCTAGTGAACAAAACCAGAACCCTTCTAAGACGCAATCATCTCAAACAGTTCGAAGAGCTAAAACGTAAAAAACAACCAAGCAAGAAGGCTACTAGTACATCTCATAAAGATGTACCGGGGAGTGCCGCCGTGGAAATATCCGAAACCACTCAGAAGGATCAAGCAGAGATGGCCACCGGACTACTTGACCCTACAAGCGATAAACTCGATATCGACATATCCAATAATGGTCCAGAAACAGATAGCAAATCTTTACTACCAAATTCTACTCAATCAAGCGAAGCAGGGAGTAGTTCTATCACATCTGCGCCGGTAGAACAAAATAACACGGGTGACGAACGTAAACGCCAAGAACCAACAGTAACTTCCGAGATTCCTCGTCTTTCTGATACATCGGTGTCAGGGAACGATGGTTTACTTGAAACGCTACCTGAAATATACCGCAAACAAGCGTCTGTGATCGACGAACTACGGACAGAGAAGCAAAATTTACTCGACGAAATACGAACTCTCCAAAATCGGGCACAGGAGTCCAAAAAGATAATGGTGGAGAGGGACAAAGCACTCGAAGATGTAGCATCGATGTCAGATGAATTACAGGCCCTAAGAGAAAAAATTGGAGCAGAGCAAGCTACGTTCCGAGAAGGCGCCGGGGAAGTAAGCACACTAGTATGTCACTAAACTATAGCTCCCGGTGAATACTCGCAATCAGCTAATCCCATAGCAAGAAATCAGAGGCGGCATCCTTGTATCGCCAAATAACGCACCTCCAGTCCCAACTCACACAAAAGGATAAAGCCATAGTGGATATGCGCCGAGAGTCGAATCTAGTGTCACCACCACCACGAAGTGAGGAAATTCTACGAGTGAAAGAGGAGCAACTAGAGGGTATGTCAGTGGAATTGTCGGAGTTGCGCGCCTCTCTCGAAGCTTCCGTTTCATCAACGAAGGGATTGACTTTAGAGCGAAACCTCCTGGAATTGCGAATAGTTTCCCTAAATGCAGAACTTGAGAAATCAAAAAATCTAACAGATGAACTGAACCTCAAATTAAGCTACGCAGCGGACACGCTTGCCACGGACACTGCAAAGAATTCGGCCATTGAGGCCAAAACTCGGACCCAAGAGCAAACAATTGAGGACCTAAAAAACGAAGTGACAAGAATGATAACAACGATTAGTCAACTGAACAATTTAAACCAAGAATTTCAAATCTCTCAGAAAGACTCGGAAACGAGATTTCGAGAGATGGAAAAGAGGTTAAATATTGCTCAGAGAGAAAACACAGGTATGCAAATGAGACTAGCTGAGCTAAAATCCAGTTTACACCAATCCTTTGTCGAGAAAGAGAGCCAGGGGAAACAGTTAGCTGGGTTACCAGGGTCATACGACAAGATAGTCGACACGATTGAAGGGATATCAAAACCCCATCAGCCGAGCAACGAGGGTGGTGAGGAATCTACAGTGTCGTTTCCGAAAGAGCAAGCCGAAATTGGCGAGGTTTCGCATGAACGCAAATCCCAGCCGTTAGCTGAAGGGTTCTCCCAGAACCTGTTTTCTGATATAGATTTGGTAACAAAATTGGATTCATCGGATTCTCCCACTATTCACAACCGCCACATCTCACAAAGTCAGATTTTCGAAAACGACCCTCTTTACATTAAAACACGTGTTTCCGATCGAGAATACCAAGAAAGACCAATTTTACCAAAACAAGTCAGAGAGGTTTTAGGAAGGTGGAGGGGGTATCATGTCGATCTTGTAGATGTATATGGGATATACGACGATTCTTACAGTAGAATATTTGATATCTGAGATAACCTGTGGACTTCATATTATAATTATTACTTGAACGGAATTCCAATAATAATAATAATAATAAGTATCCTTCTTCGGAAAAGACGACTCGGAGCCTCTGACCCAAAGATAACGAAAGTACCAAAACGAATAAAAGTTAGATCAATCGAAAGCGCTTGATCCATAGAGTATTTTATTAAAACATCAATATCCACAACGATATAATAATCACAAGAAATATTTATACAAACCTTCGGAAAAGACGAGCCTCTGACCCAAAGATAACGAATCAACCAAAACCAACGAAAACCATATCAATCGAAAGCGCTCAATCAATAGAGTACTTTGATAAAGTATCAATAATCGGAACGATATATTCATCAGTCTATCACCGAACAAAATAATAGAAATTTTGCGATCATCGATACATACAAAAGAAAGGGGTAGACGCTAAAAGCGCCACCAAATTAGGATGGAACATCCACCAAGCATGGAACTAGATGAATTAGATCTAGTGTCAACCTCCCAAAATAATAAAAGAGGAAGGACGCAATCAATAGAATCAATACATATTGATTTATCGAAAATAGAATTACTCTAAATAAACGATCAACTCTATAAAAAAAAAATAGAAGAATAAAAAGAAGAAATTAAAAAATTACAAAATCAAATTCAAATATTGGAAAAGCAACCACAGGAAAAAAACCAAAAATTATATGCAGAAATCACAAAAACAAATACACAGAATATCCAGAATATTCAAAATATAAAAACTTCAAAAATAGAAAATCCGAAAACATCAAAAACTACCAAAAATACAATTAATCAAAGAAAATTAATTATTCCAAGAAACATTATCAAAAAACCAACAATCGAATTAAATATTTATCGAGAAACAATAAATAAAGTCCTCAATCCAGCAACCAAAAACCCAGAAAAAATTATTTCTGATACTATCTCAACAAATGAAAAAGGCAATTTAATTATTATTACACACCAAAACACAACAAACACAGAAATTCTAAAATATAAAAACAAAATATATAAAGAATTGGTAAAAATCAACCAAAAAATAATGGAACCATCAAAAATCATATCATAGAGATTTATTATAATACACGGGATATCAACAATAAATTACCAAACAAAAAAAGAAATAATTCAATTAAAAAAAGAAATTGAAAAAGACAACGCTGATATCAAATTAATCAGAAAACAAAAATAGTTAACTGTAGAAAACAAAAAAATAAATAAAACAAGGTCTTCAATTATTATTACTATTAAAAGTAATAAAATGACAAAGGATATTTTGAAAAAACAAATTATTTTATTGGAGGAGAAACATTAAAAACAGAAAAATATTATACTCTTTTTTCAAAAAACTAATGTAATAACTGCCAAGGTTTCGGACATTTTAGTGCAAAATGTACAAACTATATAAAATATAGAATTTATATAAAATCATATAAAACATATTTATATAATTATAATATATATTTTATAAAAAAAAAACCATATAAATATATTAATATAAAATGTATATTATATGTGTCACAGATATCCCAGCGGTACATACGGAATTCCCCTACAGAATATTTCCGTAACAGCCGAACTAGTACGCCGCACTAGATTTCGTTTACCCTAATTATAATAAATAAAATAAAAATACTTATTGAAAAATAGAAAACAAATAATAATTTGGATGCTGTATTAGATTACAAAGTTATTATTTTTAATATAAAACCAAATAATAACAATTTAGTAAATAATCTATTATCAACAAATAAATATAATTGGAAAAAAACCGATTAAAAATTATTCAAAAAAGAATTATTAAAAAACTTTAGTAACAAATTAGATAATAATAAATAAAATAAAATATTATATTTAAAAAATAATAAGAAAATTAATATAAAAACAATAATAAATAAATTAATAAAAATAATAATTAAAGTAATTAAAGCATTAGTATTAAAATTAATTATTACACTAAAATGAAAAATATAATAGAATGATAAAATAAAAGAATTAAGAATAAAAATACAAAATTTAAAAAAATAATAGAAAAAATAACAAAGTAACAAAAATTAAAATTTATTCAAATATAAACAAAATAATTATTTCAGAATAATTAAAAAAAATAAAAGAAGAAAAATTGTTATGCAATGCTATGCAAGGTTGATGTTCTGGTTAAGTCTAAGTCTGGTGTTCTAAAGAGGTTGCAGGCAAGCTGCCGTTATATACACAAAAGCAGCGCACAACCATTGTGCGTGCAATCCTCACAAAAATGGTATAAATTTTTATTAAATATAAAAAATAAAGATATTTTTAAAGTATTAAATTATTCCAAATATAATTTTCTAAAATAATATAGCAACCAACTTTTAAAAAAAGCAAAAATGTTTAAAAAAAACATTATTCCTAAAAATATCAAAATATCAAAAATAAAATAATAATAAAATTAAAATTAAAATAATTAATTCAAAATTAATAATTTAAAAGAAAATTAAAAATAAAGAAATTAGAGAAATAATAAATTTATTAAATTTAAAAAAATATTAAAACCAGATGGTATTAATTTTCTATATTTTAAAAAAATATATAAAATAATATTAGAAAAATTTAATTCTCTTTTTAAAAAATTATTAAATTATAATTATTATTTAATTGGTTTTAAACAAACAATAGAAATAATATTACTAAAATTAAATAAACTAAATTATAATATTTTAAAAATATATTAAATTATTAATTTTTTAAATTATATAAAAAAAAAATTTAAAAAAATAATAGTAAGATGAATCGCATATATTTTAAAATTAAATAAAATATTATATTATAAAAAAATAAATAAAAAAATAAAAAATAAATAAAATCTTTAATTAATATTACTCTTTTTCTTATTTATAATATAAAAATAATAAAAATAGAAAAATTAAAAATGTTAATATTATTATTAGATATTAAAAACACTTTTGATGTTATGCTATGCAAGGTTGATGTTCTGGTTAAGTCTAAGTCTGGTGTTCTAAAGAGGTTGCAGGCAAGCTGCCATTATATACACAAAAGCAGCGCACAACCATTGTGCGTGCAATCCTCATAATATACCCTAAACAAAATAAGATAGGTGCTCCATTATTACCAACCTAGTCAGGCGCCTTATCATAATCACCGTTGTCGTCATCATCATCGTCATTGTCACAATCATTACTATTGTCGTTGCTGTAGTCATTACTGTAGTCATTACTGTAGTCAATACAGCCATTGGCGAAAACGCAGCCATTGACGAAAACAGTACTGTTGATGAATATATTACTATTAATAATTATGGCGCCCACATTGCTATTGCCGTTGCCATTACTATTGCTATCATTATTAAAGCTGTTATTGTAATTGTTGTTAATAGAGTTATTATTAGAGTTGCTGCTAAAGTTGTTATCACCAAAGCTAATATTACCATTATCAAGGCTGTTACCGCAATTGTTGTTAATCAAATTGTTATCAGAATTGTCATTACTCTTAATATTATTGCTAGTCTGTAAACCACAACCATACCTGCTCCTAACAGTAAAACTTCCAACAGATATTATATTATCAATGGAGGCTGTGCTATCATCATAGCCAACAAGCATGCTGTTATTGAGGTTGCTATTACAGTTACTATTGCGGTTACTATTATAGTTATTATTACAATTACTATTATAGTTATTATTATAGTTACCATCAAGGTTACCATTAGGGTTGTTATTGATATTGTTATAAAGATTGTTAATGAGATTTCCATAAATATTGCTATTATAATTGTAATTAATATTATTATTAAAATTATCATTATTGTATGCAATCATGTCCATCATTAATTGATTTATTTAATTCTGTTATTCAAAATAATATTACTAATCAAAAGGTTAAGATGGCAATAATAGTAAAAATAGTGGAGATAATGCCATTGATAAAGTGATTGATAAGATTTTATTTTTTTGAGGAGGAGTTGGTAAAGAAAAAAGCTTTCTAATAAATAAAGTATTAAATTAAGGTGTTAGTAGATATAGCTATTATAATTCTTATACCAATTCTTATGCTTTTCTCAGAAATTCTTAAGATTGTGCTAATTGTTTCTGATTTTCAGCAAATATATAATTATAGTTTTCCATCATAAAAAGGCAATTAATAAAGCGAGAGAGAGGTAATGAGAAAGAATCATTAAAATAAAAGAGGTATTAAAAGAGAAAAGGTATTGAAAGAGAAGAGGTATTAAAAGAAAAGAGGTATTAAAAGAGAAGAGGTATTGAAAGAGAAGTAATCAAGAGAGGTGTAATTGAGAAAGGTGAGAGAGGTGTAATCGAGAAAGGTAAGAGAGGCATGATTGAGAGAGGTGAGAGAGGCGTGATCGAGAGACCAGCTGATAGACGAGGTGGCTCAGTCTATTCAGTCTTGGTGCTGTATTGATGCTACCAATTATTATGCTATGCAAGGTTGATGTTCTAGTTAAGTCTAAGTCTGGTGTTCTAAAGAGGTTGCAGGCAAGCTGCCATTATATACACAAAAGCAGCGCACAACCATTGTGCGTGCAATCCTCACATTTGATAATATATTAAAAATTAAATTAATTAAAATAATTAAAAATATAAGATTCCTAAAATTATTAATTAAATAGATTAGAAATTTTATATTAAAAAGATTAATTAAATTGGTATTTAATAAAAAAAATTGAAAATTTTTATTTGATAGATGTCACGCTACCGTGCTCTGTTGAGGGGAGTTGAAGGGTGAAGTGACACGCTGATTTCAGTAAGGTGATAAGTGCTTAGATTATCCAGTGTCAGGTTTTATCGACATTGGTAGAACAATCTAATATACATAAAAGTTGCTATCGGCATATAAGGGCAGAGAATCCTAGGTGTACTAGCTATAGGTATTATTCTTATAATATTTCCATATTTAGTTCGGAGCTTTAACAAACCATTTCATGGTAGCCAAACCTGATTTTAGATAATCCTGATACTAGACCTTGTGGGTTATTAGTTTGATAGAAACCAGCCTTAATACTTATTATTTATAATTATTTAGGTCATCTTATGATATTCTCCTTTTATAGGGTCAGGCTTTAGTAAGTTTTATTAATTGTTGGTATTTATTTATATATATATTATTTTTATTTATGCAATATTGTTAGATATAGAGTGTTATTGGTTTGATATTGAGTCTGGCTAAGATTTGCTTCTTCTACTAAGATTATTTTATTCTAATTATATACTTAATTAAACATGTTACATTTTGGTAGATTAATATTATATAAAAATATTTAAAAACTATTTAAAGATCTTTATGCAAAACAGGTAATTATTTAATAAATATTAGAAGAGTTTAAACTCTATATTAGCAATATTTATTTAGTAAACTATCAATTAGTTAAGTATTAGAATATGATGTGACATATATAATAATTAGATAAAGAATAATTTTAAGATTTATAAATATGTTTTTATAGTAAAACTATTGAAGGTATATAATTCTCTCCTTTTAAAATTTTTTTTAATTTTTTTAATTTTTTTTTATATCTTATCTTCTTATGAGATTCTATTGTTTTTAAACCTTTTCTATACATCTAAAAAATTTTAAAAATTTTTAAAGTCGGCCTACTTTTTATTTTGTTATATGATCTTTCATTTTCTCTTATTTGCCCTGCCTTTTCTATTTTATTAAAATAGTTTTTAATTATAATATTATTATTACTACTATTATTATTTGTCACAGACATCCCAGCGGTACATACGGAATTCCCCTACGGGATATTCGTGTGACAGCTGATAGTGCGCCGCACTAGATTTCGCTTACCCTGATTATAATACCTTAAAGTATTCTGTTTGATTTCTCGCTATGAAAATTATGTTCCTCTGGTATGCTTTCTAATAACACTTGATCTGCTATTAAAGGCTGTGTTGTAGCTAATACCTGTTTATGTATAATGAATAAAATTGATGGATTTATTATAGATTATAGATTATTAAGTATCCCGCCTGATTTATGGAATACCTTTATTAATAATATATTTTGATATTTAATTGTTTATCTGTTTTAGCAATTGAATAATTGAATAATCTTAAGTGTTTAATTAATTAATTCATTTTTGAATTAAATAATTGAATATCTAAGATGTATAAACACACACATTTATGTATATAACTATAATTTTATATTTTAATAATAATAGTTATTCTTAAATCTTTATTAGTTAACTTAATAGTATAATAGCCTAGTATAATATAATTTATAGTTATATTATTTTATTGTTGTTATACTCTTAATACCCCAAAATTATTTACTTTTTTATATATACTTCCCTAAACTATACTCTAAATAAATAGAGCTGTGAGATAGAAGCTAAATAATATTTGCTACTGTCTAAAGTATCTAGCTAAATATTTAGGTAGTAAGTGTAATACTTTGATTAATTGAACATAGTTTAATCTGAAAGAATTATATGTATATCCAACATTAAAATACCTAACTTACCCTCTACCTCTTATATGTTTCGAAGATATAAACATTCATATCATGATAATTATTAATAAAGATTGTTATTGTAGTGATAGAGCACTCAATAGCAGAGGCATCTATTGCCGGGTCACCTGCTCTAAGGAGAGGTGGGCGGTAGCGAGTGCCAAGCCTCGCTACCCTCATGCCTCCCTCTCTCAGAGCATCCTCTAGAATAGAGTCCAGACAAGGACACAACCATCAAGGTGTTTACCGCCGCTGCCTCGGAAAACCCTATTCATACAATAGAGAGACCTATATGCCCTCATGGGACTATGCTTATATAAAGCATACGAGCAGACATTTCTAACACATTATAAGAACAACATATCTCTTTAAAAGGAGCCGTTACCTCTTTAATAGCGCATAACCCAAAAACAACATAATGTTAAATACGTCCTCCGCAAACCTTCTATACAGCATCCCAACGCTCGAATACAATGGCGCAAATTATATGTTATAGAGATTAAGTGTGCTCTTGTGAATGAGTATTATTATCAGAGGAGGCATCACATTTGCCACTCTTATTAAAGAGGACACTCCTCTACCAGAGGAATCTTTAGATATAGCGTGTCTACTTTGATATGCTATATGCATTTAACCCTTTGAAAAAAAAAAAAATTAAGAAGTAGATGCAATTATTGAAATTAATATATCTTTAGTAATTGTATACATAACTAACCTCTTAGTCCATGCTGTTGATGTATGCTTAAGGGACCCCCTTCTTTCTAAGAGTTCCTGTGAAATTATGGAATACCTCTACTAAAAGTTCTGTTCCTTTAATGAAAATTCAATTTCTATATTAGAGAATTGATTTTAGAATATGGAGGTAATTAAGCACAAAACTTCTTATAAGACAGTAGTTGACTTCTTTTGCAGTTTTGATGAATTTGAAAAAGAGCATACTCTTTTAGATGGCAAAGGTTTTAAAGATCAAAAACTCTTATACATATCCTTTATCACCCTCAGAGCAACAAGAGATGACGTTATAATATAACTTATTATGGTATGGAAAATGATTATTATAATTACTGAAAACCAAGATGTATACACCTACTAGAAGTATTGTGTTTACCTCACCAACCTCTTTCTCATAGTAAAGAATGAAGAGGACTTTTTTAAAGTAAAAACATCTCTGACAACTGCGAAAACAGCTATTTCAGAGAACAGAATAGGTAAGTGTAATAGAGGAACCTTTAAACTTAAGTTAATAAACTCTATAGAAGAATAATATGTATTTTAGAAAAAATCCAGAACAAATCTCTAAGGTGAAAGACCCTGATCTTCAAAGAAGAATATTAATAATCTATACATGTATTATAAAAAAAAAGACAATTTATTTTATTTTAATCATAAAGAGATAAACTGCTTTAAAAAAGATCCTGCAAAATCAACTGTTGTAAATAACAGTAAACTAATAGTTCCATCCTATTATATTATAGAAAACCCTTATAAATTAAGTTCAAAGGCATATAAATACACCATCTCTACTAGAGTATCTTTTAATAAAAAGAAGTATTTGGATTTGGGAATAAATAACTAGATTTTTAATAATTTATTTCTTTTTAAAATATACCACCTCTTTTAGACCAGTAGAAAAATC
This sequence comes from Dactylellina cionopaga, assembly GCA_036971295.1. Classification (NCBI taxonomy): domain Eukaryota; kingdom Fungi; phylum Ascomycota; class Orbiliomycetes; order Orbiliales; family Orbiliaceae; genus Dactylellina; species Dactylellina cionopaga. The sequence goes on from JAJTTY010000006.1 coordinate 2,426,168, forward strand.
TTACTAATTAATAATTTTTATATAAAAGTATTAGGCGTAGACACCATTTTAATAAAAACCAGCATATACATTATAAAAGAGGATAAAATATTTTACATTTTAAATATAGCATTAAATCTAATTTTTATAAAAAATTTTATTAAGAGAAAATTTAGAATAATTTTTGATAAAGATTATACTTTTATTTAATATGGTACCTCTATAACAGGGGTATACTATAAAGATAAAATTATTGGTCTTTATAAAATAAAAAATAACGCTGCCAACCAATTAGCCTTTTTATCTAATAAGTTGGAGTTAGATTTTATATCTAAGAAGTAAATAAAAGGCGCAATTATAAAAACAATCACTACCAAAGTAAATGCTCTAAATAAGCATACAATACCTTCCTCCGCGCTATTAAGAATATAACATTATAAACTAGACTATTTCCATTTTAAAATAATTAAAAAAGTCTTTACCACTTTTAGTATAAAAAATTCTATACCCTTGGATAGAGTTAACCATGTTTGTGAGTTATGCATTTATAATAAATAAACTATTTTATTACATAAAACACCCACTATTTAGAGGGCTACACAACCCCTGGAACTAATTTATATAAACAGCATAGGTCCTTGGCAAGTAGTAGATTTGCAGAATAGGTATAAGATTAAATACTCTAACAAATTAGTAATTTCTAATATTAAGTATACTTTAAATATTATAAATAATTATAATAAATATAAATGAATTAAATTCTATTTTACTAAAAAAGAATTCTAAAATAAATTTATATATTAAATTATTTTAGTAAAATTAATTATAGGTAAGAGAATAGTAAAACTAAAAATAAATAATACAAAAAAATTTACTTCCTCTGACATAAAAGATTATATCTTTAATTAAGGTATTATAATCAAACTTAATACCACATATATTTATATTTAAAATAGTAAAGCTGAAAGAGCGAATTACTTTATAAAAAATATGAACAACTTTATAATAATAAAGTCTAGCCTTCCAAAATATTTTTAACTAGAAAATATAAAAACAGCAATGTATATATTAAATTTCTACTTATTTAGCTAAAGATCTGCATTTGAAAAAAAGGAAAATATTTTAGATAAAATATTATATAAACTATTTTATAGCAGAATATCTAAATATAAAAACATCTATCCTTTTGGATATTATATATACACTATTACCCCCAAAGAAAAAAGATTGAAAACTCTTACTTAATACTACGCCTAAAAAAGCATATTCATCAGTTACACAAAAATTACCAATTAATATAAAGTATAAGATCTTATAAAAAGAATAATCACTATAATTAATAATACCAAAATTATAAAAGGATTTTTCCCAGCTAAAAATAGTTATAACCTTTATTTTAAGAATTAGAAAAAACTATTTCTTAAGTAATTATCACTCATAGAGGAACCTCTATCATTTAAAAAATTTATTTTTTAGAAAAAGGAAAAAGAGAAACTCCATAGTTCCACTAACAAATTAATTACTGCTAAGAAAGAGATATTTTCTAATCAAAGAGAATATTTATTTAATAAATTAAAAGATATTTTATATAAGAGTTTGCAACTAGTTTTGTAGCCAATTAACCCAATTTCGCCATTAATTATTATTAATCCTTAAGACTTCCAAAGATTTAAACAATTTTTAAAAAGTGTTTTTATAAAGCTCTACATTATCCAAATACCAAAGATAAGAACCAATCAGTAATATCCTCTAAAATTCAGCCGAAGACCTTTATATAAAAAGGCATAATCCCACAAAAAAGAGATAGGGGAAGGCCTTATAAAATAATTTTAAGTATAAAAGTATATATTACAAAAATAATATCCCTAATAAAAAAAATAAAATTTGTTTTCTTAAAAAACGCTCTAAAATTACTAGATACTTAATAATAATTAGAATTTATTAAAAGAAAAATTATTTTTTTAAAAGAGAAGAAGATTTTTATAAAAATCAACCAAGTATTAAAAGAATACAAACACATAAGAGCACACTAAATTTTCAAAAAAAAAAAAGAATTAGATAAGAACCTGCTTTATAAAATAAAACTGGTAATTAAAAGATATAAGTAAAAATTTAATATATATTATACTGAAATATATACTCTTGTAGTTAATATAAGGATTATTAAATTTTTATTTACTCTTGTAGCAAGCATAAATCTTTATATACATTAGATGAATATCAAAACTATTTTCTTTAATATTATCCTACCTCTGTCTAAGAGAGTATACATGGAATTACCATTTAAATATAAAAGTAATAGCTTTTCTATAATAGTACTCCTTTTTTTAAAATTATTATATAATCTAAAATAAGCATTATATTTCTAGAATATAAAATTTCATATATTCCTTTTATTAAAAGTATTCCTATTTAAAATGTAATATTCTTGGGTAAACAAATATTTGTATATTAGTAAAGATATTATAATCATTATTTATATGAATAATATTTTAATTTTTTTAAAAAACCTCTTTAAAATAGAGCAAGCTAAAGTAGTTTTAAAAAAAAAATATAAAATGAAGGATATAAGAGAATTAAAGAAGTTCCTTGGTATAAGAGTAATTAGAAATAATAAAAAAAAATGGCTATATATAAATCAAGAAGATTATATAGAAAGCATTCTTAAGAAATTTAAATTCTTTAAAATAAGAATATGAAATATACCTCTAGTACTAGAAGTATATTTATTAAAAAGTATTAGTAAATTACTATCTACTAAAAAAATTATTCTTTATAAAAGTATATTAAAAAATATTATGTATACCACCTAAGGTATATACCCTGATATAACATATACTACTACTAAACTAAGCCAATATTTTAGCAAACTATAAAAAAAATATTTAAATATTATAATCTATTTCTATAGATACCTCTCAGATTTTATAAAATTAGGTATTATATATAAAAGAGAAAATATAAAATTAAAAAAATATTTTAATGCAAATTAGGTATAAATCTTTAATTTTAAAAAAATTATAAAGTGTTTTACTTTAGAATACACATATAATCTTTTAAATGCAAACATATTATAATTAAGTAAGTTATAGTTTACAATAACTACTTCTAGTATAGAAGCAAAGATTATAATAAATAATTATGTAAAAAAGAAAAAGATATAAATCTATAAACTACTAAGAGATATATACCAAGTAATAGGGTATCTTTTATAATAGATTGGTAAGTAATTATTAACCACCTTTTATATAAATAATAAGAGTGTAATTATTATATTTAATAATTTTGGTAATTAGTAAAAGATTAAGTATTATAATATCAAATATTTTTGGATCAGAGAAAAAGCTTAAAATAAAAAATTCATTTTAGAATTTATTTTAACTATTAAAATAACAGCAGATATTTTTATAAAAGTATTACTTCTATTTCTACATATAAAGTATATTAAAAAATTAAATATAAAATTTTTAGAGGTATGAATTTTTAAAAAAAAGCAAAAGATTAAGAACCCATCTATTTCCATATTAAATTATAAAAAAAAAAAAAAAAAGGAAAAAAGGTTTCCCAAAACTACTTCAGTAAACCTAAGAACATTAAATCCTAAACAAAATCAGATTTCAAACTTAATAAAACTAATACATCTAGTACATAAAAAATATTTTTCTTCTAAGCTCACCCTTTACACCATCACTACCTCTATGGGAGAGGATTTATTAGTAAATATTAATATATACTTTATATATAAAAGAATAGGCACTTATTTTATTTACTAATTATATGATTAATAACTATAGTCTCTAGACCTACCAAAGCTTACACATAAGCATGAGTCTCCTAGAACTACATATACTCTTGGGTAGTAAGACCTCCTACTAATAATAATAATAATAATAAAGATGGTGCAGCACCAGATATAAAAAAAAAGAGGTACCAGAAAATTGGCTTTATAAAACTAAAGGTATCTAACATAAGCAAAATTCTTTAAGGAAATAACAATAGCAAAAAGAAGATTATAATCTAGAAATAATAACTTTCCAGGAATAAAGTTCTTTGATGGAACCCTAGGCCATAAAAAACAAGTTTTTGTTTCAATAATAATAAAGTAAAGGAGTATTACTATAAAGCAAGTATTAATAATTTACCTAATTTATTAGAACTATCTCTATTAAAAAATATAAATAGAATAGTAAATTTACCAAAAATACAAAATGCATTTACATAAGAATAAAGCTTGTATTTTAATCAGTTATTTACCAACAACTACACACAACAAACATAACAATTGCATTCTAAATTAGCACAACACCTTTAATAAAAAACTACCACCTTATAAATAACAGCAAAAACATAAGTAACATACTTTAAAATAAAATTAATAATATTTGTATTAGAAAAATTACTGCTAAAAAAAGCAACTACACCATTACCAAAAAAAATAGGGGCAATTATTTTAAAGAATATATTAAATTTTAGAAGGGGGGTCTTCTTAATTTAATAAAATACTTCAATTATATAAAATAAAATAAAAAAGAAAAAAATTAAAAATAAAAATTTAAAATAGATGGAAGGTCTATATATACCAGAAAGATACCTCAGAGCATAACCATGCTCTATAACAGTGCTGCTACCCTACTTCTTAACTCTGGCAAGCCAGAGAGCAAACATAAAATAATCTAGTACCATAACCAAAAAATATAATCACAACAAACTGCTGAATATTAAAAGAAACAACTATAAAGTAAGCTCCAGAAGCTAACATCACATATATAATCTCAAGAAGATCAACAGCATTTATTTATAAAAAGTATAGCACAAAGAGTACAGCTCCATAAATAAAATAAGCATAGAAACAAAATAATCCAAATATAAAAGCAATGACCTTATATATAGAGTATTAGTTATAAATAATCTCTATACTAATCTAAACAAGTACATAACACCAACATAAGAATTATTTTTTTCACTAACATCTAAAAAAATGTACAACACTAACATTAATTTATTTAAAAATATAACAACACCTAAATTAAAGCATATTCTAAAGAGAGCCAGAGATCTATACAATTTTTAACAAAGGATCCTTGAGTATAGTAAGTAGTACAGTATAATAAAAATACCTCGCCTAATAGAAAAGTACCATCTATAGAAGCGCTCTAATATATAAAATATAATATTACAATTATAAAAGCTAAAGCCATCCTATGAAAAATCACAGCCATAATATTATAAAAATTTATAATTTAATAAAAAAGTATTAAGGATTTAAGCTTTCATTACCTAAAAAGTATTTCTAAACAGAATCATTATATATAAACAACAAAAAAAAAAATCTCTCCCCATAAGGGTATCCGAATTCAATAAAGACAAAAATCCACCAATAAAAGGAACTTTATAAAAATAATAAAGTAAATTTTATAAAAACTATATTAATACCCTGCCATTGATTAAGCCAAAATATTATTGTAATAATAGAATATTTAATAGCAAAGGTATCTATTACCAGATCACCTATTCTAAAAAAAGGTGGGTGGTAGCGAGTACCAAATCTTACTACCCTCATACCTTCCTCTCTCAGAGCATCCTCTAGAATAGAGTCTAGACAAGGACATAACCATCAAGGTGTTTACCACTGCCGCCTCGGAAAACCCTATTCATACAATAGAGAGACTTACATGCCCTCATGGGACTACGCTTATATAGAGCACACGAGCAGACGTTTCTAACAAAGATTAATAACTTTTATTACAGAGGAAGATTATAAATTAGAAAATGTTGAAGATAATAAATTAGATAGTAATGAAAAATTAACCTTTTGTTAGTTTAATAATTTTTATTATAAATTAAATCAATTTGTATATGCAGTAACCTAGATATTTGGTTATAAAAGAAGAAATTATTTAAATACAGAATCCATCTTTCCCAAAGAATTAATAGTAGAAAGATTTGAATTTAATTATAATATTAAAAAATAAAAAATATACTAATACTTAGAAACTTAAATTAAAATATTAATTAAAGAAATACTCCTTAAGTAAAATTAAAAAGAGAATTAAAAATAATAATAAATTTTTAATAAATCCAGAAGAAATCTTAGCTTAACTATAAAATTAATTAAAAATCTAGATAATTATATATAAAATAAAATATCTACTACTAAAATTTAAAAATTCTATAACTCCTAATAATAATATAAGGAGAATATTAAAATAGAAGAAATTAATAATATAATAAAACAATCTACTTAAAGAAATAGTAAGTAATCTTAAAGAAACTCTAATAACCCATCTAATAATAAAATAAAAAATCTAAATCCATCAGCTATAAATAAGAAAATTAAAATAAAACTGAATAATCTATTATAAAATTTTATAAAATATTATAATTAGGAGATTTAATCAAATATGAAGGACAATCTAAGAAATTTAATCAATTCTTTAATCAACTTGGAAATCACTTCTTTTTCTATCTAGATAAATTCCCAACTGAAATACATAAAATAATATTTGCAGGAATATATTTTAAAAGAACTATCTTTTATATCTTCCTTATATTCAAAGATAAATATAATATTATTAAAAATAATATATATATTAAAAAAGACATCTTTTTGGTATATAAACTTTTTAAAATATTCTCTAATTTTATAGAATATTTTTGATAAAATTATAAATATATAGATAAAGTTAAAGATATTTTCAAAAAACTTAATATTTTTAAATAGATTAGATTAGTTTAATCTTATTTCTAATATTATTATTATTATTATTAATCATACTGCATGCAACCTTTCGGTTATGGCAGGTTTGGAAATCGGTTAAATACATATGTAATAATTATTTTGTAGGGCAAAATAATTGTTTTTTACATTAATTTTGTCTTTTTATGTTTTTATTTATTTTTCTGGGGGATTCCACCCTTCTTATCCTTTTTTACTGTTTTTTTTATGTAAAACAGTTATTATAAGCGTTCTTTCATATTATATATTTACTCCTCTGCAATTTTTTATAATTAATTAATTTTGGTTTATTCTTTTTCAAGATTTCCCCATCCTATATTAATTGTATTTTTGTAATTTTTTTTTCTTTTAGTTATTTTTGTTTTAATTAAAAATTCTTTTAATTGTTTCAATCTATTATCAGTGAATAATAATGTATTAAAATTAAAAAGAAATTTTTTTAATTTTTTTTTTAACTCTCTTCTCTCTTTTTTATAAAATTTATATTTTATAATTAGATATTTTGGTGTTTGTTCTATTATTCAATATAAACAATATTTATATAATATTCCAGAACCCGGTATTTTATATAAATAATTATTAAATATATTATAGTCTGTTCTCAATTATGTAATTAACAAAACAAAATTATTATTAAAGTTTTATAATATTTTATTTTTCTTCAGATTTGGTTTATTATTATAATTTTTTTTTTCTTTTTATTATTTCTATTTTTCTTGCTATTTTATTAAACTTTATTATTTTGTTATTTATTTTAAATATATAGTTGATGTATATTTATTGTTTTTTATTTTATTTACTACATTTTTCACAAGTTGGTCTGCTTTTTTATTTCTAATAATTTTGTAATAGCCAAACACCTATTTAATAAATATATTAATATTATATGAATTTATTTTACTTCTAATTTGCCAAATTTCTTTAGTAATTATTTGTTCTGGATTATTGTTTAATTTTTTTAATTTTCTAATTACTGTTTAATTATCTGTAAATATATATATATTTTTTATTTTATAATTTTAAATTATTAATTTATAGGCTTAATTAAATCCTTCCTTTAAATTAATTAATTTAGTATTATGAACTTTTATTTTATCTCCTAGGCTAATTTCTATTTTAAAAATAGATTTATTATTTATTTTTTTATAAATATTGGTATTGGTTGATTTTGTATTTTC